>LR812541.1:17415544-17744491 GCA_903798195.1 Danio kyathit
AACTCTCTCACCCCTCCTGCTCCCCGCTCTTCAGTTCGCGCCAGTGTTGCCAACTTAGCGACTTTTCAGACCCCCTTACCGACAAATTTTCAAAAAAGCGACAAACCTACCGACTTTTTTGTGTGTTACTGGAGATTTTTATAGACTGTCGTTTGTCCATTACTGTACCGTCCCTGTCCCTACCTACTCTTCTAAACGAGATGTGGGTGATGCCGCCGGCCCCTCCCCCACCTCAGAGCACTGACAGGCGGCCCAGTCCTCGTACAGCAGTCTCTCCCACCTGCAGCCTGACAGCAGATCACCCCTCTGCGTACCGACGGCAAATGATTTAGCACTGGGAGTGTGAAGGTATTTCCCTTGTACAGTCAAACTGATCTGCTTCTCCTTATTTTAACAATTTGATTTGACCGTTTATTGTTCACAATCAGAGATGTTTTAAGTGAGAGTTTCAGAACTTGTCTGAGTATATTACGTCTGAGCGATTACTGCAAATTCATTACTCATCTATAATGATATACTGTATTCAAACAGCAATAAATTTAGTTAAATTGACAAGCTTACATAAAGCGTAGTGCAAATATAATACCCCATTTATTTAACATAGGCTGTTAAACAGACAAAAAAGGTAGAACGTGATGACGTCAGTAATATGCAAATAAGCGTATGACGTAACCCCCCACCATCTACCGGAATTTACGAACCAAATGTTGGCAGGTATGGCGGCAGGTAAGGGGTCTCCAAGACATTGTGCCCAGGGGCCTCTGAATTCTTAATCCGGGCCTGCCTTTCGTCTCATTCTACATGAAAACCAAAGATCATAATAGTATATATTTATAATAATATAATAAAAAAATTATCAATTTAAGTTAATAGATGCACATTTCAGAGGGGCTGTGTTTTATGGCAGGGGTAACAGCCTGCACAGCGGAATGAACTACCAACTGTTCTGGGATACGTTTTACGCAGTGGATGCCCTTCCACCC
This sequence comes from Danio kyathit, assembly GCA_903798195.1. Taxonomy (NCBI): domain Eukaryota; kingdom Metazoa; phylum Chordata; class Actinopteri; order Cypriniformes; family Danionidae; genus Danio; species Danio kyathit. The sequence goes on from LR812541.1 coordinate 17,416,528, forward strand.
GCAACCCAGTACTGGAAAACACACACTGATGCACTACAACCAATTTAGTTCATCAATTCCCCTATAGCGCATGTGTCACTCAAACCAGTGACCTTCTTGCTATGAGGTGACAATGCTAAGCACTGAGCTACCATGCTGTCCTGAAATTAATATATTTACCCAAAAGATTTCTTAAATGATCTTTATATATTACTTCAGTTGTATCTTTACATTGTTTTCCAGTTACATTTTTCATTTATTTATTTATAACAAAATAATTGTATAATAGTAATAATACTCTAATTTGTAATAAATATTTTTAAAAGTATTTATTAAATTAATATATTTATCATTTTAGGTATTTATAAATAAACGGGGGGTGGCTTGGTAGTGGGGGGGTGGCTTGTGGATATGGGCCGGGCTTAAAGGGCCATGAAACCCTCTGTCTCAGCAGGGTGTTTTCACACCTCTAGTTTGGAAAAAGTCAGGAAAAGTAGGCGTGTCCAGCTCCGTTTAGGTGGGAGGATTTGCAAATATGGGTGTTTCCATTGGGCATGCGCGAGGCAAAACAAACACAAACACAGACGCAGGGGAGAAAGACAGTGACTGTGTTTACATGGACATCAGTGAACAAATTACTTGCCAAATTATTAATTTGTCGACTTTAACTGCAGTTTGGCACTTTCACTTTTTATTCAGGAACATTTCCTGCATGTTGCCTGTGACGAGATAATGGAAGCAAGGGACTACTGGAGAGTGGAGTTTTAATCCAATGTTTGATACCACACGGCGTATGGGAGAAAACAAATCCTCCGCATTTCTCGGTAACTTAGATGACTCGGTCGGTAGCGTCAGAAAGCTGTGTGTGTATGGACTATCCTGTCACAAAATGCGGCGAAAATCCTGCACGACGGGAATAATTTGATCATGTTTACATTCGGAGAGCAGCATTTACAGCGGATCTTTCGGTCTATAATATTGTACTATAATATTGCTGTGATAATAACATACTGTAAACTTAGTAACTAAATCATTTTGACTATAGTATGTCTTTAAAAACTGAAAGAGCACTGCTGACGATATGAACTAACTTTGCCATCTGAATGAACAAAGAACTGATCGCACACTTACCAAATCTGTAGAGACAGGACAATTACACTGGAACTGTGTCTTTTTTTAAAAGGAGACGAGCAGCAACTCCGGATTTCATCATTTCCAGATGCGAAAAGCTCTTGGGTAAAAATGTTCCTTACAAACGCATTTCTGTCGCATGCACTGTAATCCACACATGATTCCAGCAGCTCTCTCATAAAGGGGAAAATGAAAACAAAACCTTCGTTGCAGCACACAAATAAATGCAACACCGACGACCCATGTCTCCAAATTCTAGTTCTTTCACTTGTTTTGGCAACACAACGTGGCGTCTCTCTGCCGTCTGAACACTGCAAACATGTAACAGTCTCCGGAGCTATCATGCATATTAATGAAGTTTCACGTCATACATAATAGAGCGCGCTGATTGGTTTGAAGCACGTCTTTGTCATGAATTAATGCCGCACACTCAGATACGTCACAATGTTCTGGAAAAGACAGACAGCCACTCTCCAGGCTGGATTTACACCGAAGTATCTCATGGCCGTGACGTAGCTTTAAAAATTCGTTTCAAACCGGAAGAACGAATTTGCTCAAAATAACGCAAAAACAACCAATTTTTACTTTTTAGTGCAATATATGTGTCCTAATAGTGTTTATAGCAGCGTGGGACACACATATGACTGTCAACAGCTCAAAAAATGGGTTTTGGTGTTTCGTGACCCTTTAAGAAAAATAGGCGCTGGTGAGCCTTCTTGACCAGGCTGAAGGTGTTGGTGGTCCAGGAAAGGTCCTTTGAGATGTGGGTCCCCAGGAACTTGAAGGATGAGACAGGCTCGACGGCCATCCCATTGATGTGGATGGGATCATATGAGCCTGTTCGTCCCTTCCTGAAGTCCACAATGAGCTCCTTGGTCTTGTCTGTGTTAAGGAGCAGATTATTGTCGGTGCACCAAGTGGCCAGATGCTGTATCTCCTCCCTGTAGGCAGTCTCATCATTGTTGCTGATTAGACCAATCACTGTGGTGTCATCTGCAAATTTGATGATGGTGTTGGATCTGTTCACAGGCCTACAGTCAATTCAACATCCCAGAACATTCTTATGAATATCAATTTCAGCCACTTGATGCAACAAAGCTTGATCACTCACTCCCTCTTCTACACTGACATCAGAATTATAGATAATTATTTTAACAAGAGGGCTAGAGGAGTGAAGCAAATGATCTCTGTTTACATGTCTAAGAGCAGCTATTAAACACCTGCGCTATGAGCTGATCTGAGTGAGTTTGAAGGCCAGACAGTGAAGTGAACAGCCTGTGCTGTGATTGGGGTTGCTGATTTCCAGCTGAGATCACCAGCTGCTCTCCTGTTCATATTCACCCCGCGCTCTCTCCTTTTCTTGCCTATTACTCTATATCTGCCTAATTTTCACTTTAGAATCCCCTTAGACTCCAGCAGAGAGAATGATGCAGAGGGGAAACTGAAAGATGTAATGGGGATTTTTCTACTCATTTTTGAAACTGGGTTTTTAGGGGAATATCATCACTCTTCTAGACGTGCTGTAGAAAGGAAATGAATGGGGAAATCCAGTGGAGATTTACTGGGAATACCTGGATACTGCAAGACAAATGAGATGGTTTTAATATCCCAAGTGATTCTAGACAGCAGTGGCATCAAAAGGAAAGCAAACAGAGGCTTTAATAAGGCGGAAAAAGGCTAACATTTGTCTGCACATAGTGAAAATATATTTTTATCCATTTGCGTCCTATATATAAATCCATAAATAATTATAATCTATTATTAATAGTTTTTTTAACAAAGGTAATTGAAATATATATTTTATAATGACAGAAATTTGTTTTTTTATTATATATATTAGTGCTGGACAAAGATAAACATGCATAATTGCATCCAAAATAAAAATTTGTTTTAACAATGTTTGTGTGTGTGTTTTATATAATTATTATGTAGATATGATACACACACATACATAGAAACAAAACTATACAAAACTTTGTCACATAGAAATTGTATTTTATATATAAATTGTATCAGGTACACATAATTTATATAAATAAATTTATATAAATATGAATAAACATTTTCTCAATTATATGCATGCATTTATATATATATATATATATATATATATATATATATATATATATATATATATATATATATATATATATATAGTTGAAGTCAGAATTATTAGCCCCCCTGAATTATTAGCCTCCCTGTTTATTTTTTTCCCCAATTTCTATTTAACGTACTGAAGATTTTTTCAACACATTTCTAAACATAATAGTTTTAATAACTGATTTCTAATAACTGATTTATTTTGTCTTTGCCATGATGACAGTAAATAATATTTAACTAGATATTTTTCAAGACACTTTTATACAGCTTAAAGTGACAATTAAAGGCTTAACTAGGTTAATTAGGTTAACTAGGCAGGTTAGGATAATTAGGCAAGTTATTGTATACCGATGGTTTGTTCTGTAGTCTATCGAAAAAAAATAGCTTAAAGGGGCTAATAATTTTGTCCTTAAAATGTTTGTTTTTTTTTAAATAAAAACTGCTTTTATTCTAGCCAAAATAAAACAAATAAGACTTTCTCCAGAAGAAAAAAAATATTATCAGACATACTGTGAAAATTTCCTTGCTCTGTTAAACATCATTTGGGAAATATTTAAAAAAGAGAAAAAAAAAATCAAAGGGGGGCTAATAATTCTATATATTCATATATATTTCTTTTTCTCCCAGTATATAAACTCTTCTTATTTATTTACTTTTTAATTATTTTAAAATATTATTTTAAAAATAACTGGATGATTAATATACATCTGGTGATTTTATTTTACAAATATTATTTTTTATATAATAAACAATATTATTATATAAATAAATTGTTAACTGTTTATTCGCTGAAAATGTTTTCTCCTTTTTTACCCTCCCTGTTATTAATTTTTGCTATTCCTGAATTTAATTTAAATCCAGGGGTTTCCCATTATATTTTCATAAAACTGCTTCTCACAAAAATTATTCATAAGGAATCCTATTAGAAATTACTCTACAATATCAAGTCATTTTATTGTGAACATTTTCATTTTAATACATCAAACAATGACATAATATTGTAATTGTATTAAGAAAAAAAATACCTATTTTATTCTCTTCTCTGTAAATATTTATCTAGCATAATTTGTTAAATATCCTTTAAAAATCTCTAGTATTCACATTTAATCTCAGAATGAGTACAATTAATCAGATTAAAATATATATTTAGTGTTTTGGGTTTTAGAAAAGCGCATTATGAATAACATGTATTATATAGTGAAATTTTATTCCTAATTTTGTATATTAACTAATTATACATGCCCCCCCCCCCCTTTATTTAATTTGATCATAATTCCACCCTTTTCTTCACAAATGTTTCATCTATCTATAGATAGATAAAATTAAATCAATTATGATCAAATTAAATGAAATTCTTCCATCCATCCATCTATCTAGCTATCTATCTCATTTCTATATTCTATTCCTAGCATGTACATTCACTCGGTCTCTCGGATCTCTCATGCCTTCTTTTGTTCCCTTGCTCTCTATCTGTTAGTCTCTCCATTCTCCCACCTGTCCCAGGCCTGTCTCTCTCCTGGAGTGTGACAAGTGTGTGCATAATGAAGGCCCATTAGGAGAAACAACGGCAGCAGCTCCGTGCCGCACATGTTCAGTGGTCAAATGCTGACGACAGCTGCGCCAACACACACACAGACACACACACACGATCCCCGAGACCTCCCTGGGTGTCCCGCAGTCTGCCAGACGAAACAGCCCAGACAGCTTCAACAGGAGGCTCAACCTGAGGATATAAATGGTGTGTGTGTGGGGTCGCCCGTGACACAAACACTTGCAATGTGATATTTCTGTCAGGCCGAGTCCACACTGAGAGGGTTCTGGAGTATCACCACAATTCACATTTATCATCATAAATCCATATTCAAAAATTTTAATGGCCTTCAAGCTATAAGCATCTGCTTTCTTTGGCTGTCAGACTTAAATGGTTCAGCCATGTGTCTCCTACTAGGAAGTAAATAAAATAAGTTTTGTATTTAAATGGTATGAAACATGCAACACTATTTGGTGGCTTGAGAAAGCCAGCATACTGTTATACTATATAAACTTAACATTCTTCTTCTTCAGAGACTAATTTCTATATGCATCTCCTCTTAAACTGTTCAAGCTACAAAAACCAACAAACTCCAAACTGGTCTGACTCAGCTTGCTATATCTTTTCCAACTGATCTGACTTACTGTTTTCTGATAACTGACCCGGAAAATTCGGAAAAGTCCCATTGACTTAACATTGGGCCAAAATTTGTGACCTCATAACTTTGCGCCAGACTGTCATACAGATTTAAGGTTAAGCTCATTTCACTCAGACTATCAATCTGCTAATAACTGATAACCTTTCAACTTACTAGTCACACCATAGCAACCACTTACCGCACCCTAGCAACTAAAAAATATTATTAATTAATTTTCTATTAATTGAGAATAAAAATTGATTAAAGCGAGGAGAAAAAGTCAGATGTCTAAAATAATTTTCTGGGGGAAAAAATACTAATAACTGATAACAATAACAATAATTAATTTGTTTCCCAGTGATGGGTTGCAGCTGGAAGGGCATCCACTGTGTAAAACATATGCTGGATAAGTTGGCAGTTCATTCCGCTGTGGCGACCAGATTAATAAAGGGACTAAGCTGAAAAGAAAATGAATGAATGAATGAAAGAATAATTAATGTGATTATAATATAAAAGATTATTACTAAAATTGGATATTTTCAAGAATATATATTTGAAGTTATTAACATGCTTATTAAATAATATTTTTAAAACATTGTGGCAACCCTAGATGTTTTGCAGAAACATCTGGGATGTTCAATCGATGCAACAGTTCAATTTTTGCATCGTCTCCAAATTACCCCATCATGTAGACATAAGTTTAACTCAAATTTTTCTCCATTTTCTTTAAAGTGCAACGTTGAGGAAGGTGATTTTATGCATTGCATTTGGAATTGTATATATATTAAAGGCTTTTAGGTACAAATTTGTAGGAGATTGAGTCTTAGATTTAATACAAGACTTCGACTCTTAGTTTTTTTGCTGATAATAATTTGAAGAGTACAACAAACATGAAGTTGTTTAACTTTCTTACCTATGATTCCCGTAAGAGTATACATATATTTTCTATATACAGTATCTGATAAACCACTGACATTATCAGAATGACAAAGTAATATTTGATCTTATGTCACTGGAATATTTCACCCACTGGTCAAGGAGAAAAATGGATTCCTTTTATTAGATCTGGACTCCTTTCCTTGACTGTAGGTCCCAGGATTTCAGGTACCTTTTTGCAAAAACTTAGATCACCATAAACCTTGGTTAATTTATGTATTCTTTTATTATTATTATTACTTTGTGTGTTTTTACTTGTCTTCTTTTTATCTTAATTACTGTATGTGCTGTGATGTTGAGAAATGTGTTGGTTGTAATCTGTGGTTATTGTTTTGTTGTAAAACATATTTCTTTTAATAAAATGACAAGACTAGACTATTTTTGAATAACAGATTACAAATATGTCTGTTTAAAAGTCTGGGGGTCATTAAGATTTTATAGCTTTTGAAAGAAGTATCTTATGCTTTATACTTATGCTTAATAAAGTTAAGTTGCTCATAAAGTTTCTATTTGAATATATTTTCAATGTAATTTATTTATGTCAGCATGAATTTTCTGCATCATTACTCCAGTCTTCAGTGTCGCCCGATCCTTTAGAAATCATTCTAATATGCTGATCAGTGCAAAAACAGCTCCTTTTATCTTTTTTGGTGGACAAAGTGATAAATTTCAAATAACTAATTTATATGAACAAATGTGTGTATATGCGAATCTATCTATCTATCTATCTATCTATCTATCTATCTATCTATCTATCTATCTATCTATCTATCTATCTATCTATCTATCTATCTATCTATCTATCTATCTATCTATCTATCTATCTCATGCACACACACGTTTACAGTATCCAAAGTTCCCAGTCTAAGCCAAATGCCAAATTCTTTCAATAATAAGCTGAATGGCTATGGCCAATTAGCACTGAGCAGGCAGAAAGGAAAATATATCTTTAGTCATGTGTAGTCACACTCACATTATATCTGTTTTAAGATCATTTTTAGACAAAACATTGATGGACTGAAAGTTAAATTGCTTTATTTAAACTTATTTAAGCAAGCTAATTATAACTATAATTTCAATTTAGTCACCATTCATCTCAATATATTAAAGGGCACCTATTTTACTCTTTTTTCAAGATTTAAGATAAGTCTTTTGTGTTTCCAGAATCTGTCTGTAAAGTTTTAGCTGAAATCATCTATCAGATAATTTATTATACCTTTGTGTATATTGGAAATTTGAGCTGTTTTGACTTTATAGCTGTTTTTGTTGCCTGTGCCTTTAATGCAAATGAGCTGGATCTCCCCGCCCACCGTTCCACCATGCATGTCAGAGCCAAAGAGATCGGGCACTATATGGTATATGCTCAGCTAGTCTTTGTTCTCATACCAATAAACTTACGGTGAACGATTAATGTAACTTTTTTCAATTTCATAAGGCTCCTTTTACAGCATCGATGTTGTAATGTATTTAAAATACAATCCGTTAACCTAGACTTAAGCATTCATTTAGTTCTTCAAGCATAAAACGAGATGAAAAGCGTCCGGCCATCAGGATTAGCAGGCTGGTGCAGAAACTCCATTGAAAATGCTGGAGTAAAATAAATTTTCATATTTTAAAGACATGGTGCCAAAAACATTTATTTGATGCAGTGCTTCTTGTACTATCTGAGACCCACTTTTTTATCGTATATCAATCAGGCAGTGAAGATCACTGATTTTTAAAGAAAACGGACCTAAATGTGCTGCTTTTGTAACTGCATACAGTTCACCGAAAGTAACTTGACCCAGGTTACTGAAAATTTAAAAGTCCTTCGGCATACTTCTGCATATACATAAGCAGCACAGTAATAGAAAAAAATGGAGCAGATCTCCCATACTACAGTAAGAACTTTCCAAACAGCTTTTTGATGTATTTGTTGTGGAGTTAATTCAAGCCTTTCTGAAACAATGAGGCACACACAATGTCTTAATAAAGTGCACGCGCACTCACACACACTCTCTCACACGCACGTGCGTTTAGCTTTGCACTGTGTTTGCATGGCAAATGTGACAGGATATACACGTTAATATCCACTGCTGTATGGATATCCGTTATGTTAATGTACAAAATAAACCTGATTTAACGTCCACAACCTGGGATTGAAGCGTCTTCTTTTATAATTGTACTGACACGCGGCTGTGGTGAAGAATTATGAAGCAATTTTACTGTCTTTATTACAAACATGCACTGATTTAAAAACGTTTGAAACTTGTAAAACTCACTCTTGATCACATTTGATGATGACTGATGATCACAGAGAGCTGAACAGATCTTTTAATCCCAGTTGCTTTGCCACGTCCTGTCTTGTGGATATAATTATACGCATTACTATGGAGACATGTTAATATGCGGCTGTCTAACAAATCGGTGGGGAAAACTGCACTCCTACATCACGTTGCGGTGGGCCTCAAAATGGGAGGGATTTGGATCCTATTTTAATGTCAGGAAATTTAAAATAAGAGACTTATTGTGTTTATATTTCTCCAGTATGACAGTGGACACACTGTACCTACACACAGTTCTGTCCAAACAGCTTACAAAATAAGATTTTCATCATAGATGCCCTTTAAAAAAGAACTATATCACAATAATATCATATTTAATATATATTATTTAAAATGTAATACTGCTGCATAAAAATATATATTAAAAAGGAACAGTTTTCTCCACTATATATAAATTGCGAATATAAAAAATATGAATGCTAATAGCTATGCAAATAAATGCTCGCATCACATTCTGTAAACTTCATGTATTAAAACAATTGGAGTATCAAACTGAAACGTGTTCATGTTTTTATAACTTCTGGCTGATAGTGAAGTAACAAAAGACGCTTTATATTTTATTAAAACGCAACCAGCAACAAAGAGAGAGCCTGAAGTCAAATGAAACTGCAGAGTGAATTGTGCTTTTCTCCTGTCTCTCTCTGCAGTTCACCTCAGAGCACACAAACACAAGCCCTGATGCCCTTCAGCCAAACAGACACAACAGAAGAGGTTTCAGCTGTACTGCAAAACCTCCTGGAGAATATCGACTATAACCTGACACAGGGCTTCCTGCCTCCCTACGGTACCACAGAACAAACATCAATGCTGCCTCAAGATGAAAGCACAAGAAGGCATGAATGGAGAGTGAAATGAAGAGGTAATATAATTATAAAAATAAAAGTAAATCAGTTGAAAATAGTGTGAATGTGTAAGTGTGTGGAAAAAAGTTTGGAAACTGAAGACAGGACAGAAATACACACAGCCTGTTGTTTATAAGATCAACATGAAGAGAGTCAAACCAGTAGAGCAGCTGCTGACAAATGTTGTATATACTCAAGCTGAATATAGAAAAATAAACTTTAAAGCAGGGGTGCCCAAACGTTTTCTTATAAGGGGCCAAAATCAAACTTAAATGAGCCGAAGGTACATTAAAGTTTCCATGAGTAATCTCCTAATTTATTTCCTAATATTAAAAAATAACTACAAAATATTGCTTTACATTATATTAACGAATGCAGTATATTGAAAAAAAATGTTTAATGAATTCATTACAGCAAAAACATAAACAATCCCATGAATACAATTGGGTTCAATGCTGAATACACTAAGCTGCACCTGCCTTTGCCTTGTTTTGCTTGCTGATGTCTTGTGCACTGCCTGATGTCTGTCGAATGACAGTAGTTACATTATTTAAAAATCTGATGAATTTACAAAACTAAAGAAATTACCAAAACAAACAAACAAAAGGTTATATTACATTCAAAATTGTCAAAGATATTCACCAGACCACCAACCTATCATTCTCCCTCTCTTCTCAAATGGAATGGTGGGCCAAATCAAATGTTAGAATGAGCCAAATTTGGCCCACGGGCTCTAGTTTGGGCATCTCTGCTTTAGTTCACCCAAAAAATAATATAATAATTGTCATTATTTACTCTGCCTTGACTTGTTCCAAACTTGTTTTTTTCCCTCCTTTTGAACACAAAAGATATTTTAAAGATTGCTAAAAACTGTTTCTGTTGACTTCCATAATATTTCTATATATGTCAAAAGCTATGTTCGCATCCACCTATTTTTTATGTGCAACACAAGGATGTGCATACATTTTGAAAATGTGCATTAAAAAATGTATGCGCACAAATAAGCAGGACAAACTTTTATCCAATGAGAAAATGTGCATAAATATTATGGAAACATATAAAAATATATAAAGGAATAAATTTCCGCATGTGCATTTACAGTACAACACAAATTTTTTGAACGACAACTTGATTGTTTTATGTTAAATCCACCTAAATTTGTAAAAACTAATGAGGTAACCTAATTCCTTCATGTTGTCCCAACACAACTTTATTGTGTGGAGCCCAGCATTTTTTAGTGTGCATCAAAATTTTGTGTGAATTTTTTAACATATCAGGCGTGATGGCACAATGTAAATTATCTCAAATGTTGTTTTGGTCATAATTGCCTAAGCTAAAGTCTGTTATCAAAGTGGTTCAGTAGTACTACCGCGCTGACATGTGTGTGCAGAAAGTGATGATTTTGTTCTCTTGCTTATTGGATGGAAACCAATTTACAAATGTTTTACACAATATTCCAGTTATTAAGTTTATTTTGCAACAGTGTATACGTTTATTATGCATCTTTAAACATAGCTAGGTTTCCAAGATTTTTTTTTATATTTTGTGTGTGTGTGTGTGTGTGTGTGTTAAACTTAAAGGGTTAATTTTTGGGTGCACTATCCCTTAATTCGATTCCAATACTTCCTAATATAAGGTATCATGCAGAAAGTGATGATTTTGTTCTCATTGATTGGATGGAAACTGTGCTTTATTTGCAAAAGTTTTACACAATATTCCAGTTATTAAGTTTATTTTGCAACAATATTATATGTAATTTGCATCTTTGGATTTAAACATAGCTAGTGGATACAGGTTTCCAACATTCTTTAAAATATTTGTGTGTGTGTGTGTCTGTGTTCAACAGAAGAAAAAAAACTTAAAGGTTTTTTTTGGGTGCACTATCCCTTAATCCGATTCCAATACTTCCTAATATAAGGTGGTTTCTAAATGGCTAAACCACACTCAATAATCATCACTTCATCATCTCTTGTTGGGAAATTAAAAATGTTATCATTAACCCACTCTTTACCTTAATGCACACACATGCACAACGTAAACCGCCCTCTGCTCCTCACAGTCGATCCCCAGACACAAACTGAGCAGTGTGGCATGAATTATTCAATCACTTTCACACGGCTTGAATAACAGATGGCCAGTGGGTTCTTTACCCAGCACAAGAGCACCAAAACATGAACTTATGGGTTAATTAACTGGACATGTGTGCAGCTCATGCAGAAAATCGGCTTTATGCAATGGAAAGTGACAATAAAACCTGTTTTGGATCTTTTGCGGAGAGGTCTTGCTAAAACGAACACTTTGGCATCACCGCCATCTTGTGGAAGATGGTTGACTTGGTCAATAATATCCAGCTGCAGGCCCGCAGAACCACACACGTTTCAGGCACACACAATCCAGCACACACGACTTGGTCTGAATAAATGACAATAGGCAGAAAATGTAATTTATACACATAGCCTTTTTAATTGGTGAATAAATAAATGTATTTAAATTTAAGTCACAGAGAAATATTATTTACTCACCTTCGTGTTGTTTTAGAGTTTGTACAGAAATGTATTTAGCCTACGTCTTTCCATGTGGCCACAGTTGGTATCTCCAAAAATTACAGGACATCATTAATTTAGCTAAATTGCCATGACACGAGTGAAAGGAACGCAAGGAATGTAAATCATTCGCTAATAATCTTTCAAATCAGCGAGCTAATCAACGTGAAAAATGCCACACATTCTCTGACTTCGAGTAAGTTGAACTGAATCGATTAATTCGAATCTTGTGTGAATCATCCGCTTTATGTAAAATAAACGGCTCAATACAGAATTAGACATTTTTAAGATCCAAACTTGCTGACAGCATATTAACATTAAAGGCATAGCAGCAAGGTCTACTTGTATATTTTATAATTTTCAATTAATTAACTGGTATTTTGGACAAGTGCTGTTAATTTGAATGGTAAACAATTGGTCAAAATAAAATGTAAAATAAATAAAGACTAAACCAGATAAAGGCCACACGATGGCTCAGTAATTAGCACTTTCGCCTCACAGCAAGAAAGTCAATGGTTCGAGTCCCGGCTGGGTGAGTTGGCATTTCTGTGTGTGTGTGTGTGTGTGTGTGTGTGTGTGTGTGTTAGTTGTTAGCTGGCATGGGTTTCCTCCAAAGACAGGTGGTACAGGTGAATTGAATTAGCTAAATTGGCCGTAGTGTATGTGTTTGAATAAGGATGTGTTTCCCACAGGGTTCCCTCAGCATCCGCTGTGTAAAACATATCCTGGATAAGTTGCTGATTTATTCCGCTGAAGCCAAGCCGAAAGAAAATTAATGTATGAATAAACCAGACAAAACAATAATATTGTGAAATAACATTTTAAAATAACCGATTTCAGTTTAAATATCTTAAATTGTAATTTATGCATGTGACTGCATTGGGAAATCTTAATGTTCAACAGCCACAGTTCATATGAACCATCAAAAATCACTCAAAAAGCTGATTAAGAAGAAAACATTATTTCTCTAATACAATGTATTTCTTTGTTACCTCTTCATAAAATTAATTCATACTGCATACATCAAATATTGGTTTGATAAGTTATATGTAGCAACACAAGAGTAATTTAAGTAACACACATAAAAGAGGCCATTTTGTTTGTATTTCATAACTTTAATTCACCCAGTTCTATTTGAGACATTAGTCTGCTCAAATGAATTGATTACAAGGAAAATTAATGAAAAGAAAAATAACGGGTAAAAAAAAAAAGTCTCAATTTCAAAAGTTCAGTCGCTCATCATATAGGCTTGTGAGTGTTAAGAGGGTTGAGAAACGCACTGAAAAAATAATGCCAAGCTGAAAGAAAATAAATCAGACAACTAAAATAACAAACACAATCCAGAAATGCAATACTGGTGCATGAGAGAAGCACCCACAAACAAATCACCTGAAAATCTTCTTCACAATATGAAATGGCAGATTTCAACACAAATATGACTTAATAAATGAAGTGCGCCGACCAGTTGACCATCATGAAGGTCAGACCATTAACTCCGGTTAATTACATTTTCAGACCAACAGCCTTTATGCAGTCAATCAAAGCTCTTTCGCAAACTGTTCCAGTATTTAAATATACATGGTTATTTTTTTACCTATTAAAACACCTGCATGATACCATGTTATTTTGGTACGTTAATGTATGCTTTGCCTTGTATAGAAAGCTCTATACTTACCTGAATGTTTAAACAAGTAAACATTCTACCGAAGCAGAGATTTAACACAGCGCTGTTACAGGTTACACACACAAAAAAAAGACACATACAGTCTTACTTTCTCATTTTAGTGGTGAAAAAACAAACCGATAACCCATTATTTAGGCTATGTTGGCACACAGTAGAACAGTGCAGTCATATAAAGATTAATGAATGAACAGGAAATGGAGAAAAGAGAAGAAATCATAAACAACCAAAACAAGAATGCTAATAAAAATAAACTTCTGGGTAAAACGATTTCTAATATACAAGTGGATCTTGTAAAAAAGCAGTTAAAACTCTGTGCCACTGTCAAACTTAGGCTTTCCTACAGATTTCTTAAGGTTGGCGGACAGCAGTAGGATTTATATGTCTCTAAGCTTTTTATTTTTACTTTTCCCCATTTCGTCTGCTTTTAGCGTTGTCTTAAATTCCACCTGATCGTTCTCCTTGCAGATCTGAAGCTTGTTTTGGGCCAGACAGCGGCGGTGTGTTTGGTGCCTCTGGTGGTCACACAGCAGTATAGCAACGGTTTTCAAACAGATGTTCAATGACGGAGCTGTCCGCTAATGTGGACACGTCACCCAGATCCCGCTCATTACATGCTATCTTCCGTAGTACACGACGCATGATTTTACCTTGGAGAAAAACAAAAAACCAAAAAACAACACTTTCGTATGAGTTCAATTTAATTATTTAGCACAGTGGTCCCCAAACCCCAGGCTGTGGACCAGTACCGATCTGTGGATCAATTGGTACCGGGCTACAGAAGAAATCATTAATTATTTCCGTTTTATTTATTATTTGAGTCTGAACAATCTTATATTTTTAAAAATTACCATAGTCTCTCGGTTCATCTCGGTCACTTGAACACCAGAATTTATCCACAAGCAGCAAAATGAGTAAGAAACAGACGTCTTTGGAAAGTTTCTTTGAGAAGGGGAAAATGCCCAGTGAAGCACCCGCGAATTGCCAAAGGTATGGATCAGCAACCCATTTGTCAATAAATCAGGTGAATCCAGCATGTCTGTGCAAGAAGAAGATTAACTGCTGGAGATTGCAAATGACGGCAGCCATTCAAGTATCGTATCTTTTCCATGCGCAAGTTTGTTATTTCCAATGGAGTGACTCGCGGTGCACTCTTGGCATTCTGAAGATGTTTTCAACTTCACCTGGAAGGCGCGAATGCCTTCCGCTGCTTCCAATATGCGTGCACAAGCCATGCGCCTTCCAGGCAATCCTAGTTAAAAACATCTTCAGAATGTTATGAGCGTACCGCGAGTCACGAGGCAAGAACCGATTGATCAGCTTCTTATTTTGTGTGGAACATACACATTTTGGTAGACTAATTATCTCAGACAAACACTGCAGTGGTTTTTAATTTTCTCCATGAATACAACTTGACCCACCCCCCGGTTCGCTGTGATAAAAAGGTTGGGAACCACTGATTTAGCAGACACTTTTATACAAAGAACAATAGAAGCTATGAATCAACAAAAGACTAACAAAAATGTCAGTGCTGTGACAAGTTAGTAGAGCATTTTATATAGCAGGGTTTTTAAAATGGAGAAAAGGAAGAAGATAAAATGGAATCAGAATATGATATGCTAGTGTTAGAGAGTTAACGAATAACAAATCTTTACCAATTTCTTGAAAAATTGTGCATAGGCAGTAGGGGTGGGAATCACAGGTAAACTCACGATACGATATCATCACGATTCTTTGCCCCCGATAATGATATATCACGGTATCAGCGATTCTTCCATATATCAAAAGAAAACCATCCATGATATACCACAATATTTGTAAATGAAACGGAGAAAATGCATCAAAAGTTAAGAGATCCATTTCTTTTATTAACAGCACATTTAATAGACTCGCAACAAGAACACAGCTTTCAAAAAAGCTTGAAAATGCGTATGTACAGTGAGCAGTTTGTGGCTAAAAGTCCCAATTTAATACAAATTATATTTAACAAAAAAAACTGTCAAATTAGCAATGTATTGCTTTCTACTTTTCTGTAAACTTAAGACACTTATTTCACCTTGCATGTACTGCAGCCGAAGTGGTAAACAACTGCAGTGCAAGACTGATAAATTGATCTTTTGTATATTCAAATAAATATCAATACTTGCCTCTAGAGCAGGGATGGGCAAACTTGATCCTGGAGGGCCGGTGTCCCTGCACACTTTTGCTCCAACACTAATCAAACACACCTGCCTGCAGCTTTCTAGTGATCTTGAAGACACTGATTAGTGTGTTCAGGTGTGTTTGACTAGTGTTGGAGCAAAAGTCTGCAGGGACACCGGCCCTCCAGGATCAAGTTTGCCCATCCCTGCTCTAGAGTATTGATAATGTATAACAGGCAGAAATATCGCAATAAATTGGCATATCAATATTTTGTCCCACCCCTAATAAGCAGTAATTGTTTTGTAGGCAAACATCAATGCTTTGAATACGATGTGAAGTGGAAATTGATGAACAAAAGCAGAATTGTCATAGACACTAAAGGTTTCTCTAAAAAAAAATAAAAATAAAACGAAACCAAATGCACTGCAAAAAATGCTTTTCTTGCTTAGATTTTTTTGTCTTGTTTCTAGTACCAATAGCTAATAATTCTTAAATCAAGAAGCATTTTCTAGACAAGCAAAAAAAAATATTGTCTTGTTTTGAGAAATAACATGCCAAACTTAAGTGAGTTTTTCCTTAAAGGCCACCTATGGTGAAAAATCTACTTTTCAAGCGGTTTGGACAGGCATATGTGTAGGTATAGTGTATAGACCGTCATATTGGGGTGATATAAACACACCCAGTCCTTTTTTTTTATTTAACAACATAAAAACGGTGGACCAATTGGAGCGGTTTCGAGATTGACTGCAACTTTACGTAGGAGTGCGGTCCCCCCGCCCACCAATATTGATTGACAGGTGCGCATTACCATATCCTCAGTATGTTGTTTCACGTCCGCCATTTTCAGCGTGTGTGTCAAAGCGATGTCACCAAAGAAACACCCTTGCTCTATTTTTAGATGTAAGGGTCATTGGGCTCAACATTCACCACGTTACCGCTCTCCTCGCCGCCAGTGTTTGTGAGTTTTGGTGGGTTTGCATACATGTGTACTTTTCATTGCGTCTTCCTTAAACTTCAGCGGTTTGCATTTCCCGCGGTCACAGAAGCTCCCTGTCATCTTAACTAGGTGCAGCTGGAAAGTGTGAGCGCGTTGCCTCACGTGCGCGTCTCTCCATTGGAAATAACGAACTAACGACGCGCAGCGACATGCATTTCGCGTTGTCGCGGATGAAAGTTAGGACCGGGAGGGTGTCGTGGATGAAAGTGAGGACTGGGGGGTTAGCTCACTATTCTGCCGCCTAGGTCGCCTCTATGGAAGCGCTGGCCCTGCTCAAGGACACTGTTCGTATTTCTGCCGCACCACAGAGCGTTATCTGAATAGTTTCATTTTAAATAACATGCGAATGTGCGCATCTGGTTTGCCGCGTCGTAGCTCTGAGCGGCGCATCCGGTGTATGACGCCCTTTAGTTATAGCTTAAAGCAGGTCGTACACCAGAAGTGCAGCTCGGCGACAAGCAGCGTCGCGACAAGCAGCGCCATGCATTTCTGAATTCTAAACATAAGTTTCTATCAGGTGACACACAACGGCGCCGCAAGTGTGCGATACTTTCAACTGTCATGTGCGCGCTGTGTCGCGGTTACATCCGGTGTGTGATGCCCTTCAGTCAAAGTTAATTCAGTGTGCTTGGTTATTAGTCTCGGTGTAGGCTACAAGCTCGGAGCTTTAAACTAGCAAACAGTTGGGTGTAAAACTATACAAAGACACAAATGATTTTGTAGTCTCTGCTTGGTCTGTGTCCGAGTCGTACATGTACGGCTGAATGCTGATCCTTTCACTCATGTTGCTTCTCTCTGTCTGCCTGTGTGTTGCCATACACGAAGAGGGGAGCTCTTGGCTCCGCCCCCTTGTTAAGTTGGGCGGGAAGTCGAAACTAATTTTCATGTGAAGCAACACGCCCCTAAAACAGCGAACTGTGTACACGCCCCCAAAATGGCACTTTTTAACACATCATAATAAAAAATCTGAATTGTGTTTTGAACTGAACCTAAACTGGCACACTCAGAAGAACCATAATATTAATATTACATCTTAAAAAAGGGGTAAAATAGGTGCCCTTTAAAACAAGCTAAATAATCTTGCCGTTCCTTTTGCTGTTCCTCTGATCAGATTGGTGTTTCCACTGCCAACTGTACCCTTACTTGGCAGGTGTGGTGTACGATATCCTCGCTCGAAGAAACAAGCCATACAGGTCGTTCACATATTGCATCTTTTGCACTATCAATTTCATTATTTCAAATGTAGATGTGCAGCAAATGCCTGTAAATACAGAATAGAAGTGTCGTCCCTCGTGCTTTTTCACACATTTTGAAGTGACGTGAACAGCCTCGTAAACATCAATAGATAACATACAGCAGATTCTCTGCTTACTTCTTGGCATGTGGCTGTTCTGTCACAGAAATAAACAGGATTCTTTTTTTGAGCATGGTTTGTATTATTACGGCTTTGTGTTTTGGCTATGTATTTAAATATGCCGCTTTCTGTATTGTCGTTTACCTGATGTAAGTGACCGATTCACTGTAAACCAATTGCATTCAACAGAGTCTAGCTCAACCCTTTTTGGTACCATGACACTAGAAACAAATAAACACTGTACTGTACTGATTAGTGGAAATGCTGCAAAAAAGTCTAATTATACCTGATCTGGTTTTGGGAAGGCCAGGGGCGTTTTGAATGTAGTCAGGTGTAGCAATGGCACCAATCTTCTCTCTCACTGTTTGAAGAAAAAAGTTATTAGATGTGGTTCAAGATCAAATTCAAATAACACATTTTACAAGTCGTGATCAAACGATTTATTTATATTATCTACTTTCATGCATTCTGATGCCTGATTGATACATTTATACTTTTATAGCAAGTAACAAGCACTTATAATCGTTTAATTGCAAACATCCCCTTGAGGTCACTTTTAAAAGCATGCTTTGCTGTTAAATCATTAATGATTTAAGTTCAGTTTTAATAAATAAATGTATAAATACCGTTTATATTGTCAATAATACTTCAAGATGAATATCTAAGGGTGCTTTCACACTAGCACTTTTGGTCCGCACCCGGGTTCGTTTGACGTCATAGTACGGTACGTTTAGCTAGTGTGAACGTGTCTTCTGAACTCGGGTGCGCACCCGTGAACCGTACCCGAGTCCGCCTGAAAGAGGTGGTCTGGGGTACGGTTCATGCGAACTCTGGTACGGTTCACTTCTAGTATGAATGCAATCGTACCAAATAGCGGAAGTGAACCGCCAACTGTACAACAAACTATCGTTTTCATAACGTTCATTCGTGTGTGTGCGCCACGTATTGTACCTTGGTGACAAGCGGGACTGAGCAAAGCACAGTGATACACAGTGATGTCTGCTTGTCTCCTCCAGAAACAGCTTCTGCAGTCACTGTGTGATGTTCTGAATGTTTATAATATTTTTGCAGCAGATGGACGCGAGTCGCTTTCTGTATGTCCAAAACTAAAAGATTCACTAAAAGCAAATCGACCGCGATGTGCGGAAGTCTCCATTTTGGCGCTTTGCTTTCGTGACCGTCACCTAGCAACAGCAGTAAACAAAACAGCAGCTCTATGACGCAAGCGTACCGGGGTTCAGAAGGAAAAAAGACAGTGTGAACACAAACCAACCGAGAAGGTGGCAAGGGGGGACAATCGAACTTGGGTACGGTCCAGGCAATTGAACCAAGTGTGAAAGCACCCTAATAGTCTGAAGCTATTTAAGTTTTGTTAATTATTTACAGCAGGCTTTTCTGAGGAACAATTATGCACTTATTATATAAATTCGTTTTTAAAAATATGTAAAAACTTCTAAATAACATTTGATACATCAGGCTTTTTAGGTAAATATATTTGATCAAATCTTTTCCCTGCTTTTTGGCAGCAAGATTATTAGTATAGAAAAACAAAACCACAAACAAAAACCCTGACCAAAACAAAATCGAATGATTTCAGAAGACGTAATACAACAAATATACTCTTATTGTTATGACACCTCTGAGATATCTTTTTAAGTTTGACATTGCCTCAATGTCTTATTACTTTAATGTATAGATGACAGCAGTTCCAACTTTTTAAACTATCAATCATTGCCTTTAAAATGAAATAATAAATAATGTCCAGATGAATTTACTCCAGTGTTTCTCAACCACGTTTCTGGAGGACCCCCAGCTCTGCACATTTTCCATGTCTCCTAAACCAAACACACCAGATTCAGATCATCAGCTCATTGGCAGAGACTGAAAGACCTATAATGGGTGTGACATCCAAAACATGCAGTGCTGGTGGTCCTCCAGGAACGTGGTTGAGAAACACTGATCTACTCAATCGAACACACAAACCTTGCTTCTTAAGCTCCGCTTCCAGCTTTTGGTTGTAGTTGATTCCGTCATTAAGGGTGACGAAACAGTAGAGACTCTCGCCTTTGACAGGGTGAGGCCGTCCCACAACCGCTGCCTCCGCCACGGCTTCATGTTCCACCAGAGCCGACTCCACCTCTGCAGTGCTCAGTAAGTGCCCTGAATAAAACGCATCCACCACAAGACATTTTACTCTGCTGCTACTTCTTATAAGTAGGCTACTTCAATGCTGTGTGAATCTCTAGAGTACTATCAGTAAAGAGGCTAATGTTTGGAACTCGTGGCCTGGATTTCATCATTTTAGCTTTGCTTTGAAACTCGTTCATCTGGATTATTTCAACATCTGTGTGTCCGTGCCACTCGTTCTCTTGGGGAAATTACAAAACAGGAGAATTTTTCTGTTGAAATGTGCAGATGTCGTCATCCTTTTCTCACCAGAAACATTCAGCATGTCATCTATTCGTCCAGTGATCCAGTAGTAGCCGTCTTTATCTCTGCGACATCCTGGAGAAACAGATCACATGGTTAACCAAACCAAAAACCATCTCTCGAGTCACACTATTATACAGTACCCATTTGAAATAAACAGTCTAGAGCTTCATGGGAGATATTTCTGATTGAAGGTTGTTTTGAATGTTTAAAAAAAAAATGTTTTTTTCTCATGAAACTATTCATACAATACTGTAAAGAAAATTATTTTTCTGAGTTTTCTGGGAGAAAACTCTCTTTTACAGTCCTTTTTTACCTGCTTTAACGAGATGAAGGAATGGTTGGCTGGTAATTTTTTACACTTGAATGAATCAAAAACTGAAGTGTTAGTGTTTTGCCCTCCGAGTGTCTGTGAATCTACAATTAATCAATTAGGTTCGTTTAAGCCTAAGGTCCACAGTCACGCAAAAAATCTTGGGAGTTATTTTTGACACTGAGTTAAAGTTTGACAAGCAAATAAATTCAGTCGTCAAAAGTGGTTTCGATCAATTAAGGAACATTGGCAAATTGAGGCCTTTTCTGTCTTTCAAGGAGTTGGAATCCATCATCAGTGTTTTTATTATGTCCAGATTGGACTACTGCAACTCTTTGTATTTAGGAGTTTTGCAGGTTCGATTGTACTCCTGCAGCTAGTTCAAAATGCAGCTGCTAGGCTTTTAACTGGGACAAAATTTTTCTAGTATCTCACCAGCTTTATCATCCCTTCACTGGCTCCCAGTTCAATTTAGGATTCAGTACAAGTTATTGTTATTTGTTTTTAAAAATTTGAATGGACTGGCACCTACTTACATCGGTGAGCTTCTTCACTGGCATACTTCATTGAGGCCAATCAGGTCGGAACAACAGTTTCAGCTAGTTGTTCCTAAATCACGGTTAAAATCAAGAGGTGACAGGGCTTTTTCTATAACAGCCCCTCGTCTGTGGAATGATCTGCCTTTACATATTAGGTCATGCTCTTCCCTTGGTGCTTTTAAGTCTCATAAAAAAAAATAAATAAAAAAAAATCAACTTTTGTCTCTTGCTTTTTGATTGCTATTAATTAATTTTAATCTGTTTTACATATTTTACTCGTTTATATAAATGTATAGATTTGTATGCTGGTCTTTTTGTAAAACACTTTGGTCAACATCTGTTGTTTTTAAATGTGCTCTATAAATAAAGCAAACAAACAAACCTCAAGAACCATTTGGCTCTATAATCTGTAGGAGACATAGGCTGCGTCTGAAATCACCTACTACTCAGTAGGTACTGCGTTTGAATTTAAAAGTACTACTCGACTGTTAGAAATGTACGTTCTATACAGTATGAATGTGAGTAATATAAATGGAACTCTGATGTACTACATCTGCCATTTTGTCATCATCATGTGACCTACCCACATCAATTGCGTCGTTTCACTCCTATTCATGAATTCTCTCACGGGGCATAATGGAATAGCAAAGCGTCCATTCGATGCGCACTTCAGAATCTCGCCGGAAGTAGTAGGTTATCCGGGTACATCTTGCATATGGTTTTTCCGACTCTATGAATTTGGACATTCTACTCTACTCACATACTGTTTTTAGCATACTATATAGTATGGAAGTATGCGATTTCGGAAGCAGCTATACTCTTATTTCCTCTCCACATGCACCAGACACTTTCTTATAAAAACACGTTTCTGAAAAACATTGTGCAATTCTGAGTGTGCTTCATGCAGGTGAGTGGGCTTGACAAACCACCTGTAGGAGACACAGTGTTTCCTTTTGTATATATACAGTGCTCAGCATAATTGAGTACACCCCATTTTGAAAATGAACATCTTTATCCATTTCTCAGTGAATATAGACTATGTATTTTGGTGCATTTAAGCAAAACAGATTTATTAAACAGATATATTTATTAAAATAATATTTTAGTCACCACCTATTTAGAAATTGAAAGATAATACAATTACATTCAAGCAAAATATTGCACAAAATTACAACCTACAAAATTTTAACTAAATGTTTCAATTCATTTGCTTCTCTTGATTTTTTCTGTTGAAAAATCTGGTCTACATTAGCTAAAATACATTTAGCTACAAAAAGTGGCAATATATTTGCATTTATTTGCTCAATCAATTAGGCAGGCGTTCTGCATTGTTTTGCCCACCACTATTAAAAATACAGAGGAATAAGTGATTGTTTATATGCATTTTATCTATTTAGTTATTACACATTTGTGAAAATTTTATTGATTTATATTTGTAGCCATTAAAATAACAAGTTTTTGCCCAGTTTGAGGCTCTAGGTAAACCTGAGATATTCTTTCTTCTGTATTTTTCATATTTATCAAGTATGTGTATATTTTAAGTATTAGACAGTATTGTAATACTGTCATATGGTGCATCTGGCTGCCCAAAATATGAACAAAATCTGCATGCTCTTCTGAATTTGCTGCATTAGTTTTATTAAATTCTGAAACGGCAGAATCACAAAATCCTGGAAAGAATAAGTAAAACAAAATGGAACTCAAATTACCGTCTCCAGTCACATAATATCCAGGAAATTTCTTGAAATAGGTGGTCTCAAATCTCAGATGGTTCCCATATACAGTTCTCATCACACCTGGCCATGGCTGTTTAAACACCTGAGGAAGAGTTTATTTTGTGATAAATTAATGATAAATTAAGATTAAAAATAAAATCATACAATTTTGAAAAATATGAAAAGTATACCAGATAGCCTTCACTTGGTCCTTCAAGTTCCTCTCCTGACTCGTTCAGAATAGCAGGTACAACCCCAAAAAAGGGAAATGTCTGCAAAATTAAAACATTAACCACAATACAGAAGTTAGTTGACACTCGATGTGTGTGACATTTATTATGTAAAATAATAGTTTTAATCATATGAGAGCTTATATTATCTATTGCATATTATTCAGTCTCTATGCAAAACAAACATCTCGAGAATCCAAAAGCATTCACTAAGAGGAGTTACATTTCAAAAAATATATAATATAATATACAGTAAAAACACGAAAGTAAAACTGTAATTTTCCTGAATATCAGCACAGACCTCATCTATATTAAATTAAAAAAAGTGTCATTTTAAATTATAATATATACTGTAGTATTAATATAGTATTTCACAATCATATTTAACTCTATATTTCATAAAATAATTCCAGACATTGTAAGAATAAGAGAAAACCTTCAAAACAATTCCACCAACCTCAACCTCTTTTGTAAAGCATTTTACATACACTGCTAGACTTTACTATTTACTTCTAACCCCAGTGATCACTTACAGCAGAGCCGGGCTTCATTGGCGTAGCGGCTGGCAGCGGCGTCATCACATGCCCACCCTGAAGACGACCAAAAAAAAAAAAAGAAAAAAGTGACTACAGTAGACAGGATGAGCAGCGTGGCAGTTCCTGCTCTGGTTTGACTCAATCTTTCTCTTCTATCTTATAATATAGACCGTACCGTCTCAGTCTGCCAGAACGTGTCCACCACTGGACATCTCTTCTCACCCACCACATTATAGTACCACTGCCAGGCTTCAGGGTTTATGGGTTCACCGACTGTACCCAAAATCTTGAGGGAGGTTCGCTTATATCTGACAAAACAAAATACCCCAGTCAAAAGTTAGGACAGCATGGTATGGTACGCTTTTTTAAATACACTGTCGAGACATGATACCCTAACAACATATAATAAGCCATGCTCGACCCGAACTCAAACAAACCTTGTCTTCTTGTGACAAGCAGCCACATGCCAAGAATGCATGAGAGTGAAGCACAAAAAAACAAAGCAAGCAAGCAAAATGATTCTTTCAGCAACCTAAAACACAAATAAACTTAGAATGACAGAATTACAAGAGATTACAGATGCTGGTGAGAAATAAAAGATAACCAGAGGTTTGTATTGATTGTAAAAAATTATTTTAACACAAATAAGGTCTATATATGTTTGTTTTGGGTCATTTTTATATAAATAGTAACATTTCGAAGACTGTAAGGGTGTGCATGTGTTCATATTAGGGCTGCACGATATTGGAAAAATCTGATATTGCGATATTTAATTGTTCTGCAATATTGTGAATTATGAATACGGTTTTCCAAGATGGTTTTCTGGGCAGCCTAACAGTAATCTGGTATAGAAATTGAATAATCACAATGGAATAAAAACTTTTCTTATTTTGCTTTGTCTTGTTTCTATTCTAAATATCAACAAATTCTCAGATCAAATAAAACTATTGTTTTGTTTTCAACTTGCGAAGAAATAAGTGAAAAGCTTTTCCTTTAAAACAAGTGAAACTGATCTGCCGGTGAGGTAAGTAAAATAATATTTTTCACTTTAAGATGAAGATTTTTAGTCTAGAAACAATACAAAAATTTTAAGCAAGCAAAAAAAAAAAAAAGTAATTCAATACAATTCTGTGGCTCCTGTTCAACTATAATCCAGACTTAACATTGCATATCTTGCGATGTGACTATTGTGGATGTGCACGTTGCGATATCGCTGCTGAAATGATACATTGTGCAGCCCTAGTTCATATAGGCTTCGTTTTATTCTTTTATTATTTATATATAGGTTATACAATTACAGACATTCAGTAATTCGCAAACAGCACAGAACTGTAGCTATCATAAAAATCTGTTCATAGAAAGGCAAGTAATTAGCATTTATACACAAGTATTTATGTATATAAAGTATATTTTTTGTGAGAAGTGCTACTCATGTGACACGTAAAGGACCCGCATGGCTTTACTTTTGAGAATGAGGTCAATCATAGTGTTCTGTCGTACACCATGCCTACCCAAAGGCAGCAGAGACACAAGCCTGATAAAGGTGACCCGAACAGAACCATACTGTACTGAACCGCACCGCTTAGCGGAAATGAGGCATAAGTTGAATGAAGAAAAACAAACATATACAAATACTTGAAAGAACAGTTCACTCTAAAATGAACCTTTTACTCAGCCTGGTTGCAAACCTTCATGATTTTCTCTCTTTTGTTGAGCACAAACAAAGATAATTTAAAGACAGCTGGGAACCGGTAACCTTTAACATCTATAGTAGGAAAAACACATACTATGTAAGTCAATAGTTCACCTCTTTCAAAATATTATTGTTTGTGTTCAACAGAAGAAAGAAACTAAAAGGTTTGTGACAAGTGAAGGGTCAGTAAATAATGACAATTAGAATTTTTGGGTGAACTATCACTTTAAATGACAGCATTTAACTAAATAAGATAAATAGGTTGTGTCTATGCAAGGACCAAAAAACTTCCACACTTCCTTATTATTGTAAAATGTTGAAGTAGGGAAACTGAGTAGATGTTAATATTGGTACTGTATAAGGGATGTGTACTGATGGTACAGGTCAGAAACTGCCACACACTGGCATCAATTGCACTCACTAGTACACAGTGAATGTATTTATAAATAGTGCTCGCTTAAAAGACTTTGTTAGCCAACAGAGTGCATGAGAGAATGCAGAGCAACTCAATAACAGAGAAATTAATACCGTCAAGTCTAATATGGTAGTTTAGTGTTACTTGGAAATGAGAGAAAGCGTCCTATGACACATAACATACATTTCAAAGCACAAATACACATTCATAATAGTGTCAACACCTATTCTTAAACAAACACTCTATTGTATATACTACGTATAAACAATGTGCCAATAAATTTTTTTTTTAATTATTTAAACCAAAAAAAGCATGTTTCTTTAGAGTTGTTCCATAATTCAGTCAGTGTTTTTACACTTTTAGCTCCTGTACTTTTCCAACCAACTATTTCTGATTACTGCATAAATGCTGCATTAAAAAAAAAAAAGGAAAACAATTTGCTAACTTTTATAGGAAATTTTGATAAGTGTCACTTATTTGGTGTCCAAATCAAATTAATTAGACAAGTGTTTTTATATACATTTAGTGCATATAAACAGCATATAAAGTGTCTACTTTTGTGTTTCAAATTATTGTGAAAATAAACTGTCAGAAAAAAAATTCAAATCACTGTATTTATGTACAAATTCAACTGTATTTTCTAAAATGCAGATTGTTATAATAAAATTACTTCATGGTTTCCGCTACATTCATTCTTCCATGGCGGGGCGCCACACCAAAATTCATCCCGCCACGGCTACATTACAGCTTCTCATTCAAAACATTCAGTCGTTGTTTCTTTTTTTAATAGCGGGTTATAATCGCACCAAAACATATTAAACGATAAGTGAATTATAATATAACAGCGCAAACTTTTCTGTAATCGTAGTGCTGTGCGTTATTTGCTTAACCCTTTAAGGTGACATACTGACTGACTGACTGACTGACTGACAGGTGCGTGGGGCCAGCAAACACAACAGTTACGATGAACAGTTTCCATAATTATACTTTATAGATAAAGGTCTATGGCTCTGCATACAATGACTTACCTTGCTGGATTTTATAGCCATTTCACTTTACTTCGGGACGCATTATTGTAGGTCTATTGGAGACATTCATAAATATTCCTAGCAAATCTAATAAACTTTGTAGACATACTTATTACATAAACGTACTAAATCACACTTCAGCAGCGTTTATTTGAGAGCGAAAAAAAAAATCTGCGCTTGAGCATCCTATATTTGAGGGTGTGCAAAGAAGTTGTGCATGAACAGGAAATCGGTGCGCAAGCAAAGAGATTCGCATGCTCGTATTACATAAATGCGATCTCGACTTGTAATACTGCGCTCACAACATCTGTCATTGAAAGAACGCCATAGGTAGTTGGTAGATTTGTGTAAAAGGCCTGCCGCCACAGCTGGAAAAAATCCTTGAGAAAACACTGTACTTGATCATTTAAATTTGATGGTACAACTTATGAATTTGAAGTATAATTATTTCATACTTTAGTATTTGAGGCTTCACTGTGATCCTCAATTTAAAGGATCACAGTGCATATTTCTAAAATATGACAGAAGAGATTTTTGGTATATAACAAATATATATTGTTAGAGCGAATGACATTTCAGTGGGTGTTTTCCATAAAATCATAGCAAAATATATGATGGCCATTAATTAAATAAACAGGAATATTTCGAAAGTCCAGAAAATAACTGTAGGCTGAATTAACTCTTATCGTTTTCATAATCAAAAACCTCTTTTCCTCTTCTAAAAGGAGTTTGTTTTTTTCATATGCAGGTATTCAGTGATGTTATTGTTAAATACAGCTAAAGTGCTTCATTTGGTACTTATGTTTTTCTATATTTATTTTTTCTTGTTTTGTTAAGTGAATTAATGAACAAGGGGTTAGGGGATTGGATTAACAATGGACTATATATATTACTGTTTATCTCTCTCAATATTGAACTTGTTTTGTCATATAAAAAATCAATAAAAAGATTTAAAATAATAACAATAATAATAAAAAAAAAAAAAAAAAAAAAAAAAAAGAGTTTGTTAATGAGAGTAAAAATAAATGAAAGTGTATATTTAAAGATATATTATATTTTAAGTTCTTTAAAGACAGAGCCCAAACTCACTTGTGAACGGGATCACTGCCGTACTTCATCAGGAGTCGGATGGCAGTGGGTGCTGTGTAGAACTTGGAGACGTGATATTTATCAACAATCTCCCACATTCGGCTCACATCTGGGTACGTTGGAAGACCCTCAAACTTGAGACATAATATGACAAATTAGTATTCATATACAACAAGCGCCAATGTAGATGAGTCAATATACTTTTAATTACACAATGAAAGTGACAACACAGGGCATTATGCAAAAATCAGACACAAATAATGCATATCAGGGTGCTCCCCTTACCAACACACTGGTCGCACCATTGGCCAAGGGCCCATACGTGATGTATGAGTGCCCGGTGATCCAGCCAATGTCAGCAGTGCACCAGTAAACATCATCAGAGTGATAATCAAACACCATCTTGAAGGTGGCAGCAGTGTAGAGCATGTATCCGCTCACTGTGTGCAATACACCCTAGAGGAGTGACAGAGCATGAGGAACAAATAACAGATATAAATGAAATTGAACATTGCACAGTTCAAGGAGAATTTGTATAGGAATAATGATGTTTATCCCAAATGATGTTTAACAGAGCACAGATTTTTTTTCACAGTATTTTATATAATATTTTTTCTTCTGGAGAAAGTCTTATTTGTTTTATTTCGGCTAGAATAAAAGCAGAATTTTTTTAAAAACATTTTAGGTCAAAATTATTAGACCTCTTAAGCAAAATTTTTTTCGACTGTCTACAGAACAAATTATTGTTATACAATGATTTGCTTAATTAGCCTACCTAACCTAGTTACATCTTTAAATTGCACTTTTACTGCTGAAGTCACCTGAATCCGCTGCTTCAAACAAATCATCCACCCACACCTATAATTTCCTCAGAGTCAACATTTGAAGTGGATCCTCATCTTTCCTCAAAGTTGTCCTGATACTTTAAAACAACACCCAAACTTGCCTTAAGACAGTTGCTTTTAAACTAACATTTATGTATAAAACAAAGTCTGGTTTTGCCCAGATTAGCCAACATTGTCTTAATAAAGTGAACATCCAAATTGTTCATTAATTGATATTATGTAAAATAAAATATTTTATTCCATGGTCTGTCGAAAATCTTTATTCTGATTAGCTGGAAGGTGTGCAATACAATGGTTTAGTGCAAAGGTAGTTCCAGTCAGTTTTCTACAGTTCAAAATAAACATGCTTCCCTCAAACATTAGTAGTAACAATAGCAATCCCTTGTTTTATCTGTGAAATCTCGATGACACACATGTGCCTCACCAGGGAGCAAATGAGAATTAACTAAATTGGAAATCTGCACAAAATATTTGCAAAGAGGCAGCTACATGTTATAGAAGCTATTAGATACGCCCGTGGCATTTACACACATGCACATAATCTCTCTTGCAGGACTAGGAGATCTAACACATAATAACTGACACAAATTCGGACAAATGTTTTAAACACTTGCACCTTCAGTTTTAAAGTGTCTATAAATTAGAAAATGTCCAAAGAATAAGTGGGATAATCAATGGCTTGCTGTTTGTAAAAGATTTTAGACGCACTATTCAGAAGCAAAGAGCCACCTGACACAAAGTTCACCGTAAAGTCCGTTGATTATTCCTTTCTTAAAAAAAATGGATTTAAAATAAGATTTATTAATGAATTCAATATGTCAGAAAATACACTTTATTACAAATCAGACACCAGATTACGGACAAAAGGCTTAAATATCAGGAAAATATGATCTCTACTTGAGGCGACTGTAGACCGTGCATTTTAGGTTGTCAGTTGAGATTGTATGTGATTTTTTTTTATCCCATTGGGAGAAGTCGCATAGGAAATCATTGATGCTTGCATGGTCATGATTCGTACTGTGAGAGAAAAACTTGAAAATCTTGAAAATCATGCGGTTGAACGAGCTGATCTATTGAACTTCACCTGAAGTTGACCAATCCGGAGGACAAACCTACTGACATTGAGCTCTGTATGATATGTCATGCATAACAGTTGTCAGAGAACTAGGCTTTATAATTGGCACAGAGAGAGTCTCCTAAAGCAATGCTATTCTCTGTCCAATTTTTAGCATGGAATTTCCTGTGATTGCTTTAGAATTCATCAGGTCAAAAGTAAATGACAAAAAAAGTTATTTTGGGGTGAACTAACCCTTCATGTTGTTAAAGCAATAAATGTTTTATACAATTCTCTTTTTTCTTTGTTTATTTGGTTCAAAGACATTAGTCACGGATTTACATCCACAGCTGGTGTTGTCTGGAGGAAGTACCTTAGGTTTCCCAGTAGAGCCGCTAGTGTAGAGGATGAAGAGCGGGTCTTCTGAATCACACCAGACGGGCTCACACTCCTCCGACGCTCCACCAATCAGAGAGTGCCAACACATATCGACCTCGGGATTCCACGGCACCTGCACCAATCACAGCACAGACAGCGTTCACATTAAATCAGCTTGAGTGAATAGCGCTTACTCCTGCTGGTGCCACTTTGGAAAACAAAAGAAAAAAACTAGTAGCTTGTGTTATCAATTCAGCCTGAGAAGATTATAAATGAAATGAAAATAATGCTGGTTTGAAAAGAACTAATGCTGCTTTCAAATCAAGGAAAGTTTGTAAATTGTAAAGTCTGTTCAAGTGTTTTTTGTTGATGTTGTTGTTTTTTTAACCCTTGTTCAAATACCCTTTTGTTATGTTAGGGATGAAAACATCCACTAAATTAAACATCTGTAATCATCAGATAAATATTTTTGTCAAATTGTTTTACATAAATCTGTTAGATTTGTTGCATAAAAAAATCTCAGTCCTGATTAAAAAAAAATTTACAGGATTTTAACTCTTTAATTGCCAAATTCATAAATGATTAACTCATTTGGTGGAAAAAAAACACACAAAATGATGTATTTTCCATATAAAAAGTAAATGTAAACTGGGTTTAAAAAAATCTTTTATCACAGTCTTGGAAATGTAAAACAACACTGCCTTTGATGCACTGTTTTTGATTAATTATTAAAATATTAGTAATTTTGCCCAGAGTGTATCATTGAGGGTTTTTTTTAATTCAAAGCATTTTCTCAAAATATGTGTCAAAATAAAAAGTTATGGCCAAAATGACCCTTTGCTAAGCCCGCCTACCTTAGTTACTGTTGTTACACCTGTCAAGCTTTCTTGCCTGGCACGTCTATTACAATATGGATGCGCCGGTGTCAGACATTCCCAGGGATATATTTAGTAATTTTTGGTGAACAGGTGAGATATCCGAGAAAGCCAGACAAAAAAAGGACTGCAGTATTCATTACAGGGGTATACTCACAACATAGGGGTAGGGGTATACTCACAACAACTCACAATGCAACCGATTAGAAAATAGCTTAATCAAAATTGAAGCTAAAGCCTAGCCGCCTCATACACGGACCAATCAACAGCTTAGTTCATGCACAGCAGGAGAGATGAGATTTAAAAATAATGTAATAATTACAAATTAAACCGTGACTTCTCTTTATTAGCCAAAAAGCCTGATAGACTAATTGTTGTGCAATAGCATATAGCTTTACCAACCGACGAGGAAACACGCATGGGCTGTGCTTCCACATAATTCATTCATAGAAAGAACAGCCAGAAAGGGGAAATTAATGGATTTGTGCCAAATATTGGCATCATTGACTCATTACAATGTACATCACCTATAACTGTCAGTATGTTTGTCTGCTTTTTATACAGTTTCTATTCTAATTTGCAGTTAAGTGGAAAAAATAAATAAATTGAAAAGCAAATCAAAGTATAAATAGCAGAAGTGAACAAATAGATTTTCCCTGCCAGCAAATATTAATCCGACACCTAATATAATACACTAACCCGCTATAAAGTCGTCATCAATGACTACATCTCCAAAAGACCAACGAAAACATTGGTGAATTGTAGCTCTGACATGGACATGAGGAATATAAATGACTGAAAAACAGCTGCGGGTGAATTATATTGATCGCAAGTCCTCAGTTTGTGATCATATCTCTATTTTGTTCTGTTGATATGTAATCTAAATATTTGTAGCTTAAAACGGATGGAAATATGACTGGATTGTGTTGCTTTTACGGCCCCTCACACAGCTTGATCCACGTCTGCATTTCTCCCCTTGGGTTTTAGGTTTTAGAAAGGGAAAAAAATTCCACCACCCAGTCCAAACTTTTAGGATACCGGGTATCAAATTTGCACAATCCATATGCACAATGTTTTGGCTTGTTTCCGTCGCTCAAAAGCTTGACAGATCTCCTGTGCGTAGCTACGGTTGCTAAGCCATGATTGGTGCGTGGTGGTTTTCGGGGCACATCAGGGTTAAGTGTAGTAGTGTATCTATTCATCTATTGAATGTAGATTCTTATGCTGCCACAGAGGATGAAGTGAAATGTAGTTTGGTAACCCATCATATTATAAACTGGCTAATGAGTAATACTTTCTGGCAAGGTTTTTTTTTTTTTTTTTTCATGACAACCATCTAAAAAAAGCAATTGCAGTTACTTCCTCATTTACAAGCATCTTTTTTTAACAAAGCAAACTTCAAGAACAGGAATCACACTGCACACACATAACCAAATACATTATATTTTAGTAGTTTATTCAAGTTTTAATTTGATTTAAAAATGCCATAATAGAATATTTTTAAATGATTAATAGTTAAATTATTTTTATATGTATTTTTTATATTTTTTAGTTTTACATTTTATATGGTCATTTATCAATTTTAGTTTCAATTTTAGCAATACTGTTAAATTCTTTTGTTAATTATATGAGTTATTTTATGATTAGTTCCAGTTTTTTTATATTGTAAGCACATCCTAATTGTTCACTAATGGCTATTATGTTAAGTAAAAGTCTTTTAATTAAAACAGAGCAAAACACTGGTAAGATTTATCAATCAATCCAATATATCAGTATATACACTTACACAAAACTGACACCAGATTAGGGACAAAATGCTTACATTTTAGGGAAAATTCAGGGATTATCAGTTTATCTCTACTTGAGGTGACTATTTTTTTGCAGTCAGACATCCCCATCGAGAGAAGTCGCATTGAAAATCATTAATGCTCACATGGTCGTGGCTCATAAAGAGTGAAAGGAACTTATCGTTCACCAGCTCCCTATCATTTTTTTAATAATTCTTTTTTGTTATTTATATTAGTTATTTTCTGATTAGTGTCAGTTTTTTTTATATTTCATTACTTTAAATTCATTTTTTACTTTAGTTTTCTAGCTTATTTTAGCTCATTTATAGCTTAATTGACATTATTTTTGATAATTTAATTTTAGCTTTATTTTAATGAGAGTACATAGAATATGTAATTCAGTGCTGATGCATTAGAACATTTAGCCAAAGTCGCAAATAAATAAACTATTTTAAATCTATTTTTTTCTTATTAAAAACGTCTTTACCAAAAAGAAAATAAAAAAAAAAAATCAGTTTTTAACCCCCCTAGCCAATACGGGCCACAGACATCCCCTGTAAATTACATAGTAATGTTAATTTTCTTCATAATGGAGGAGTCATTATATACCCAACATTAATTTATCTCAATTATAAACATTTCATAATGACTTGAAAGCAGCAAGAGATGAAATGAAAAGAGTTGTATGC
This sequence comes from Danio kyathit, assembly GCA_903798195.1. Classification (NCBI taxonomy): domain Eukaryota; kingdom Metazoa; phylum Chordata; class Actinopteri; order Cypriniformes; family Danionidae; genus Danio; species Danio kyathit. The sequence goes on from LR812541.1 coordinate 17,450,341, forward strand.
CAATAATGCACGATACATAATTTACAAGCTCATGTTGGCATTTACTTCAATCTAACATATTCAATTCATTCAGTTCAGTCACCAAACTGAATGCAGCACAGAAGCCTGCCTGCTTTAGGCGTTACAGAACTGAAAGAGAAAGCGCCTGAAAGATCAGGTTTGGTTAATAACAAAAAAAAACACAAGACAAAGAGAGGCATAAACACAACATTCATGTCTAAAGATCTACTTTTCATGCAGTTTGGAGACTGAGGGAGAACTATAAGCGAGCTTGGAGTTCATTTAAAGGGACAGGTCATTTAAAAATATTTTAATTTACTTCCTCAAGTGATTCCAAGAGTTTCTTTACTTTCTGTTGAACACAAACAAAGATATTTTGAAGAAAGCTGAAAACCGGTAACCATTGACTTCCACAGTAGGAAATATAAACACTATGAAAGTCAATGGTTACAGGTTTATAGCATTTTCCAAAATATATTTTGTGTTTAAAAGTATGAGGAAACTCAAAGATTTAAAACAAGCAAATGTAGTAAATGATGACATTATGTTCATTTTTGAGTGAACTATCCCTTTAAGTGCTGAAAGTATTAACACAGAGCTAATAGGAGAGAGTTAGTGTTTGAATAGAGAGAACAGTCAAATCCATTAGACAGTCTGAACAGAAGAGTTAAACAAGAGAGAACTATTACAGTCTAGTCACTACTGTGATATAAGAGCTTCCCAGATACATTTGTGATGAAATCGTACTCTAGCGCAGTGTTTCCCAACCCTGTTTCTGAAGGCACATCAACAGTACACATTTTCAACCTCTTCCTAATCAAACACGCTTTAATCAACTCATCAGAACATTAGAAGAGACTCTAAAATAAATGAAATGAATGGGTCAGATAAGGGAGACATCCAAAATATGTACTGTTGGTATGCCTCCAGAAACAGGGTTGGGGAAACACTGCTAAGGTAAAGCAATAAAGTTTATGTAAGGAAATCGTTTAGAAAATGGACACAAGGAAACACTAGTCATTTAACGGAGATGTGAATGTTGACACTTTTACTTGGCACAGTAAAAGGTTTTCAGTGCTAGATCATGGATCAGAATTTGTGACTAGATAATATAGAAACACTTCATATTAACCATCAATAAACATTATGATACTGAACAGATTAGTTGTTGATATTTTTACATATTTGAATGTAGTGAAATATCAGATAACTATTCAGCATTTTATAATGTTATTGAAAGTTTTTTTTGAGATGTTACTAAAACCAGTCCTAAACAATGAAAGCCTGTTTCCACCTTGGAGTAAAAACACACATATATATATATATATATATATATATATATATATATATATATATATATATATATATATATATATATATATATATATATATATATATATATATATATATATATATATATATATATATAAATAAAACAAAAACTGTAACTTTGAGAAATATTAAAATAAGACTAATTTAAAAGTGTGTGATTATTATAATTTCCCCCCTAAAAATATTTTAATTCAAGAAAAGATGAATAAATTCGATCAAGTGTTTTTAACTGCATCTACTATTTCAAATAAATGATACTCTTATGAACTTCCTATTCATCAATGAACAAAAAGTGTGAAATATATGATTTATAACACTATTTCACAATGTTGTTCTTTTTACTGTATTTTTAATTAAATAGCAAAGCCTTTCTAAGTATGAGTCTACGATTAGTATGATTTCTACCCCTAAAAAAAACTTTTTTATTTAAGAAAAAAAAAGTTTTTACTGATTTCCATTTCTTTATCTTCTTGTAAACCTTTTATTCATCAATGAACAAGAAGCATAAAATGTATAATTTATAATAAAATGACAAAAAAGCTGCTGTTTTTACATATTTTTAATTCAATAAACCCTTGATTAGAAAGGATTTTTCCAAAAAAAAAAAAATAAACTAACCCCAAACACTGAATTGTTGTCTGTAAAGTTGCAAAAAACAATGTCACAGTTAAAAGATATACAGCGGAGAAAATAAGTATTGAACATGTCATGTTTTTTTCTGGGAATAATATTTTTAAAGGAGCTGTTTACGTGGAATTAAACCAGATTAAAAAATATATATATATATTAAAAAAACAATAAAAACATAAAAATAAAACAAAACAAGAAAAATAAGTTTAGTTTAATATTAAAGGAATGGCACAAGGAGAACGTGCTGAACTATTGAAACTTATTCAATACTTCATATAAAAGGTTTTTTGGTGATGACGCCTCTCATATGAAGAATGAAGTCACATGAATTGCTCAGGTGTGAGTTTTTCACAGACTTCAACAGAGTGTAAAAATATTGATGGTTCTGTGAATCTCGTCTATCAAATCTGATCTTTAATTTGTATTTTCTATTGGATTCAGGACAGGTGATTGGCTGGGCCATTTTACAGCTTAATTTTCTTTCTCTGAAAGCATTTAAAAGTTTCCTTGGCTATGTTTTGGATCATTGTCTTACTGAAATGTCCACCCTGGTTTCATCTTTATCATCCTGCTAATGTAGATGTTGGACCGAATCAGCTAATATTCATTTACACTGACAAAGGGCAGAGGGTTGCTGAAGAACTACTGAGAGATTTCAGCTGTAGTCTGGGCTTTCACTGCCGTTCTACACCCCCCTTTCTTCATGTGTTCAATACCTTTTCCCTGTGTCACTTAATTTTATTATGCATAACTTAATTTATAAATAATTAGATTTGCTTTCTTTGCATATATGGATTTCTTTGGTTGTTCCCGACATCCGGGGAAAATTTCAAGTAAACAGCACCTTTAGAAATATGTTTTCTGAGAAAAATGATGACGTGTTCCATACTTATTTTCCTTGCTGTATACCAAGTCATATGAAGTTGTGAAATTGACAATATTGTAACAAATGTGAGACGTAATGTCCCAATTGTGATACACAGTTACAATTGGGAAATATAAACTTGTTAATTTTTGTTACTCAGTGGAGAAAACAGGCTTCCATAATAAACTGACATCACAGACACTCTACAGTCAGATTTAACACTCATAAGACTGCAAACTGGATTATTTTAGTGAATAAAATGCTTAACTTTTCAACTTAAAGCCATCCTAAAGGGCCATGTAGGGTTTTTCATTTATGAATTGCTTTCAATAGCCAACATGGGAGCTTCCTAGATTGTGTCTAAAAGCCTTTAGTTTGATTTACATGTAAAGGACTTTGTGAAATCACAAAAAGCCATTTTGTACTGTATTCAAACTATATATGATCAGATGCTTTCTTAACTGCCGTTTTCTCATCACTACCAAATAACGTGCATCTATCTTGTTATTATGAGAAAAGTGCACGTGTGCAAAACAAAAGACTTTAACGGAACCACTTTTAACAATTACACAAACCACATCATTCATTCATTCAATTTCTTTTCGGCTTAGTCCCTTTATTAATCAGGGGTCACCACAGCAGAATGAACCGCCAACTTATCCAGAACATTTTTACGCAGCGGATGCCCTTCCAGCCGCAACCCAACACTGGGAAAAAATTACATCATGTTATCTCTAAATATTATGTTTTATGTTTATTAAGAACAACTTGTCTAGAAAATAATAACTTAAAAACTCCTGCTACATCCATTTTAGACCGTCTCCACCTCCTGAATCATACAATCTTAAATTATTAAGTCTAATTTTTGTGTGTGTTTGCTATACTAAAGGCGCACTCATATTAGGTACAGTTGCCTTGAACCGTGCCAAAGCGCGATTGTCCCCCATCCCCTCTCCCCCTCGGCCTGCACTCACATTGCATTTTTACCTACCAGACCTGAGCATGCTTACATCATCGGTGATGCGACTGTTCAGTTTAACAATAAGCGAAGCGATCTCGCTCAGCACAGTGGACATTGCTTAAGTTATATCGTTTTGTATTATTTTTAGTCGTTTGTGATGTAGTGACGAACAGATCCACCACTTTTGATGCTCATGAGTTATCATAAAAGTCCTCGTGCTGCAGGTGTTAGGAGGTTTGCTGAAGGTGCAACTATGACAGTTCGCGTTCATTGAAAATGAAGAATGATTAATAAATCCATATGAAACAGTCCCCTGAAAGTGACGTCACGTCTTCAGTTTCAAGCTCAGGCGCGCTTTTGCACTCCCACTACAAGCGTGATGAGCCAAAGCCCAAGTGAACCGCGCTCTAGCACACCTCTTCGAACAGGGCCAGGGCCGGCCAACTGAACCGCGCCTGAGCCCGATTCAGAGCACTCACACTTCTCAAACTAATCGGGAAACGCGCCTGGGCACGGTTCGGATAGCATAGAGTGAGTGCGCCCCAAGTTAAATAAACATTTACATGAAACATATTTTCTGTATTTCTTGTAATTTCAGTAAGAATATACAGGTCTGTCCCAACAATCTGGTCAACTCTGTTACATCGGTTTAAATTATAATCATAATTATAAGAATTATAATCTTTAAAGTGGGCGGCACAGTGGTACAGTGGGAAGCGCTGTCCTCCGGGTGCTCCGGTTTCACTCACAAGACCAAAGACATATACTATAGGTGAATTGGGTGGGCTAAATAGTCAGTAGTGTACAAGTGTGAATGGGAGTGTATGGGTGTTTCCCAGTGATGAGTTGCAGCTGAAAGGGCATCCGCTGCGTAAAACATGTGCTGGATAAGTTGGCGGTTTATTTCGCTGTAGCGACCCCAGATTAATAAAGGGACTAAGCCGAAAAGAAAATTAATGAATAATCTTTAAAGCACTGACAAAAAAAGCGTGCGACTTGCTAAAAAGTGGTCACTTCCTCTAGCGGGAAAATCTGGAAGGCACTGAGGCATGTCATTATTTTTCTCTCATTAAAGAAAATAAGAAACTTTATGATACACCAATAGTAGATTACTTCTCATTTTTTTAAAAACAACAATATGGTGTAAATGCAAAAAATCAGTTTGAGACATGCCATAGGGCATCTGGTTCGAGGTAAGCGCCTTAAGCTAAAACACAAAATTTTTGAAAAAATGTCAACTCTGTTACTGTCAACTTTGTATAGTTGAACAATAATTTAAACAGCAACTAGTAGCAGAATCAAATGTGTACAAATCAAATTGAAGAAATCTGCACCATTTTACATTAATAAAAGGTTCAGTTTAGAATAAAGTATACACATGTTGTATATCATTCTAGTTTAAAATGGAATGTAGCACCATTCTGGAAAAGTGGTGTACACTATTGCAAGTTGCTACTTCAGTTTCCATTAATGGCCACCAATGTTCTTTCACTTACAGACCCTTTGAATACATCATCTGCTGTTAAGTATACCATTTCTGGTAACTGCTCAGCTTGTGTTTAAAAGAGAAGATATTAACCGTTTTTAAAAATACAGTTGTTTACTTTTACAAAATGTGTTCCATGTTTGTCATGCACTAGGAAAATTACAAGTTGTTAATAAGCCAGAATATGCCTTGAATTATTAGCTTAAATGCCAAGTCAGATGAGTGCGTAAATGGTGAATTGCATTTGCAAAAGCAAACACACACAGAGTGACACACACACACACACACAACAGTGTAAAAAACAGCGTTGTGTGAAAAAGTGAGGGTTGTGCTAAAGTTCTCAAACCATCCCCAAGAGAACGAGAAAGAGGTGGTGTTAATCAGAAAAACAAAAACACAAAGAAGACATGAAATACCTGTGGAGGGGGACGGACCTTCCTTACTCTTTCTTTCTGTTTCTCCTGCTAAAGGGGGTTAATGGAGAGGTTACTCGCACCGAAAGAGGACACAGAAACGGACTCACACTGAAGGGGGGATAAATGCCAAAGATCTTTTAGATTAAGGTCACATTGACAACATTAAAATGAAAATGGGTCAGCTTGCATTAATGAATGTCACACATAATATGTTGAAAGATTCAAAGGTCTTCAGCACAACAGCTCAAGAGAAATTATGCCAGACCTTTATGGATTTACAACAGTAACGCAAAGCCTTTGTTAAATAACCAGATATATTTGTAAAGTATGGGACAATGAAAGAGACTAAACACTGCAGAAGATGCACAGGACAAGTGTTAACATTAAAAGATTAGAATGAAAGGGATAACGCAGTCATTTTTTATCTGAATCTGCTTCCCACTTAGCCAGCTCTCCATTGATTCAGGTCTTGTAGTACTGTGCGTGAAACACTGCGGATATCATAAGCAAAGAGTGAGGCTTCTTATTAACTTTCATTACAAAATCAACAAATAGATGCGTTTAAACCTCAGTACAGTGTCAAAATTGTGGCCTAGTGGTTACTGCATGTGTTCATGAGAGAGTTCTGAAGCTGGTAATTCAATATTTTAATGTAATCACTGTTTACTATTACATTAGGAGTGGTTATTGAGTAAATTAAAATTTAAGCCAAATTTAAAAAAAAATTATAATAATTATATATATATATATATATATATATATATATATATATATATATATATATATATATATATATATATATATATATATATATATATATATATATATATTTGTGTGCATTAACAATTAAATTTAACTAATCGCATACAAAAGTTAGTTTACATAATATTTGTGCGTGCACTATGTATATTATGTACATACACTTGTAAAATATTTACATACAAATTACTTAGATTTATATTATATATAATATGTATCTAAATATGAATAAACATTTATTATATACGCATACAAATATATGTACGTATGCATGCATGTGTGTATATATATATACACACACACACACACACACACACACACACACACACACACACACACACACACACACACACACACACACACACACACACACACAGTTGAAGTCATAATTATTAGCCCTATTTTAAATTTTTTTTTCCTTTTTTATTCATCATATTTCCTAAATGATGTTTAACAGAGCAAGGAAATTGTCACAGTATGTCTGTTAATATTTTTTTCTTCTGGAGAAAGTCTTATTTGTTTTATCCTGGCTAGAATAAAAGCAGTTAATTTTTTTAAAGACATTTTAAGGACAAAATTATTAGCCCCTTTAAGCAAATTTTTTTTTCCGATAGTCTACAGAACAAACCATCGTTATACAATACCTTGCCTAATTACCCTAACCTGCCTAGTTAACCTAATTAACCTAGTTAAGCCATTAAATGTCACTTTAAGCTGTATAGAAGTGTCTTGATAAATATCTAGTAAAATATTATTTACTGTCATCATGGCAAAGATAAAATAAATCAGTTATTAGAAATGAGTTACTAAAACTATTATGTTTAGAAATGTGTTAAAAAAAAATCTTCCCTCCATTAAACAGAAATTGGGGAAAAAATAAACAGAGGCGCCAATAGTTCAGGGGGGCTAATAATCCTGACTTCAACTGTAAATGCAAACTTTTATTTTGAATGTGATTAGACGCGATTAATCATTTAACAGCGCTAACAAATTTTCAATAATTCTTTGAAATACTATGAACATTTTGGGTTCTGTATAAAATACTGGGTAACACTTTATTTATTGGTTCATTTGAGTATTAATAGACTGTCTGCTTAATATCTGCTGATACTGCTCCTTCAACAGACATTTAACTGACTATAAGATGCTTTGCAAGTACATGTCAATTTACACTATCCCTAAACCTAACCCCAACCTAAAAGTCGATTTATAATCTAATGAGAATTAGTTGGCATGTTGATGCAATGTAACTTAAATTCAACAAACAGACAATCAAAATAAAGTGACCAAATACTGTTGTATTTTTTTATAAATGTTTTAATTTTAAATGTAAACTAAATTTTTATTTTTCATTTTATTTATAATTTCTGGAGGATCATGCATCACTGATTAATGAACAAAATGACTGCAGAAAATGCAGCTTTAACACCACAGGAATAAAATATATTTTGATACATTTTAATGAAAAAAATTTAAATACATTAGTAGGAAACTGATTAGTTGATTAATATTGGATTTATTATTTTAATTGCTACAAATGAAAACATGACTATCTTGTCATAGTTTACAATAAACACATTTATTGCTGATATTGAGATTTATTGATAAAAGGTTTCCTGTGGTTGAGACTAATATGAGCTCGAGACCTGATAGATAAATTTAAAGCACCTGTAGCAATGTGGAGATGTCCATAAGAGGAAGAAACAGATTGAGACGAATAAACAAAAACAAATAATGTGAGGCCTGTTAGCTGTTCGGCTGTGGTGCAGAGCTTCAGCTTTTACCTGTAGGTCGGGACAGGCTCGTTTTGCTGGGGGCGACAGTGAGCCGGACGATGCCTCATCCTCCTTGGTGAGGTGTTTTAGCATTATACATTTCTCCACTGGGAAAGACCTGACAGTCAAAGACATTTTAGAAGATGATTTAATATAATTTGGAGTTGTTCATCAATACATTTTGATATTATTTTTATAAGAGAATCCTTTTATTCAGCAATAATGCTTTAAATTGTCTGAAAAAAAACAGCAAAGGTATTCATAACATCTTAAAGTAAAACTCACTTTTAGAAGAGGTTTAAATACAGTTATGTGGCAGCAGTGTGGGAATTTAGCCAGTCTCTAATAGTAAAAATTAATAATTACACTTCATAAAAACAGTTTGCATAGACAGCCCTGAGCGAGAAGCAGCCACTATGCTGACACATGTGAATTTTGTAGCCCCGCCCTCTTTTGACAATCTCATTTGAATTTAAAGTGATAGTCACCAAAATGGCACAAATTGGATCAAAGACTAAAAGAGGCAGTTTCAAAAAGTTAGAAATATTATTTGTGGGGTATAATGAGTTAAAACTTCACATACACATTCTAGGGACATCAGAGACTTATTTTACATTGTGTAAAAATAGGCATAACAGGTTCCCTTTAAAATATATCTGTTTCAAACCGCAGTAATGGCTGCTAAAAATATATATGTACATTACAGAAATAATAAAAAAAAAGTATTAAACATTTATATAGAGTGATTTTAAAATGTAATATATCCTGATCTAATCAAAAACATATCGCTGAGTGACTTAAGGTTTCAGCAGTAATTAAAGGAATTTTCCAATACTACTACTGAGTATTTCTTCCTCATTTAGAAACCAAAATATGAACCAAATATATATTTTCATATCTTCTAACAAGGTTATCCGTTACAACTGCTCCACATTTGTCAATCTAAATCTAATAAATTGGCAACTGTGTATGTACAAAGATGATAAACATTACATGAGTACTCATTTTTCCTATTCAATTAGTCATTATCATACTTGTCTTTGCATTTCTTGAGAGCCTCATCGGCTATAAGCTTCAGATTTATCAGTTTATCACCACGGTAAAAGCCATCTGAGGAAGAGAAAGAGAGAAACACACAATAAAACAACTTTTATTCACTTTCTGAAAAGACAAAAGACAGTATATTTTTATTAGGCTGATAACAGATGTCGGTCTTATCACGGCTGAAACGTGTATTTTATGGTTATACTCCACTCCCAAGCCCCTAATAAGCTCATGAACCTTGTGTTAATCTCAGTTTCTCAGTAATCTCAGTTAATACAGCCTCAAAGACTTCGGCTCTACCTACACATTTAATATCTATGGGATTTTTGCCACAGAAGAAAACTACAAGCAAATGCCTTATTTTACAATAATTAGATTCAGTCGAATTTGATTCATTTGAACACACCTTTATTCTCAGAAACGCAGGGAATAAGTCTGGAACATTTGGAACATTTTGCCTACTACTAAATGTTGACTATAAATTATAATATTATATATACATGTAATCCAGAACATAATACTGAACTTCATCTTCTAGCCTTTAAAAACAGTTTAATGGTGGATTACAGGACTCATCCATCTATATTTACCCCAAAACACATTCTCTTTTCTAAACGTGCCAAACTCTCGGCATAGATTTTTCCGGTTGCTGCTCAAAAATTGCAGCTGAAAGCTAAATAGCTTTTGATAGTAATACGATTAACACCGCTTTAAATCCACAGACTTGTGAACAAAGCAAAATGCAGTGCTCTTTTGCAGGAGCTGAAACTCAGCTGATTAACTTTGGGATTAGCTCTGCTGAGATTATACTTTGAGTAAATTATGTCTGACTTTTCTGGCATGCCTTCCTTACCAGCTGTTATAAGAAGACAGCATTGAGAGTCCATGATCCTTTCGCACAGTGACTCAGAGGAGAAGCCAGCAAACTGGATTGTGAAGAGAAAAAAAAATTATCAATAAAATGATGCACAAATGTTCAAGTCATTTTTCTTTTGTATTTAATATCTGATAAAGCGCCAAATCTGGAACAGAATCCAACTGTTCTAGTCTGATAAAGATCACATCCTGCAAAACATGTACAGATACGTCTTTTTTACTTCATAAAAACCTGACTGCGAAATACAGCATTCCAGGTATAGGGAATACTGAGATAATGGCAAAAAAAACTGACCACAATAGAGTGGACAGCTCCAATCCGAGCGCAGGCCAACATGGCCACCACCAGTTCCACAACCATGGGCATGTAAATAGAAACACGGTCACCTTTCTTCACGCCTGAACAGTCAGAGACAGAAAGAGAGCAAGGGGGCAACAAGAGGACATTGCCTTAATACACAACATCAGTGTCAAATCTTTAACCCAATGTTTGGTCACTGTTAAACCATTCTTAACCAGTTTAACAGCACAACTTTACCTTGTGACTTGAGGACATTGGCAAACTTGCAGACTTGCTGAAGCAGTTCTCTGTAGGTAACAGTCTTCTCGTCTCCAGGTTCATTTCCTTCCCTGTACACAAAGACCAAAAGAATGACTCTTGTGTGCTGTTCAGGTCTTTGATTTCAACAAGGATGCTTTAAATTAGTCAAAAATGATAGAAAAGATATTTCAGTGCACATATAAATCTATTTTGGAGGTTCCTGAAGGTTCTTTTGTTAGTCTTCTTGAATAGGGAAATAGCCATATGAGGTCATTAATTATGACTATTAACTACATCAAGTCAAGCTCAAGTCCAATGATGAAACACTGCAAGATAATAATAACACTACTGTAATAATAAACAACTTATGAATGCCATGGCTAATAATTTAGATTAAACGCTACTGAAAATGGCTGAATAATTACTAGGGCTGCACAGTATCTCAAAATTATCCAAATATCTCACATTTGCATATTGCGATTTGCTTATAAATAAGCAGTCCCGTGAAGAGCTCTGAAAGTAGTAGCTATGTTAAAGGTGCTGTATGTAAGTTTTTTTACTCTTCTAAAGCATAAAAATACCATAATATGTGTGCAGATATTTAAGAAACATCCCAAGTGAACATACTTGTTTAACTGAAAAACAATGCTGAAGTCAGATATTCTGCTTTGAAAATGGTTTTTCCGTGCCGGAACGCTGTCTTTGTTTAGGTAAAGTTAACCTGCAGAATGCCAGTTTAGCCAATTATAATTCAGCACTCCGGGTTGCCTTGTTGGAAAACAGCGCATTTCATTCATTCATTCATTCATTCAGAAAGGCTCTGAAAGCGTGCGTCCGAGACCGAAAAGGACAGTATGGGAGACAAGATTCAGTTCCACATGAGGTTATTAATTAGCAAATTACATAAATATTACGAACGTAAACATTAGGTGAGCAGGTTACATTGTAACCGCGTGTCCTAACAACATGCTGTGACGAGAGAGGCAGTGATCAGAATTGGCTGTTTGTCCCAGACGAAACACGACAGAAATTTGAATACAGCCTTTCAGAAGCACAGAATATGCACTCACTCATGAAACGGTAAGGTTTAAAATCTGTTTAATACATGTTAACCCTCTTTAACATCATTAAATGTAAAATGGCATTCAAACTCATATTGTTAGCATTTAGCTCTGAATAAAGCACACGAGATTTACCTGAGGTGATCACTGTCATAGGTTTCACAAGTTCAGCTGTGAGAAATAGAAGCCTTTTCTAATCATTCAATTCGAGGTGTTGGTTAGGACAAAAACTACCTTTAATATGGAAAATATTCCCTCTATCGCGTGTCGTTGCTTTTATTTAGAACACAGTTTAAATCACTCGCTCCTTGTATTCAAACTGGCAACCCACGCTCACGTTTGTTTTGATCCAGGAGTGCAACACCTAGTTTAACCACTGGGTGTCAAACTTACATACTGCACCTTTAAGTAAATTAACTTTATGCGAGAATATCGCATAAAAGATGTGCGAATAAAGCAGCGTTTCCACCCAACGAGTTAAAGAGAACAAAGTTGTCCTGATTAATTGGTGTCAAATATCAACAGTAAAAAGGAATTTGCTGTGGTAGGAGAAGCTGCATCAATCTTTTCTTCATTTAATAAATGACTTCCGCCTCAGAAGGCAATACTGACACGCAGTGAACACGCGGTGGCGTTTGAAGACATGAGACGTGAACACAGACTCTCCTGACTCTCCTAATAATATAATAACACTAATACTGAAATGGTTAAGGCATTTTAGAATGACCAAAACAAGATATCATGAAGATACCATGTTTAGAAAATTGGAAGGACAACTTGAGAGAAATGTTTAACCACTTGAATGAGTCAGACCAGAAGGTTCTGCTATATAAACAGTCAAAAAAATAAAGGTGCAGCTGTTTTAATGTCAACCTCACAGAATGTACAATTATTGTGATCAAAATCAAATCTATGTCTAAGACACTCTGAAGATGTGTAAATATCATTGAACATTTTAAAGTGTACTTCTTTAGCTTTGGGAGGTATGGAGAAAAAAAGAAACATAGTTCTTAATTTGATGGGAAACCATAGTATGAGGTGGTGACAGAATAAACCCATTCATCCATTTAGGCGTGAAGTGACAAACTGCAAATTTAAATATTTATATCAGATTTATATCTTCTAATGTGAATTTAGTCACTGTTTTGAAGCACTCTAGCTTATAGATATCCTAAAAATAAAAAATACTGATACTAATGTCTAAAAAAAAAAAAAAAAAAAAAACTTTATTTCATGGGACCTGTAATACAAAAGTGTCTCTCTGTGTGGCTGTGCCTGACACTAGCATGCTTTCTGAAAGACTTTTTAGCACATCAATCAATGTAGATGCATACCAGCATGCATCTGAAACCAAACAGAGTGGACATTCTTGGTTTTCTTGGCCAAAAATCAGAAATGATTTAGGTATGGATGCTGAAATATGAGCAAGCAATCAAGCCATGTTAAGAAAGCAATAAGAAAGCATTAAAGTAACTTGATTTGTTTTTCCTGACTGTTCTTGATGTTTTCAGGTTGATGTCACTATACCAGTGGAGCAAATTGGTTGTAATACGTAATTATTTTTGTCTGTTTACATTGTTAAGATGGCTGATTTTTTATGCAGGAGAAGAACATGGATGTTCACTTTCAGATGTTGTCAAATTCCTGATGCTTTCTTTTCCCTTATATAATATGAAAATTGTGTTGGCTATATGTTTAAAAAGTTGTATCCAATATCAAACATTGTATTATTTAGTAAGCACAGTTTTGTTCAATATCTCACAGCACTAATAATTATCATTGCCTGATTGAAATAAGCATTCTTTCAAAGTGTTCTGTCATTTTCAACAAATTGCAAACACATTAGAAGAGATTTATTTCACAGCATCAATGATTTTATTGGGAGTTTTTATGAAAGTCGAGCTATGATGAATGTTTTTATCTGGACAATAAATGCTGCTTCTTGACAAACCAAATTAATTGTTAACTTTCTGAAGGCATGTTTCATGTATGGCATTGAAAATTCAGCTTGCAGCAATAAAATTGTAATTGAAAACAAAACCGTTTCCTATCAATTTAAATATTATGTCACAATATATTGTTTTCATGAACTTTTGAGTACACAAATATATTAATACACAAAAAAGTGAACACACAAATCCACAAGATATACACAAGACTTATGGCTGGGCAATAGGGGTGTAACGATACACCAAAGGCACGGTTCGGTTCGGTTCACGGTTTTGGAGCCACGCTTCGGTTCGGTTCGGTTTCTGTTTGCTGTGGGGTTAGGGTTGATGTCATCTTAACAGCAATGCTAAGGAACAATAGATTGACTTAATAACAAGAACAACTAAACTTTTTCTTTATTAATTTTGCCATGACATTTTAGTACAGTCAGGATACCAGAGTAAACAACAAACATTAAATAAATACCTCCAATATAGACAAGTCAGAAAAAACAATTATCTTTAGTGCAGCCATCTTAAGAAAGTAAACTCAAATTAAATAAATAACTGCAGTGTAGACTATAGTGAAAGATAAATAGGCTTGTCCTTTCTAAGGACATTTGGAATATTCAATTAAGTTTTAAGTTTAGTTTAAGTTTTAAGTTCTTCTTTAAAAACACCATAATGTCCACATTCTCAGGTGAGGGGCTTGATTTCTGTGCAGACACAGACAAAGTGATGCTCATTTTAGTTATCATTTAGATAGGTTTCCGTTTAAATTCATGAAAAAATAATATACATATAATGTGCTTGTAAAGTGTTTTTTACATGACCTATTCACCAGTAAAATACATTGCAGTTTTGTCTGAAACTAATGTTAGGGTTGTAGCCGTATATTTTTGCCTCTCTCTCTCTCTCTCTCTCTCTCGCTCGCTCGCTCTCCATGCCTGTCATTTCTGTATGTCGGCCTTCACGACAGCTAATTGGTCAGGAGACCGATCTATCATCATTGGGTGACTTGGCGCGGGAATATAAAAATGACGTCAGGAAAAGCGGAGGAGAGCGCATCTTCCTTTGATCTCGTTTTTCGTGTATTTTGCTAACATGATTATGAATTTCGTTGTTTTTGCTTAACTTTCGTTTGGGCAAAATTATTTTGCATTAGTTTTGCCCACTTTGAGAAATTTTGTGATTTTTGTACACTTTTATTTCAATTGATTTGTTTGTTGCTTTTTTTGTTCAGTTCTTTCCCGTCATATTGAGCTTTACCTCCTCAAGTTCACTCTTTTCTCGGAGTAAGGTGGATAGGGAAGATGTCTTACGACTTCCATTTTGCAAACACGTAGAAAATGTATTGTTAAAGACATCGGGTAAGAGGTGAACGTCATCTTTGTATATATTTTATTCTACAGTTCAGTATAGGGAAGAATAAGGCGCACGGCGCTGAAAACCTTTTTTCTTTTCATCAGTTTCTAGCGAGGTAAGGGGTTAAATCCCTTTTGTTGGCAGTTCTGTTGTCAGTGTCTTTTGCGTACACCCTCACATTGTGAAATTTACCACATTTTTTAAATGTTATTCCTTATTAAGTTTCGTGAAACAGTTACGACAGATAGTGTGCGCTTTGTCTACGACACGAATTTTATTCCTGTACTCCACTGGAAAACCAAAATGTTCCCAAACAGGAGAGTTAAATGTATTTGGGGGATCTGCAATCTCAATATTTGCGAAGCAGCCGTCCTGCATATACAGTAGTAATGGAGTGTGATCGCTCACTCAAGTCACATGACATGACATGCACTTGGAAAATACTATTCTAAATTCTAAAACATTAGAATATAATATTTAGAACAAAAGCTCATCATTACTAATACAATTTAATCAAATGTGATAAAATAAAGATGTTTTGGTTCAATTAGAGACAAGTGACGTCAACCTTAACAGTGGGCAGCAGGGGGCATGACAGTATCGCGGTCCGCCACGAGAGTTTCGCGATACATATCGTGGTTGGTGTATCGCGATATTTCGGTTCGGTTTGTAGTATCATTACACCCCTACTGGGCAATTAATCTAAAAGTAATCGAAATCGACATTCAGAACCTAATTGATCTAATTTTTCTAGGTTTATTTTTTTTTTCAATTATATTCCCTACCGCATGTGGAGCCACGTGTCAATTATTTTAAAATTGAGTAATGCATCCTTCATTCAAAAATCTCTCACTTGTAATATGTGAGCATATTTACTGTACAAAACTTGTCAGGGAAAAAATTAAATAAATAAATAAAATAATCGTTCATTAATCGTAATCTAGATAAAATGTTCAATTAATCGAGATTTTGATTTTAGGCCAAATCACCCAACCCTAACAAGACTTATTTCAAAAACATAGAAACAATTTTTATTACTCAGACCCACTTTTCATTCATTTACAGTTATAATAATCATGTATAATGACCGTTGAGCACTAATGTTATGATTATGTGTGAACTCGAGGCACAGAGCAAGTTGACGAAACGTGTTTTCAGATTTCCCTGCATGATAAATTCTACACTTTAACTTGTTTGTTTACATGCTTTACTCATTCTAAGTCTCATAACACCATTTTGGTGTAAGAGGTTACCTTAAAAGTCCTCTACAGGTTAACGTGTAACTTTTTATTTTTCCTTGACTTTGTATGCCAGACTCAGCAGATAATCTAAAAATAGAGCTGCATTCTGACACAAAAACAAAAGCTAGCAAAACACCACTACTGCTAAAGAGATTCACGCTTTTCCCATTGAATCCTGTAATGAATAATGTCGTAACAAAGAAACAATTGAAAAATTCACAATTGCCAAACTGCATTGCAAAAATCGAGATTGAGCAACTGCCCCATGAAATGTGTTGTTGCGTCTAAAATGCTAACTTCCATAGATCTGACTGCTAATGAACAGTGATTGCCAAAAAAATAGGTTTTGCGAAAGCATCCAGTACAGAAAAAGTGATCCGCTGCATTGGACTTAAACAAATCAGCCCTATGAAAAAGCAACACTAAAGATACACCTCATTCTGAAAGGTTCAAGCTTCTGTGATCGACTAAAATAGGTTGAGAGAGCCTAAATTTATCCCAGTTGTTTTGCTGTAACTCACCCCTGCCTGTCAGCAAGTCTATGTTTGTTTGTGGCTAAATATCCAGGTCCTAACCTGAATGTAAGGATGGTTTAACCTAGTGGTTTTAGAACTGGGCCGACTGAAGCTTTAAAACTGCTAAGAGCTGAGCTGAGCAATCACCCTAATTTAAAGGTATTAAAGTGATAGTTTATTTGAAATTCCAATCTGAGCCATTATTTTTCTTCTCCTCTTTTTCTAACAGTATACACCCATTTTTTTTTATTATTCAGACCACAAAAGGAGAAATTAAAAGAGTTAACTGCTCACATTCATGTAGTGTACAGTACAGAACCTGCATTAACCTTTTATTAAAATATATGCATCACAGAATGGTTCCATGTATCCTATATTCTAAGTGTAGTGGGATATAAACGGTTCCCACTCTAAGCCAAATGTCAAATTCCCAGACTTTCATTGACTAAAAACCTGAATTTCCTTGACTTTTAATGAATGGAAAAACCAAGTTATGTTGTGTTTTGCATAATATAAAAATTGTCTAAGCTTGAATATCATTTTCATTCATTTAATAGCCATCATAAGATAAATATTTGATAATTTACCACAAAGTTTAAGAGGAAATGATGAGAAACAAGAGCACCAACTCTAACACAGAGTCATTTTGTAGCCAAAGGTCTTAAAAGTTTACATTTTGCTGGTGTGTTTGCCTTTACTAATAGGAATAGCTTGCTAACTGCATTTGACATAAGTGATGGCCAGCTGAATAAAATGGTGCAGGAACTATAACAATAAGCAACACGTGTGATATGTGATAAAAACATGATACAGTATGGAAAACTAACATTTTGATAAATGGAATCTACAATTTAAAGTAACAAACAAAAGTCTCTGACTCTGATATTCAATGACTTGGAGAGAAATGTATATATAAAACTCCCTGAAATTCAATGTCTGGAATATACCTTTTAAAATTCTGAAATATTTCAAAAATTCCATGACCTGTGGGAACCCTGCAGGTATATGATAATGTTCAGTGAATATAATGTATGATTTGAAACTCTTTTAGCACCACAGTTAACTGTTTCTACCTGAAAAAGCACAGTTTTTATGAATCATGATTAATAACACAAATTGCTAGAAATCTCTAAAATGTATCAGTGGAGTTCCTTTAGTCATTTTATTTTGTGATTATTTATTTATTACAGAACAAAGCAAGCAAACAGAGCTCAGCATGTTCGAGTACAGTACACCCCTCACAAATCTATCTTTTAAATTCATATTTTTAATAAGGAGCTATACCATATTATATTTGTGCATATACATTAAATTAGTCAGTACTGAAGACAAATCTGGAGCTTATTTAACAAAATAACTCACGATAACGGTCCAAAAACTAGTACACCCAAATATATGTTATAGAAAATATTTAATACAAATTTTTAAAAGAGGAAAAATCAAAAGAAGCAAAAATAAATTTGTTGAAATTGAGTTTGTTGAGTTTTTTTTGCAACATTTTGGTTGAATTTATTTGTATTATTATTGGTGGTATTTGTATTTATTATTATTTGGTGACTAAAATATTATTTTAATAAATGTAACTGTTTAATAAATCTGTTTTGTTTAAACGCACCAAAATACATTGAAACCCAGAACACTCAAACTTATATGTTATAGAAAAATATTATTAACAAATTTTAAAAAAATAGGGGAAAAAATTGAAAGATTTAGTTGAAATTCTGTAGGTTGTAATTCATTTTGCAATATTTTGCTTGGATTTAATTGTATTATCTTTCAATTTCTAAGTATGTTTGGTGACTAAAATATTATTTTAATAAATATATCTGTTTAATAAATCTGTTTTGTGCAAATGCACCAAAATACATTGTCTATATTCACCGAGAAATGGATATTACAAGCCAGGGTTTGTATTAAATGAAAATACTTAAGAAATGAAATAAATAAATAACAATAAACAGGAAAAGAAAAAAACTCTGGTGTGAGAAGTGACATTTATACACCTCTATAATACTATTTATCTTTCAGTACACTTTAGTTTATCTAGTTATTATTTAAGAAATTTTCTGTTTCTTCAGTTATTTAAAAATCTCAGAACTGAAGCTCTGGTTGTCAAATAAAAGTAAAAATATCAGTTTATAGATTAACCCTTTATAGGCCACTTGTGTAAATACTCACTGAAAAAAACCCTGGAGTGCTCCTGGGGGTTATTACAAGAGATATAAAAATAAAATTATATTGGAATCAATGTCAATGAAGTTACCACATACAGCTCTTTGTCCGATAAAGGGTTATAAGATAAACACAATATATTAATTTACCTCAGACAAGTTTGAAAGTGGATTGTACAGTGGCATGTTACTAATTATCTTGACTTCTCATTCTCAAATAACTTTTTTTGACGAGGCGAGTCAGAATGAATTGTGCAGCTAATAGAGTCTTATGAACATAGAATGGTGCACAAAGACCATGGTTAGAATTTATTTATTTTTTGAGATTTTTTTTCTGCAAACCCTCGAGAACTTGAGACATGGGTTGCATCTTTTTTTAAGAGCTAAAAGCTTGTCTGTGTTTACTGAACATGGATATGTGCAAATTACAATTCTGCTTTTGTTATTTGAAAAAGAAAGAAGAGCAAAAAGTATCTGAACACCACCATGGTGCATAAATGACTCAATTTTCACCTCAAAATAAAAATGTACTCACTATTTAATTACCATCAAGTGGTTCCAAATCTTGTGACTTTTTTTCTCCAGGAATGTTAGAAACCTGTAACCATTAACATCCATAGTACTAGTAGAAAAAACAAGTAGGCTACTATTGAAGTCAATGGTTACCTCCTGCAAACATTTTTGTGTTCAACAGAAGAAAGAAACTCAAACAGGTTTGGAATGATGACTGAATTTTCATTTTTGGTTGAACTACTCCTTTAAGCTTGCTTACTGTATATTGTTTTGGATGACAACATTGACTAAAAATAGATACGATGAAAATATAAACACTGAAATCACCATTCTTAAAATGGTACATGCATGACCTCTGTGTAAAACAAAACATGTTAACAACACATTTCACAAATACTAACCAGTAGAAAGCGACTCGGTCACCCAGTTTCCTCTCATGGACGTTGCGGTCCAACACATTATAGCAGATGTTGGTTGTGGCACCTTCCATGCACTTGATGTAAATCTCACCCTTGGTCACGTCAAAGTTGTAGTCCAGGAACTTGCCGGTGTATTTCGTCTTCCAGAAAAAGTCTTTGGCAACATCTCCCCAGAACTCTAAACACAATGAAATTACAAAAATTAATAATATTAAATGCACAGCAGATCTGTAAATAGAACATAAAGGAAATTAACGCATAGACAAATTTACTTGTCAACAGTAAAGAGTATTGTTTATTAAAAAAAAAAACCTTATGAATAATATTTGCAAACTAATGAAAACAACTGCAATAAAATTAACGTTCTCATAGTGCAGGTGGGCTAATAATGAATTTAATATTTCAGTTGTAGTTTTATACACAAAGTCAGCATATGTCCTTTATATTTTTATGTTTTGCCTTTTCTATGAAGTTCATCTGAAAAAAAAAATGTTTTTTCCTAAACAGTTATAGTTATTATGTATTTGCATTATATATATATTTTTTTAAATAAGTGTTCAAGATAAAACATTCATGATTTCTTCACATGAACTTCATAGAAAAGGCAAACCATAAAACAAATACAAATACAATGCTCAGCATATACAAGTACACCCCTCAAATCTATCTTTTAAATAAATTTTTTAATAGGAAACTATTAGGGTTGCACAGTTTACCAGTACTATGGTGGTATCGTGATACTATGGCTCCTAAATATTGGCGGTGCCACTGTAGTTTGTAAACGGTAGTATCGTCATTAATGGTTTATCTACAATAAATAATGTTGCATGTGGAAAAGTCACTAAAATGCTCACACGCTTGTGCAACAATAGACCATTTTATTTTAATAGTTTTGGAGCCCTTTAAGGTTGCAAACTGTGTAGAATTCGTGCCTTTTATGGTAACCTATTGCATGTTTTCTGATGCTTCAGTTTGAATGCACATCTGAATCAGTTCATTTCTGTTCCTGTTTATATGATTTAGTAGCTACAACAACCGTGACGATCTTTTACAAAGAACGACTCACAAAGTGAAATTTTGAATTACTTTAAATTGTTACCTGGTAAGAGAAAAAAGAAAATAAGATGAAAATTCCAAAATAGCAACAGGAAACATTGACATTTTTGACCACTTCATACAGCCTAATTTTGATGGAAAAATGCTTTTTTGTAACTAATTTCATTTGGTAGAATTTGTATCTTTATTTTAATGTATTTTTTGTTGGTCAGATCTACAAAATAAACAAAAAGAATGAATACATTTCAGGTGAAGTGGGGTGAAAATAATATTTTTTGCCTTGAGGGAATTATGAATTACATTCAAGTAGGCCTATTATAACATAAAATATAGTATTTCTGAAAATTTCCTTTATAATTTGAGTTATGAATTACAGTATTGCAATACTACTATTGATACTTCAGCTGGTATAGTATTATAGTATTAATAGTACTAATGGACAACCCTAGAAGCTGTACAATATTATATTGTGCATGTACATAGAATTAGTCAGTACTGACACCAAATCTGGAGCTTATTTAACAAAAAAAAACGTACGATAACGGTCCAAAAACTAGTACACTCTAATTTATGTTTTAGAAAAATGTTAGATACAAATTTAAGAAAGAGGAAAAATGAAAAGAATCAAAAAAGAAAAATGTAGTTGAAATTTTGCAGGTTGTAATTTTAGTTTTTTGCAATATTTTGCTTGAATTTAATTGTATTATCTTTCAATTTCTAAATATGTTTGTTGACTAAAATATTGTTTTAATAAATATATCTGTTTAATAAATCTGTTTTGTTGAAATGCACCAAAATACATTGTCTATATTCACTGAGAAATGGATAAAGATGTTCATTTTTTAAAATGGGGTATACTCAATTAGCTGAGCATTGTATAAAGGATACATGCTGACTTTGCGTTTTTATTTTCAATAAACACAAGAAACTTTACTTTTTTTATATTTAAACTTATTTTCATGCATTAAATTTATAAATGAAAGGCTAAATTAAGCTTTGCTGATTAAATCCAATAATGCAGTGACTACATAACATTCATTCAAACAAAACACCTAACCCTAATTAAAAATAAAGCATTATAGATCTCTTAAACTTCTGTCTACCATGGACATCAGACTCAGAGACACAGCCTTATGTTATATCCTCCCATGTAATTATGTAATTAAGTTTGTATTTGTACAATTATAGTTTTTAAATAACTGTTTAAGATAAAATATTCAAATTTTTGTCACATGCTCTTCACAAAAAAGGTTAAACATAAAACATACAAATATAAAGGATATATGCTGACTTTGTGCATACTATTATTGTATACACAAATTCATTCATTCATTTTCTTTTTGGCTCAGTTCCTTTATTAATCGTGGGTGGCGCAAGCAGCGGAATGAACCGGCAACTTATCCAGCATATGTTTTACGCAGCGGATGCCCTTCCAGCTGCAACCCATGACTGGGAAAAACCCATACACTTCTATACACAAATTATTTTCAATAAACACAAGATTTTATTTTATTTTCATGCATTAAATATACATAAAAGGATCAATTAAGCTTTACTGATTGAACGTAACAATGTAGTAACTACATTGCATTCATTCAAACAATACACATAACCCTAACTTAAAAAATAAAGCACCATAGACATATTTAACTGCTGTCAACCAAGGGCATAAGGCTCTGAGACAACCAAAATCCTGTTAATAACTGTCCAAAACACGATACTCACCTTCAGGAGACTCGACTGATTGAATGTAGAGCTCTTTGTACTTCTCAAAGCTGGGGATGTGCGCTTCTTTCTTCAAGTCTCCTGGCGCATGTAACACGTCCCCTCCTGGTGCCTTTTCAGGGATCATTTTAATAACTAATATTTCAATGGGCGCAAATAATAAATCCTCCTAAAACAACACACAGACTAATCACTGGCCTAACGTGTGTAAGTCACTTCCGTGTGGGAGTTTCACTCCCTTGCAGACGCTGTGTGCATTTGAGTCCGAAATACTGACCAAAAGACGAATTCAGACTAGATTCGGATTTAAATCTAGAAGTGGAGCGGTCGCTGTTGTGTTTCAGTGATTCAGAAGCGATTCGGTTCAGTTCAGTTCAATTCAGTTTGAAAAAGGACGAGCTGACCGAGTCGCGCTAACAAAAAATACAGTTAGAAAGTGTTGTTTTGAGCTAGAAAAACCTTGCTCTGACGACTTCAGGAAAAACGAAGTAAGTTTGGATTCTGCAGAAATCCACATATGGCAATATATTTACAAAGAAATAGAGATGCACTTGAGTGCTGTCAGACTGCAGGTCTGCTCAGGTTTGAGATTATCTCGTGTGAGGTCGATTCAAGATCAAATTATTTCCGACTCTACAGCAAACGCAGCCTTTAACTGAATCTAACATGTAATCAAAACAGCCGTGCATGCAGTGTGAGATCAGTCATTCTTCCACGCGTGGATTACAGATCCTCGGCGTCTGCAGAAGGACAGCCATTGAAGCGTAGAAATGATGCGAGCGGCTGGAATGGAAACAACGTGAAACGTGAAGTCTGAGATGGGCGGGGCTTACTAGCGGTATGTTAAATAACTGCTAAATTAACTTTTCACCTTGCGCTTTTTATCATTATATTTTTAAAAGAGAAATAACGGTGTACAACAGCGTAAACAACAAAATAAAGTGTTAAATTACACAAACCGGTCTCATAAAGGTTTGGCACCTTGCTATACCTTGAGAGATTTTTTTAAGATCGATTTTTATTATTATGATTATTTTTAACGTCAAATTTCATTTCATAAGCGAGCACAAAGGCCTTTTTGTTCTCCTAGGTTCTGACATTTTTGATTCTGCCAATGCTGTGACTTGCTTTAGTCTAAAAAAATATATTTTTATAATAACCCAAAAGATAAACCCCTGGAAAACATCATTGTTTTTATTTTATATGCCAAATTTTTCATTCACAAACAGAAATACGCAAATAGTTACATGTCCTTTTTTCATTTCATTTCACTCATTCCTAAAGTCACTTCATCTTATTAAGAATAAAACAACAACAACAACATAAGATTCCTGAAATATTATACAGATGCATTTAAAGGAGATTCTCAATTTTGCTTTCCTGCTGGTTAAGTGCCATTGTAATTGCATTCGTTTATTTTTGTTTAATTTAGTAATTTTTTTTATTATTATTTATAATGGTTAATACTATATTTTTCCTTTGCGTCTAATGATGTTATTTGTATGAGTACGTGATTATGATTTTTCTTGTAAATTATTGACCTTTTTTAAGATCTGTCTGTGATCCCTTGGATTTTGTTCTGATGTTCTTGTATTGTCAATTAAAGGGAAAAAAAGAGCTTTTGTGTTTCTATGGGAAAAAAAAAAACAATTATAGAAACATAAATTTGTAATATACGGAAAATAAAATCTAAACGGAACTAAAAATTTAAATACAGATTTGTTAAAAGATACAAATAGAAAGCACAAATATTCTGCTTATAAAATACAAAATATGATTTAATGCAATTCAAACGAATCCAAAATATATTTTTAAATTATTTTAGGTAAATGAATGTGTATTAATTGTGCACAGAATACAGCATATTTATATATTTAAACGAAATATCTTTTTGAAAATATGAAACGTTTACTATAACATGAAATATTTGTCACAAAGCTTAACTCCTTATCGCTCTGGACCGCCAAACGCCCCCTAGTGGAAGAACGGCATGGCGCCATCAGTGCAGTTACACACTTTTGCTCAAAAAGAGCGAAAGAGGCGCGCAGTGTTTGAACTCACCGTGACCTCTAGCGGACGGAGGAGCAACGTTATTATTTTTCTACTAAAAAGTGTATTGTTAGATAATAATATAGACATTACTACACACTAGCACAAAAGAAAAAAAAACCACGACCATTCTTTATTATTCAAGGAAAATAAAATACTACAACATAGACACATTACTTAACTAACTACTTTGAGAAACGTGCTTGCATTTCTTTATTTTTAAGCTGGGAGTTTTGGGGTGTTCTTTTAGTGTTTCCATTTAGCTATTGCTGATCTAAACACTCAGTGTACCTCATGGAAATCATCTGCATTACATTTCGCTCAAACACATACACTTGGGAAAACTGAATATCAGGAAACTAATGTAAATAAAATAGACAAATACTAATAACACTTTACAATACATGACACAACTAAGGTATTTTCTAACAATCAGTATTAATTCATCTTTTACAGTACAATGAAAAGTTCATTGTTAGTTTATTTTAAGTGCATAAACAAGCACAGCGTTGGATTTTAATAATGCATTAGCAGATGTTGAACTGTGTGATAAATGCTGTACAAGCATTGTTTACTCATGTTAATTAATTAACTCTGTGTCTCATATCGTGAAGTGTTACCAAATATTGTAATACAAGTTTGTTTCTTATTCCTATAAATAATCATTATCGGTCAATCAATATTTACTAATTCTCATATTACAACTAAATGAGCCATTGATAATTCCCATACATTCACATCACATATATTAAACACACAAACACAAGAGTTTTATTTTACTTTTTATTTTTTAACCAAAGAAACTTTGAGAGCCCATCCTTCAACTTAGGTGTTCCTATAAAAAAAAAAAAAGAAAAAATCATCAGCAAGTGGCAAAACAAATAGACATTTAATCAGCAATAGGGTAAATGCACACAGACTTTTAATTTCAGCCAGCCAGCCTTAGCGCTTCCAGTGAACTGTCTTTCTATTATAAAAATGCCACGTTTAAGGTCTGATTTCTTCCAAAATCAGTGATCTTCACTGCCTGATAGATATACAATATAAAGTGGGTCTCAGACCGGACAAGAAGCATTGCATTAAATTATACTTCACCCATCATGTCTTTGATATATGACAGTTTATTTTAGCCCAGTATTTTTAAAGGAATTTCAGTGCTCGCTGCTGATCCTGACAGCACTAGCGGTTACACAGTCTCATCTCATTTTATGCTTGAACCACTAAATGAATGCTTAAGTCTATTTAATTGAATGGATTGTTATTATGTTACAACATTGATGCTGTAAAAACAACCGTGTGAAATTCAAAATAGTCACATTAAGCTTTCACAGGAAGTTTATCACTGGCTGAAAACACTAGCTATGCATATACCCCAATGTAAACAATTTGGGGAAAATGAAATATACAGCTTAAAATATAATTTAAAAACCATATCAACACAAAGGCCTGGATTTATTTTTGAAGTCTGTAAAGTGTTCTGTGATGCTGGCTGAAAGAACGAAAACCCTAATGTTGACAGAAGTGAATTGATAAAAGTAGCAGCATACTTACAACCTACTTGGCCACAATGCTGTCGGTCTTTGCGAGCCTCAGAAGGGAGTCATCAGCTTCACCCTGTAGATAATCAAGCAAAAGTCTCAAATTGACACCTAGTATGCTTTCCCGCTGATATGAACATCCACACTTTCACACCACCTTTGTAATTCCCCACACATGTTGTACTGGTGCAGCAGAATGGGATTAAAGAGTGTCTGAACATACCATTCTACGGATGGCGCCACAGATGGCATAGGTCTTGAACTGTCCATTAAACCTGCCAGTCACCCTGTCCACCTGGAGGAAACAATGTAAAATGATGAAATCATGTTCAATTGTCATCCAGCATATGACATTTATGTTTGCATCAAACACAAGGTATCTGCAGGTTTCTTTTAAGACCTTTTTAATACCACACATAATACATTTTTAGACCAATTTCATAGTACAGAATTTGCAACAACAAAAAAAACATGACCATCCTTAATGTTAATCATACATATCAAGTACACAAACACGTAAAATATGTTTATACTATGCATGGTTTCCGCTACATTCATTCTTCCATGGCGGGGCACCACACCAAAATTCATCCCGCCACGGCTACATTACAGCTTCTTGTTCAAAAACATTAAGTCGTTTTTTTTAATAGCGGGTTATAAATCGCACCAAAACGTATTAAAAGTTAAGTGAATTATAACAGCGCAAACTTTTCTGTAATCGTAGTGCTGTGCGTTATTTGTTTAACCCTTTAAAGTGACATGCTGACTGACTGACATGTGCGTGAGGCCAGCAAACACAACGTAGTTTTCAGTTAAGATGAACACTGTTTCCATAATTATACTTTATAGCCCATGGCTCTGCATACAATGACTATCTTGACTTATCAGGACGCATTAATGCCGCTCTGTAGGTCTATTGGATGCAATTATAAATGTTCCTAGCAAATCTAATAAATGTTGGAGACATACTTGTTACATAAATGCATGAAATCGCACTTCAGCAGCGTTTATTTGAGCATGCACAAGAAAATCTGCACTTGAGCAGAGTATATTTGAGGGCGTGCAAGAAGTTTTGTGCATGAACAGAGGCAATCAACGCGCAAGCAAAAAGATTCGCATGCTTGCATTACATGCATGCGATCTCGACTTGTAATACTGCGCTCATGGCATTTGTCATTGAAATAACGCCATTATCGCCATAGGTAGTTGGTAGATCTGTGTCTACCAGTCCTGCCGCCACAGCAGAAAAAAATCCTAGAGGAAACACTGCTATGGAATTTAAGACTTAAAAATCCACAGACACCATGAAGCTACATGCTTTTGACATTACGCATAAACAAAAAAAAAAACCCAGAAAATTAAATAGTTAATAAAAATACTATTTAATTTCAAACTATTAGACAAATAATTTATATTTGTTTGAATGATAGTGGCAGAATATGATTATTAAAGTCAAACAAAAGGGCAAAATAAACCAATTAGTAAGCTGAGTAGATACAAAGAGATGAACGACGAGAGCAGGAGTAAAGATCCATACAGTTACAAGAGACAGAGGAAGACCTTTTTTTTTTTTTTTTTTTTTTTTTTTTTTTTTTTTTAAATATCACAATTCCTATTTTAATACTAATTGTAATTAAAATGTTGGTTTCTTATTTGTAGTGCAACAAAAACTATATGGCAAATGGCTAATATGAAATATTTATTTTTTTAATTTGTTGCAATTAACATGTTTCCCGCAACAAAAAGTTTTTGCTTAGCTTACTATATTATAGATGTACACACTAGGGGATGCACATACTAGTCGACTTTAATTCTCTGCCGTAATGTTGCATTGTTTTTGACATGTGTTTACGAGCTGTCAAACAGCATGTGTACATGCATTTCCTACAAACACAGCAAATTGTGGCAAGTTGCAATATATTTGAGTCACCAGCAACTAGTCAACTCTAATAACATAAACACTTCTGGTGTCGGCTTCCAAAAATCTGAGGTCGTTCAGCCCCTAATACACACACAATATAACATACAATATACTCATAATTAGAATATACATTAATACTAGTTTATCAATCAAACTAGGGTCAAACCTCAGCAATGTTGATCTGGATGGAGGCATGGTCCTTGGCACCAATGATTCTGTTGCTAGCAGAGCTGAAAAAAAACAACAACATCATCATTTAATATTTACTAACTCAATAAGGATGTGTATACTTGTAGTTAATAGGATTGAGGTAGTTGGTTTTCTATTCACACATTCAGACTTTCATGTTCAATAAAAAGGCTAATGCAGATGAATAGTCATGGCATACTGTTATGAGCACAACATACATGTTTAATTAACTCGGCATTTAAAAAACTAATAAATAAACACTTCTCTATGGAAGGTCCCTATTAAATATTCGGTCCGAAATCGCATGCAAGCATGACTACAAAACAACATTATCATATTTAAATGACTGTGACAGGTTATACTTTGACAGTCATTGGCTGCTAATATGATTTCCCCATTTAGAATCTAGAAAAATACTTTTCTGAATTTATATTAATCCGCTTGTTAAGTGTGACGAAGCGGCTTCCGGGTCCAATCGCTATATTAAACTCTACATGGAGACTCAACAAATGGTAATAACAAACATTTCAAAAGCGCTGTAATACTTTCGAAAATCACGATCACAATATATATCCATACCTAATACCAGATGGCCAGAAAGTGATTCATTTTTTATAAATTGTTAAAACTTTGGTGTTTGTGATGCAGCAAGTCCAGACTGTTATGTATACTATAATTTTATATAAAATTCACTTTAATTTGTGACATGGCTAAAAAGCGGTCATAAACAAATATTTTTTCAATTCAAATGAGTAGCGGCTTGAATTCGGAAACTGTATTCAATGTGACGGCTTAAGCGGATAAGGTTAAAGTCTGAATGTGCAAATACAAAACAACTTTACCACAATATTAAAGGGAACGGTTCACCCATAAAATGTAAAATTCCTAACCATTTACACACAATCGAGTGGTTCTAAACTTTTATAAATGTCTTTTGTTTCTTCTGTCACAAGATATTGTAAACAATGTGAGAAACCAGCAGCCATTGCCATCACAATAAAAACAAAAAGTACTATAGAAGCCAATGGCTGTTTTTTTGCCAACATTCCTCAAAATGTCTTTAACAAACAGCTACAACAGTTGAGGGTGACAATGTATTGAAGTAGGTTTCATATTTGCACAGCCATTCAGTTATGTGAAATAAGTGAAAACGTGTCAAAATCCCTGTATAGTTTACCACACTATTTTGAATATTCGGTGTGAAATCACATGCAAGTATGACTTCAAAATAACATTTTCACTAATAGCAATGTTGTAATGTTACTTTGATAGTCATTTTGGCTGCTGATTTCCCCCATTTAGAATTTGCGAAGAACACTTTTCTGAAATGACATTATAAAGGAGAAAGAATGCATGTGCTAATATAAAACTACCTTTACCCCAATACAGAATGTAATTTTTGGGTTAACGTTAATTATAGACTTATGTAACTTAACTGTATTTATGGAAGTACAGAGCAAGACCGAGAGTTAATATAAACAGTATAGACACTCATAAAATGTGGTAAACTCACCATTTACGGGGGACGTACAGGTCCACGAATTCACCAGCGTCGTTCTGCATCTTCGCTTTATTTGATGACTGTCAACCAACTCGGTCTGCGGTGAACAGAGAAACCGGTCAAATTTTATTTAAATCAGTTCCATGTATACACAAATATGTTTATTTACAAATTAAGCTTTATCTTTTTTATATTTATTCCAACATATTCAGTATCTGAGCGCGGCCTCAACGACCGCGTCTCTCCACATGCGAATCGCTTCAGCCCTGCTGCCACATTTACACACAAATACGCTCACGGAAAACGGTTTAGCAAGCATACATGCGACACGGATTGTCTATAACGGTTCCGTGCATGAATGCAGTAAAAAATATGTGGCAAATACGTGCTCAAATCTGTTGAAATATAACATAAAACACCAGAGCTCGTGGTGTTCTTACCGATTAACACAAATGGCCGACGCGGAAAGGAAAGAGCAAGGGTCCGGATGTGACGTAACAGGAAATGTAAGATAAAAGTTTGTGCTATTTATTTAAATAGAAATGTTGTCCTTATAGTCAAAATAGGAAACTACCGAAATAACCGTTTACGTTTTATTATTCATGGGATATTTTGGATATTAGGTCAAGCCACTTCAGGCAAAATCATTGGGGGTTTTTAAGACATGCAGCAACCTTTTCTAATTGTCAAAATGTATTTTGGAAACACCCAAAAACTACACATTCAAATATTTATTTTAATACATTGTAACTGCGCGCAACTATAGATTTGAACTACATGCAATGTTCCTTATTTTATTAGTTTACCTAGCTGTAACTCCAGACCAGTCCCTCAGACAAAACATTTAGAATGAACCTGATGCTTTTCTTTTCATATTTACATATTCATTTATTTATTTCGGATATCGTGTATACTGTATTTTTAAGTATTAAGACAATAGCAATTTTTAATACAGCTTTAATTTTTAGAATCATATAGGATTCATGTTTTGTTTAATTGAGCTTTTTCAAAACAAAAATGATGACCAGTCTATTTTGTTTTTTACCATGATTTGCAGAAGAAACTTACTAAAATGTTAAATGTTAAGATGTTAAAGACTGGATGACCAACAAATTCCTTCTTTTAAATTGACCAACAATTTCCTTCTCAGACAAAACATTATTGGGCCAAAATCCTGTAAACAGCAGATCTCACAACTCGACCTGCAGTTAGAGGGATACAATGTATTAGCTCTACTGTAAAAGATCTGGGTTACATTAGACAGCAACTTAAAGAGCCCCTATTATGGGTTTTTGAAATTGACCTTCCATGTAGTGTGTAACACAGCTCCAAGTGAAGTGAAATATCCAGCTCAAGGCGTAAATCTGAAAGTGGACAGTTTTTAAAACAATTGATTCATTTAAAAAAGAGTCGACTCATAGTGGTTTAAATGAATTCTTGATAACGAGTCTTTAGCCATTTCGGCGTGACGTGGATACGAAACATAAGCCCCGCCCAATTGTTGAGCACGCAAACCTGGGAAACTTTAAACCTGCGGCCACGTCCACTAACACAGCAGCAAAGGCGATCCTAAAGTGAAGAAGATGCTGTGCTTACCTGGATATTATTGGAAGTGTGAGGGAAAGGAGTGGTTCAGCAATCTGCATGCTTACAATGGGCAATTCATCAGCCGTTTGTTAAAGGAAGGATCAGAAAAGACTACTGATGTATGAGACTTGACAGGAACTATCAGTACACAGCTCATGGATTAGTTTCTTCCTCCATTTTGTAATGGACAGACAATACATCAGGGGTGCAGGCAAAATAAGGACAGTTTATTAGGCACAAAGTCAAACAAAGGCAGGCTGCTGCACGCTGGGCTTCGGGCTGGTGCGCAGCACTGGAAAGGCTTACAAAGGCTCAGGGTGAGCGCGATGGGAGCCCGCAGAGATAGCTTGTCAGAGGACAGAGGAGGAGCGCTGGTGAGCGCTACAACCCCCCGGCTGGGGATGTAATCGTTGGGCAAAGCAGAGTACAGGTAAGCCCTGAGAACATACAACACTTTACGCAAGAGGTGCCACAGCAATGATTGCAAATAGAAATGATCTACAGCTGAGAAGGGAGAAAAGCTCCAAAATGAAAGATAATTAATAAAATCAGACCTGGCCCATGACACATGTCATAAGTGCAAGTAAATGGCTGCCTCCTTGTTTTCTCTAGCTTGCAAAGTATGTATTTAATTGTGCTGTTACTTGTAACTGCTTGTACTGTATCAGGTTAATTCTTTATATTCTCATATCGTGTCTAATGCCACGTTGAAAACGCGACACGTGCTGCTTTGTTTACGGATTTAAATGCGTTTGTGAGCTCGTTCCACTGCCGCTTGTCGTTGCTATGGCCACCATTAGCTGTTCCTACACACATGCAGCGGTCAAGGTTCAGAATAGTTTAGCTTTTGCTGCTGTGTGGATTAATACTGAATGTGTGTCATACTTAAGAATAGAGCAGTATGCTGGTGTTTAACTGCACTGCTTTCGGGGGTGAGGTGTTACTGTGGTTACTGTTTACTGTGGTGTTAGTAAGTTTACTATGAAGCTTGTTTCGGGCATCCACTGCAATCGGATCCTATACCAATGTTGGCGACCTGGATGCTTGATAAACCGCGCTGGGCATTTTACTGTCTCGCGCTGAACGCTGTCGAACAATCGCAACAGGCTGTCATCAGTCCAATCAGCACACACTGTAAAAAATTGCTGTTAAAAAAACGGTCAGATTCAACAGTAAAATAATGTTTTTTTTTCAGTAAAACAGTAATATGCTGTTAAAAACAGTGCATTCTGGGTAATATTTCTGTTTTCGAGAAAGTAACCAACAGCAGAAAACTGAGTTAACAGAGCTCAGATTCGACGTTTTCAAGTCTGTGTTTGAAATCCCACTTTGTGCCCTTGTTCACTATTCCATACACTAGTTCACTAATATAGTTCACCTGACAGAGTTAATGAACACTAATGAGTGAATTCAGACATTGATGAACACCTGCTGTAATGATCACAATCACTGAAGGAAAGAGAAACAAGAAACACAAAGAGTGACTTCAGTTACAACATTAAATAAAATCAAGTAAAATAAAACACCTTCAGTCTCAGCAGAGGATCATTAAACAACACAAACAACAGCAGATTCACTTATTACTGACCGCTTTGACTTCCATACCATTCTTATTAAGAACCAGCAAAAATTTAGGCGTTTTGTTTTTTTGTGTGTCACCGTAATGGAGCGAGGAGCTGGTTTAGTTGGGGTCTTTACCCTTGAATTTGTAAAGTTAGCCTCTTTTGCTGCTGTAATACAAAGTTTATAAAACACTTTTATTATTGCAATAAAGCTGGAAAGCCAATAGGTAGATAAATCTAGTTGTCTGAAATTTGTTCTGCTAAATGTTTTGATAAAGGTCTGGATTACGGGCCTCATGCAATAGTTTTAATGCTTAGTGCAGATATTAATTTATTAATGAAAAGTGGAAACAAGAAAAATACTTGATTCTTTTAGAGTTAAGAAATAACATACAAAAACAGATCAGTTGAGACAAAGTCACACTCAAACCTCATGAATCAGACCTTGTCTCAGCAATGGTAACAATTAAAATGTTTCATGCCGCAATGCATGCTGGGTGTGGCACAGACAGTACAAATATCCCAGCATGCATTGGGGTATGAATAAATGATGTTGTATAATGGTCTTACAGTTTACTTTATTTGCGTTTGATTCTGCTGTTGTTTATGTTTAGACTTTCAGTAGCCAGTTTGTGATGTTTGTGAGTTAAACTGTTAATTTTGTTAGTTGTCACCGTTGTTGAGGTTCATACGCTGATTCTTGATGTCTCTTTGAGTGCAACTTACACCACAGAGCAAAGTGTTTTTGTCCAAGTTATTCTTAAAAACTTCCAAAATTCAATGCCACATACAGCCATATATATAACGTTTAACAATAAATTAAACATTGGATAAGAGTAGTAAATTATTTTAAGTAAAAACAGGTTCTGCCTTATTAAAACCAATACAAACACCAGCAGATCTTATTACATTTTTTGGCTTGTTTGCCATATCAAAAGAGCTTTTTAAACAAAGTTCTTAACAATTGCAGCAGCCAAAATAAATGAATGTTAAAAATGTCAGGGCTCAGAGCCCAACTAAAGCAGACTCTGTTCTTCATGATGGTGACGTAAAATGTTAACCTTTATCTCAAGAAGAACTTTAATAGATGTTATACAAAAATAAATGTTTTAGTAATAAGTGTAGCTGGTGATGCTGTTTGTAGAGTTGTTTATTCATCTGCTGACCTTCAGGTTATTTCATTATAAAGCTGTGACTGAAGTTTCAGTTTTTTGTTACTTTATGTTCTGTTCTTGTTTTTTCCCTTTAGTATTTCTTCATTTGTTCATCGCTAATCCTCAATTATCATTTAATTAGTCATTTAATTAGTTAATTTAC
Source organism: Danio kyathit (assembly GCA_903798195.1). Lineage (NCBI taxonomy): Eukaryota > Metazoa > Chordata > Actinopteri > Cypriniformes > Danionidae > Danio > Danio kyathit. The sequence goes on from LR812541.1 coordinate 17,484,684, forward strand.
TTCAGCTTTGCTCCATGTTTCTTCAACACTCAGTAGTGTGGACACTTGCAAGTGTTCAATTAAAACTGAGGTATTTGCTCTGGGGTTTAAAGGGTTAAAGGTGTGAGAGGTAAAAACACAGTGTAAAAATGTATTTTAACAGTAATATACTGTTAATTTAAACTACGGAAGAAGACTGTAAAAAAACAGTAGAATGCTGGCAACCACAGCTGCCAGTAGTTTACCGTTAAATCAAGGAAAAAACAGTATTTTACTGTAAAACCTGAAGCAAATTTCTTCTGTGTGTCACCATTGTGGAGGAGAGTAGAGCCAGTGTTTGAGTCAAAGATGAACAATGAACTGGTGATGTTATTCTGCATGTTTCTTTACTTAAAGACAGTGGCTGTTTAGTTGCTGATGCAGTAAGAATCTCTCTGTGTTAATTCCAGCTTTACATGTATGTGTGCTGCTGTGAAATGTAAAACATTTGGGTTAAAAGGAACTTTTCAAATTAACTAAAATAATTTTGCATTATACGTATGCTTCTAAGCATATATAGCACAATATTTCATAAACTCATACAGCAGTTGGCCAATTTGAGGCAGTCGCTTTCAATGAGCAAAATTAATTCATTTGAGTTTTTTGTATATCAACGTAGTCCATGTATTTTTACAGCAACATACTGTAAAATAACAGTACATTGCTGGCAACTGCAGCTGCCAGTAACTTACCGTTTTTTAACGGGACAATTTTTAACAGTGCAGATTAGCTTCACGCTAAGGAGGGGTTTTGGAACAAATGAATCGCTGAACGATTCATATGGGAGTCGCTGGGATAATTAGGTAAAACTAAATGCATATTATAAGACCATAAAAAGTGTTTTTTGACCTTGCATGCATATTAGTATGTTGTTGGAGACCCATAAAACCGAAATTTGACCCTTTTTAATGTATAATAGGAGCTCTTTAACTAAATCATATCTCCCATATCACAAAAACCACCTTCTTTCATCGAAGAAATATCGCCAAGTTACGAAGTATGCTATCCATCTCACATGCAGAAAAGCTAGTTCATGCCTTAAAGAAGCCTTGTCTAGGCTGGATTACTGTAATGCACTATTCACTGGTTGCCCAGCGTCCTCTATTAATAAACTTCAGTAAGTGCAAAATGCAGCTGCCAGAGTTCTTGCCTAGAAAATTTGATCACATCACCCAATTTTATCCTCCTTACACTGGCTGCCTGTTAAGTTCCGTATTGATTATAGAATATTGCTTCTTACTTATAAAGCTTTAAATAGTTTAGGTCCTGTTTATCTAACCAACCTTCTGTCTTGCTACAATCCAACCCACTCTTTAAATCACTTTTATCAAATCACTTTTATTGTCACATCATCAGCAGCACGTGTGCTTTGATGATTGAAAAGCTTAAGATCTCAAAAATCAGGGCTTCTGGTACCCAGAATAGCAAAGTCCACTAAAGGAGGTCAAGCCTTCTCATTTATGGCTCCTAAACTCTGGAATAGCCTTCCTGATAATGTCAGAGGCTCAGACACACTCTCTCAGTTCTAAGCTATATTAAAGACCTATCTTTTTAGTAAAGCATACACACAATGCATCACAATAACGCTAAGATGTATGACTGTGCTCCCTGCAGGTGAGTGGGCTTGACAAACCACCTGTAGGACACACTCCTCCTGTCTTAATGCACCAGTCATTTAGTTAGAAATACTCATATGCTTTACGTTTTGGTCACATAACTGCTATTTTCATTTATAGCACTTCATTTTTGCATTGATATTTAATATCTCTTGTTTAAATATATGAACAGCAGCTACCTAATTGTTCTTTCCCCTCTATTTCCACCTGGGGATACAAGAGGGGTATGGCTGCAGACTCTGTGCAGATGCAATCTGATCTGCATCCAATGCTTTTTAATGTGCTCACCTAACCCCACCCCTAACCCTACCCCTCACAGTGACGTCACTAGCTCCATTGAGTGCATTGTGTCTGACATTGCATCTCTGAGCGATGCAATCTCAGCTTGCATGACAAAGACTGCATCCAGATACTATTGGGGGATACTCATCCCAAGGCCTCTAGAGAATGTGCAGCGCCCTTGATGTGATCCAAGACCTGTAAAGAGATGATGCCAACCACAGAGGGCCTCAAGGACAACACATATGAAAAGATGATGCCAATCATAGAGGACTTCGAGGACAACTCATACAAAGAGACAAAGAGATGATCTCAACCATCTGGGACTTTTTAAATCTCTAAATTTGCCAATATCATTGAAAGTGAACACTAAGTTAATAATTTAAAATATAATACAATTGCTGCATCTACGCACATCAATATAGCATATTTCTTCTGAAACTGTACAAAAGTAATTACTGTAAGGGTTGGTAGATGTAATAACATACAATTAATGGGTAATTTATTAAATAATATAAATTAGTTTTGATTACTTCCGGTCACAACTGAATCCCTTCTAGCAACAACCGTGTAGCTGAGATGCAGCTTACACAAATACATAATTCATTAAAACATTCACTGGAATTCTATTCAATGCAAATATGGTGCAAACCCACGGGTACGACCACCTTGTTTGAGTATTCTGGAGGAAGCAATACCAAAATAACAAACGTCAACGGTAGTGCTATCCAACTATTTCACACCTGCTGTGTTTTGTGCTTTTAATTCTGATGTGCCATATGCAAAACAATAGAAGCTAGCTTTTTAAAGCTTGCGGCAAAATACCATTACGTGAGTCTGTGAAAGATGACACATGATATCAGTTACAGTGAGGGTAAGGGAATACCTCTCATTCCAAAGTTTGTGTGAGCCGGAAGTTATCGTTGATTTTACTTCAGTATTGTGAAATATTTTCCACATCTCTTGTCATCTTGGATTGAGTGTTTGCCAGTGAAAGCAGAACAACCTGTTATTCACATGAGATCAACTAACAGCCAACCACAAACATCCAATCAATTTTCCATGGAAAAAAAAACAAGTCTTGTTCTATTTTTATTTATTTATTTATTTTTTTACTTTATTACATCTGTTTCATGCTGACATTAAAGGGCACATATGACGAAAATCATCTTTTGTAGGCTGTTTAGACAGAACTGTGTGTAATTATAGTGTGTCCACAGTCATATCTGGGTGATATCAAGACAATAAGTCTCTTTTTTACAGTGATTTTAGCCTCTTTACCATCACAGCCGTGTGTCAGTATACAATTATAAAAGAAGATGCTTCAATCCCGGTTTGTGGATGTTAAATCAGGTTTATTTTGTGCATTAACACAACGAATATCTATGCAGCAGATATTAACGTGTATCCTGTCACATTTGCCATGCAAAAACAGTGCAAAGTTAAACGTGAGCGCTGTGTGTGTATGAACTTTGTAACGACACTGTGTGTGACTCATCGTTGCAGAAAGGCTTGAATTAATTCCACAACAAACGCTGATAATGATGCTCTAAATGGGGTGGTAACAATTTCTTTAGAGAAGAACCCCATAATTTATTTTGCGAAATTATATTGTTGTACACGCACACACGTGTAAAAAAATCCAATATTAGTTTTGGTAAAAACATGCACTTGTTTTCCATATTAATGGAAATATATGTAAACAGCACATAAAGAGCCAATGTTTCCTTTACAAATATTAATGAGAACATTAAATATTCTATTCTAAAACATAAAGGCACAGTTTCACAAACAGGGCTTAGCTTAAGCCAGGACTAGACCTTAGTTAAATTACGCTATTTAGGCCACATTTTTAAAAACAGCCCTAAAAAATACATTACTAGTGTGCACCTGTAGACAAAAAATGACACTGACATATTTTAAGACATCTCACTGCAAGTTATTTTCAGTTGAGACAGCTCAAACATGCAATTTAATCCATGACTAGCCTTAAACCTTGTTTGTGAAACTGGGGGAAAATCACTTACAAAAGCTAACACGTATTCTAATATCATATATAAATCATCTAAATAAAAAAATAAATAATGAGGCTATTTATTTAAAAAAAAATGAAATTTAATATTTATTATTTATTAGGAAATTAAAAAAAATCCTACTTTAATATTAATATTAAAAATATTAATGATGGTGATTATTATTATTATTAAGTAGGATATTGTTTATTTATTTTTAATTTTTTGAAAAGTCTACTTTTACTAGTGACACATGCAAACCAGAGCAGGAATGTTATAACTAACAGGCCCATGTCATGTACAGTACAGATACTTAATAAATAACCTACTATAATTAAAAGCATTTTCGTATGTTATGTTTTTTGTTTTCACAAGCTTTGGAGACGTAACAAATTCCTCTTTTAAATAACAGGTCACCTATAGCTTTTGTCATGAGCCACGGCTGTGTTCAAAATAACGTCAATGTTTTCAAAGTGCACTGCGCAATTGTTAATATGAAGATTGCTAAAACTGAACTGTAAAAATACTTTGAAAGCAAATTACATCTAAGAAAGATGACTTTAATGCTTTTTTTTATAATTCCAAGTTTAAATGTTAGAATGTTCTAAACGAATAGGGCATAGGGGGGATAACTGGGAATAGAACACAGCCAGGAACTTTGTTTCTAACTACAGCTCCAAAGGTGTAGTTGCAAGCATACAAGTTTGCGACGCAGTTTGCTAATGTTCATTGGAATGATGGATTTGGGAAACGGCAAATCAACAAACTATGTTTGTAACGACGGAACTTGCAACCTTAGTTGGCTAACAAACGCATCCCAGTATAGTCAGTTGAGGGTGGTCATAAACAGAGATCTTTTAACATATCGTCACCTTAGAATTATAAAGTTTGAAATTTTTGTCAAAATTGAGATATTTACATATTCCTATTAATTGACAACATATTTACATTATATGATTTTTTTATAAGTTGTTTACATTTTAAGACTTTTTTATTTAAAAAACAAAAAGGTTTTATCTGCAAAGTCGAAAGTCAGTGAAACATTTTTAGTGTTTATTAAACTTGTTAAACAACTCATTTGCTTATTGTCTGTAGTCTTTAAATTTGATATTAAAACTTGAAGGGCAAATACTTAATTTAATTCATGGGGCATACAATTCAATACATATTATCCAATAATTCATATAAAGAATATAATTCAATAAATATGACCATATTAATTACATAAAAGGAACATCTGCACTGGACAAAATAATTAGCACAACCTTGTGTGTTTAATTTGAACAAGAAAAAATATTCATCCTAAAACATTAATTAAATTTTATAAAAGCAAAAAAAAAAAAAAAAAAAAAGCAAAAAAAAATTTTTCTCAAGCATTAACATATTGTTACAATTTATTTTTAATTTTTTAATTAAAAGAATAAGCAGACTGATTATATTTCTTGAAAAGTAATGCTTCAATGAATTATCTGCCAGATTATTTTACCCCAATTTACAAATTTAAGAGAATGTTGATAACTGACATTTAGAGTACATTTAGGGTCTCTGTCATGTTAATGTATGAAAGACAACTGTTACACGCATATTGTTTGCTGTATCGAATGCAAAAACTTTGAAGCTCAATATCTCAAAATCATTTAGAACGCAGATAGAACCAAGGCGACGATATTTTTAGTCATTGTACTAAAAACAAGTTATAAGTTTTAGAACTCAAAACTTACTTGTTAGTCTAAAAACAGTTTATATTAAAGCCAATCCATCTGTATGTATTATGCAATAGTGTGGCTAAACATCTGCTTCTACATGACTATGCCTGCATTTGCCCCAGGCAAGGGAAATAAAAAATAGACAGTTTCGAAAAGTTTTTTTAGGCAAGGTGCAAATACCAAAACTTGTTCACAGAAACTATTTACGTGATCTACCATCAGTGTCTGATTGATATAACATTATTAAAGATGCACTTCTGATAACAGGCTCAACGGCGTAAAAATGCTTCCACACTAAATGCGGAATTAAGTATTTGTGTGAGTCAATTACATACAACAAGCTTTTCTTTAAACATTTGTTTTGCTTAATGACTTATGCATAATGTTTTTTTTTTTTTGAAACTCAAAAAGCAGTTTCAGTTTAGCAAGTTGCAGAGTCATTTATTAACAATACATAATTAATAACACACATAATTAATATGGTTACAACATGGTAAATTTAACAACACAGTAGTATATTACAGTAGTATATAACAGTAAAGTAAATATATATTTAAATACACACATAATGGTAATGTCATGCATAACATTTCTTTAAAACGCATTATTTAACACATGTGCATCCAACAATCAGTTTATACTGTTTTCTGGAGAGTCTGTAGCTGCCGTTATCACATAGATGCCTTCGAAAAGTGCTTATTCGCACCTTTATTCCTGCTGGTTTTGCAGATTTGCTGAGCCTCCAGCATGACTGATCACAGACCGCATTACAAAGAAACATTGGAATCCTGTCCATATCCACAGTGCATCTGGAAAAACACACACACATTATAATCCATGCAGCCATTAATTAAAGAATAGTGCCGTTAAGGAATTCGGCTTACTTGTATGTCCACGGAGACAGAGATGTAGTGCTGACTTTATCATTAAAAATGGGGTATATGAGTTGATTGGAAACACTTTGAAATTCTGCCGCTGTGCAGTTGCATGAGGAGCAGGGGTAATGCTCTGCACTGGACAGTCCTGTCACCAGCAACACCAACTGAAAAACAAAGCAGATATATATATTATAATAAAGTGTAATTTTAAATAACTATGGCCAGTAATTTTAATCCCATTGATCCTCAAAGCCAGTGACGCGAGTCATGTGACATAACCCACCGAGCAATAATGTTTAATCTTTGATGCGACATCCTCATCCATACTGAGTAACGCTATGGGTCGAAACGAGAAAGAGAGACGGAAGAGAAAGCAGGCAGCAGCTGTTATGATCACCAGCAATCTAGTGGCTGCAGTTCACTAAAGAACTACAAATCCGCCACTATATGGACTACAAGTTCTGTCATTCAACACACACACACCTGCTCCAAGTCGGTTGTTGCTAGATCGGATATGGTTGACCCAGAAGTTAATGAGAATTATTTCTATTATTTATAAAATTTCACATTTTATGTATTTTATTAACGCCTAGCCCCACCCCAACCCTAAACCCAACAGTCACAGTAAGGTAAAAACAGTAGTTGTACCGAGAATTATTTATGTTATCTACAGTGCTTAATTTGTGAATTGCGAGGTCCCGGAACAGATCGGGGTGACGGTTCCGGCATGTTACCCAAGGATGGCGAGGTGTCGCGCATGAAAGTGGAGAGCGGGGGGTGTTGGTGTAGTTGGGTGGGGGGGTGTTGGTGCGGTGGATGGTGGAGGGGTGTCGCGGATGAAAGTAAGCGGGGCGGGGGTGTTGCAGACGACAGTGAAGAGGGTTGGGGAGTCGCGGAAGAAAGTGAACAGCGGACGGGGGAGGAGAGGCGTTGAGGAGGGGGATCAGTAAAATGAGGTGCCGGATCCGGATCTGGTGTGTTTGGCACAAATTAAGCCCTGGTTATCTATTAAATTACTCAATAAATTGTATTTTTTAATGCATACCCCCACCTAAACCCAACCGTCACAGTAATGTAAAAATATTAATTACTGTTATACAGTGTCATAAAAAAATGCTGCTATAGTAATGTGCATATCGCACTTCCGACCGGCCGCGTATCCCATCTAGACTTTACACTCCAAGTCTCCATTGATTACACTCACACAGCTGAAGCTGCTAAAAGACTGATTAGTTGGACTATATTAGTATGGACTATAGAGATAGCCTTATATATAGGGCACTTTTAACATTTTTAGAGGACAGAGGATTAGGTCATAGAATTTAGTAGGGTTTTGATGATTCTGTCCATTTCGGGGTTGAGGAGCTCAGTGTGAAAGTTGGAGGAGCTGAACATGCAGCGCCAGCTTTGGTCTGAGAACTGATGCTCTGAGGTGCAATAAACAGACATATGTCCAATAAACTGACATTCAGATCCATCACCCAAGTGCATGAGAAGTACAGTAGGTGGCGGTAATACTCCCAAGGAGTGAAAGGGCAATAAATGAAGAAGAAGAAGAACAGACTTTGCTGAGTCTTGTTATACTGAACTGTGAACATTACGACGCGTTTTCTTTGCCTTGCCTTCCGTGTTTGAACCTTGCTTTGTTTTGTTTGTTTACGTTGCCTGCTTCCTGCCTCTACTGACTATCTGCCTGTTTATCAACCACGACTCTGGATTGCCCGTATACATCTGTTTGCCCCTGTGTTGACCATTGCTTGTCTGACCTTCTCTGCATAAATAAACCTATGTTTGGATCTAAACTCCGCTGTCAGCATCCACTTCACATTACAGCAGCATCATTGTCGCAAAATATTAAACATATGTTCAAAAAGACTGCCAAACAGGGTAAGGCTAACGTTACTTACTTCCTAACAGATGAGAATCTGTCGCTACCATGAGGTTCTAGACTAACTGGCCGAATTAGCCAGGATGTCCTGTAACTTATATTGGGCATTATTGATTTGTCCCATGGCCTCCCTAATTTTGCCATTGAATTTGTTGAAAATAACTGTCCGATGAAGGCTTTAATACCAAACGGAGTCCTCAGCTGTCACTTCACAGCAAAAGGCGCTAATCCCGTCACGTCTGTGTTTTTGAGGCTGTTTACACCTGGTCACTTCGTTCGTTTTATTCTGATCTGATATAAATCCGATCACTTGGACAACTTCTGAATGTGGTCTGGGATGCATTTGGGCCTGGACAGGTTTAATAATTTGTTTTTAGACAAAATTAATTTCAATAAAATAAATTATGACCTAGATAAAATCCGACCTGCGCCTGTTTAGAGAAACACCTGTAGCTGCGCTTTTACAGCTAAACTGAACTGAACAGCCAAAATAAATACATATTTACTATAAGCATAAAACATGTGTTAACAAACAAAAAGCCAAAGTAAGAATTTCGCATGCCATATTATATGAAAATGTTTGAATAATAATGTCTGTTTGAATATAAATCACCTATTAAATATTCAAGCGTGTGGTGCTGTGATGAACAACCACTAATACAATCTGAATATATTTAAAAAGCACTCTAAAAGTTAAAATAATTGTTATCAATATTGTGCATAATGATTATCAGAACATATTGCATTATTGAATATCGATATATGTCTACCTCTACGGGAAGTCCCCATAAAAATGAAAAAAGGCTGGCTACGGGCCTGTATATATTGCATGCATTGTGCAATTCTGAGTGTGCTTCGTGCAAGTAAGTGGGCTTGACAAACCATCTGTAGCACACACTCTCTCCTCTCCTTATGCACCAGACACCTTCTTATTAACACCCCTCCCCCTTTCGCTATGTCTTTCAGTCTTGAACAACATAATGTGTCCTTGATAAATCAAATGAAACACATTTTAATGGTACTTTTGAATGGTAGTGTATCACAGTTTCCAGAAAAATAGGATGAGGACCTACAAATTTTAGTATGTATATAATAATAATACTAATAATAAATAATTCTTCAGCTGCATATAAGTATAGTAATACTGTAATATACTACTGTAGGCAGCAGCTAGCTCTTTGCAACTCTCACATGGTCACCCCCTGAAGCTAAGCAGGGCTGTGCCAGGTCAGTACTTGGATGGGTGGCCACATGGAAAAGCTAGGTTGTTGCCAGAAGTGGTGTTAGTGAGACCAGCAGGGGGTGCTCAACCTACGGTCTGTGTGGGTCCTGACGCCCCAGTATAGTGAAGAGGACACTATACTGTCAGAGAGCGCCGTCTTTCGGATGAGATGTTAAACCGAGGGCCTGACTTTCTGTGGTTGTTAAAAATCCCAGGATGTCCTTCGAAAAAGGGTAGGGATTTAACCCCGACATTCTGGCCAAATTTGCCCACTGGCCTTTGTCCATCATGGCCTCCTAACCATCCCCATATCATTTTATTGTATCATTATATTGGCAATAATTAATAAATCTCCTCTCCACCAATCAGCTGGTGTGCAGTCTGGTGCAATATGGCTGCCGTCGCATCATTCAGGTGGATGCCGCACACTGGAGGTGGATGAGGAGATTCCCTCAAAATCGTGTAAAGTGCTTTGAGTGTCCTAAAAATGTAAGGAATTCTTCTTCTTCTTATTATTATTATTGCCATGTCAGAATAATTTGACTGCATTCACTTTTATAAAAGGATTTGTCTAACAGATGAAGGCAATGATTGTGTAAAGTATACAGATCTGTTCTTTTCTGTTAACTAATTCAAGAGCTCAATGCAAGCTTGCAAACAAATGCTCCATGCATAGACGCTAACAAAAAATCAACTTTGCATTAGAGCTGGGATAAATGGAGTTTTTGCATGTGTTTGACTGTATGTTTCTAAAGCTTTATGCAATTTTGTTGTTGTTATTCATTTATTGCTTTTGCTTTATTCTGCTGTGCTCTGTGCATTAAAGTCCCTTTAAGTTTGTATACAACTGTTAAAATGTTTATTGCTCCAGTATTTTCTTATTTGCATTCCTGATCCTGCTATTTGCATTTCTGTACCACAATGGGCAGGTTCTTTTTTAGTGCCCTTGTGTTCTCCATCTTTACTTGTTCAGTTTCAATACAACAATCATAAATCTGAAGTGTTTATTCTGTATCATCAAACTTAGCATCATTCATTTGTCATTCATCAGTTAACTATTTAAAGGGTAGGCATAGAAGGTAACTATAACCTTCTCTGTAACTACAGGTATATACTACACATACACATTTGTGTTACGAACTTTCTGCTCATCTTTTAAGGTTGATAAAACATTTAAAAGGCAAATTAATATCGGACTTGAAGTATTTTAATGTATTCCTCTTGATGCACCTTTTCTTACACTTATTATTCATTTTATATATGCGGTATTCTAGTGATATCGGAACTCGTTCAGCCTCTTCACCTGTGTGTATCACCGAGTGCCAAGCAAAGGATTAAACGCACTGTAGTTTGACAACACTTTGGACCACATTATGAATTTTTGAGACTGTTCTATCTGAGAAAGCAGTGGTTTAGATTGCAAATATGCAGTTTATTTATAACGACAGTGTCTATTTGAAAATGTGTTTGGATGGTTTGCGATGGGACTTCCAGCATGTCATCACCAGCATCTTTACCTTCTCTAATGACTAGACCTCTACTTATTCAGGAGTCTGATAGTATTTCTGATATGTAATTTATTCATATTACTCATTTATTATTATTATTTAGTCTGATATGTAATTTATTCAGGTTAGGTCATTACTAAGACATTGCAATATTTTGAATACTAGTTCTGAAGTGATGTTTTTTAATTAGCAAAGGATTCTGCTGTAGATGGTCAGCTGCAGATTTGAATGCATGGCAGAAGAAAGTAGTTCCTCAAAAAAAGGAAATTTGATAAAAAAATTTATATACATGACTATGCTGTTGAACTGTTGTTATATATATATATATATATATATATATATATATATATATATATATATATATATATATATATATATATATATATATAATCTTATATTATTTCATATTAGCATAGCATAGTTATAAATGAAGTTCTGTTCAAAGAACTGAAGAGTAGGCTATACAAAAGTTTTATTTGTAACTTTTTATTTTATTTTATTTACATATCTACATTACGCTGTCGAACTGTTTTATAAAAGCAATATCACAATCACTAATACTCCACTCATCGCAGTGATATGTCCATGTGATAAAAGTAGGCTATATACATTTTTTTTTATACAACCCCCTCCAAAAAACAAAAAACTATATAGATCCCAAATGATGTTTAACAGAGCAAGGAAATTTTCACAGTATGTCTGATTTTTTTTTTCTTCTGGAGAAAGTCTTATTTGTTTTATTTCGGCTAGAATAAAAGCAGTTTGTATTTTTTAAAAACCATTTTAAGGTCAAAATTATTAGCCTCTTTAAGCTACATATTTTTGATAGTCTACAGAACAAACCATCCTGTCACAATGACTTGCCTAATTACCCTAACCTGGCTAGTTAACCTAATTACCCTAGTTAAGCCTTTAAATATCACTTTAAGCTGTATAGATGTGTCTTGAATAATATCTAGTAAAATATTATGTTATTAAAACTATTATGTTTAGAAATGTTGAAAAAAATCTTCTCTCTGTTAATATATATATATACACACACACACACACACACACACACACACACACACACACACACACACACACACACACACACACACACACACACACACACACATAACAATATACATCTAAAAAAAAAAATTATTTTACTCATTATTTTACAAATGTCCGGCAGTCGCAAAACAAAAATAGTCATGTAACTCACCAGACATACAGGCATCATTATGAGCTCAGTTTAAATCTCCTCAGTGCACTACAAGTATCATCAGATAAACAAACCAATTGTGTCTCTCCTCCTGATACGTTTTTATATGATCCGGCCCATCTAAATGACGTGGTCCACTTACGTGTTTCCCAAACAAATTTGCAAGCGGGTTCCCTGTTGTAGTTTCCAGCCTGTGATGTTCATTCTGCATTGCCTTCGGCATTGTGAGCGAGCGACTGCGACACTCAGTCATTAATTAATAACGACGCATTAAAGGGCAAAAGGTAAACAACGTCATCAGGTATTTGCTCACGGTGATTGATGTACAATTGGAAAGGTCAGTCGTAAACAAATACAGCAACGAAATAGTCTACGTGTCTTCCCACATGCAACCAGTGTCATAAACAGACCCGGTTCTTGCTACACACGCACCCCACAAGCCCGTGAGAAGCACACAAGTTGCGAAGGGCCCATTGACCACTAGAGGGCCCCATTGCTCTTTAAGATGATATGACCAGGTGCAATGGATTTTTGTTTCGCTTTCAGAGTTGCCAAATCCACTCACAACCTACAGTCTATGCTCACAACATGCAAATCTTTAAAATACTCCTTCTTTTTAATTAAGTTGCGTTTGTTTTATTTCAAGAAACTATAACAGCATACAGAATACAATTATAGTATACAATCGTCTTATCCACATATAAAAAATAACAAAATGGATCACACATTTACGGAAGTCCTAAGAGGCCATGCATTAAAATATTTTTTCTCTCTTGTTTTGTCGTGATCACGACCTCGTGATCTCGACATAACAAAAAAGTTGTTTTCGTGATCACGACTTATTTTTCTCGTGATCTCGACATAACAAAAACTTGTTATGTCGTGATCACGACTTTTTTTTTTTGCTTTAATTTATTTGTTTTTGTATTAATTATTATTATTATTAGTAGTAGTATAGTAGTAGTAGTATTAGTATTAATATCTGGCAAATGTCAGGACACCGGCCTTGCGAACAGGGAGAGAATAACTGCAGACGCGCATTCGTGCAACACATTAAAGGCGTTCAGAACAGCTATAATATGAGAGCAAACGCTCGTACTCCTGATTAATGTACATTCATGATTATGTTCATGTATATGATCATTATTTACAATAATTTGCATCAACTGTTACCATTTTAAAGCAACTCTATGGCGCATTTTTAAAGTTGTAAATAATTTGCGGAAAAGGATCAAAGCAAGTGCAGGATCTTCATCATTCTTCATAATTTAATTCATGCATGCAGCAACTTATTTTGCGCCATATAGAGTTGCCTTAAAATGGTAACAGTTGAGGGAATATTATTGTAAATAATGGCATATAAACAAAAACTTGAATATAATCATAAATGTACATTAATCATAAGCATGAGCATTTGCTCTCATATTATGGCTGTTCTGAACGCCTTTAACGTGTTGCACAAATCTGCAGTTGGGCTATTCTCTCCCTGTTCGCAGGGCCGGTGTAGACTCTCTGGCCAGACATTTGCCAGATATTAATATTAATAATAATAATAATAATAATTAATACATAAATAAATAAAAGCAAAAAAAATAAGTCGTGATCACGACACAACAACTTTTTGTTATGTCGAGATCACGAGAAAACGAGTTGTTATGTCGAGATCACGACATAACAAGAGAGAAAAAATATTTTAATGCATGACCTCTTAGGACTTCCGTACACATTTCTTCAACCCCCCCCCCCCCCCCCCCCCCCTTTGCATTGCAGGGGTAAATATTGTGCAAACTGCACCCCTCCTTTTACTACGAAATGGGCTCTGCACAGCTAGAGTTTTAAAGCCAATGATAAACTTCCGGTGAAAGCTTAATGTGACTATTTTCAATTTCACTAGGTTGTTTTTACAGCATCGATGTTGTAATGCAATTAATACATTCAGTTAAATAGACTTAAGCATTCATTTAGTTGTTCAAGCGTAAAACGAGATGAAAGACCGTTGTAACCACTAGCGCCGTCAGTAGCGACATGGCTAGCACAGAAATTCCCTTGAAAATACTGGGGTAAAATAAACTGTCATATTTTAAAGACATGGCGGGGGGAAATGGACTTTAATGCAGTGCTTCTTGTCCGATCTGAGACCTACTTCATATCGTATATCTAACAGGCAGTGAAGATCAGATCTTAAACGTTTTTTGTAATGGAACAATTTTGTAATGGAAAGACAGTTCACCGGAAGCCCTTGGACTCCCTGGCTGAAAATTAAAAGTCCGTGTGCATATAGCCCATTGATATAGTAACAGCCTTGTTTTCCTTCATTGAATGTCATCAATAAAACCCCTCAAATATTTTCTTCTCAGGGGAAAAACTTGCTAGGCTACTTGTTTTTTGTCCTTCTCAGCTCTTTCAATTTGGAGCCATGTCATCATCAGCCTAGTGATGATCGTAATTAAATAGATGTAAACAGGGTTGACATTCTTTAATCATGTACTGTACATTTAAAAGAAATAAATATACTACACATGCAATGTACTGTATTAAACATCAGTGTTTGGGTAGCACATTATAAGTAACGCCAGTTCATTTATTCATTTTCTTTTCGGCTTAGTCCCTTTATTAATCCGGGGTCGCCACAGCACAATAAACCGCCAACTTATCCAGCATATGTTTTACGCAGCGGATGCCCTTCCAGCTGCAACCCATCTCTGGGAAACATCCATACACATTCATTCACACTCATACACTACAGACAATTTAGCCTACCTAATTCACCTGTACCGCATGTTTTTGGACTGTGGGGGAAACGGGAGCACCCGGAGGAAACCCACATGAAAGTTCTGAAAGAGATCAAGCCTCAGCCCAAGTTGCTTTTGATATTAGTGGGGACCTAATTTGACACCAACTCCTCCCCCATTGTAAAATTTAAATGTAACTTCACATTTAAAATGTAAAGGGTAGGTCTGACAAAAAGGTAGTTTAATAAAGTTTACTAAGGGCTTATTTGTGCATAATCACTTACCACCCCATCTGAACACATTTTTACAAGTATAATATTCCCATTTATCCACTTTAAAGGGTCACGAAACATCAAAAAACATTTTTTTGAGCTGTTGACAGTCATATCTGTGTCCCACGCTGCTATAAACACTATTAGGACACATATATTGCACTAAAAAGTGAAAATTGGTTGTTTTTGCGTTATTTTGAGCAAATTCGTTCTTCCGGTTTGAAAAGAATTTTTGAAGCTGCGTCACGGCCATGAGATACTTGCGTGTAAATCCAGCGTGGAGAATGGCTGTCTGTACCTGCGAGTACATCGTGACGTCTCTGAGGGTGCGACATTAATTAATGAGAAAGACTTTGTTCGAACCAATCAGCGCACTCTATTGTGTATGAAGCGCAACTTCATTAATATGCATGATAGCTTCGGAGACTACAGAGAGACTTCGGAGAGGTTTTACCTGTTACAATGTTCAGACAACAGAGAGACGCCACGTTGTGTTGCCAAAACAAATGAAAGAACAAGAATTTGGAGACACGGGTCGTCAGTGTTGCATTTATTAGTGTGTTGCGTTTATTAATGTGCTGCAACAAAGGTTTTGTTTTCATTTTCCCTCTATGAGAGCGCAGCTGGAATCACGTGTGGATTACAGTGCACGCGACATGCGACAGAAATGCGTTTGTAAGGAACATTTTTTACCCGAGAGCTTTTTGCATCTGTAAATGATGAAATCCGGATTTGCCGCTCGTCTCCTTTTAAAAAAAGACACAGTTCCAGTGTGATTGTCATGTCGCTACAGATTTGGTAAGTGTGCGATCAGTGCCCTTTGTTTGTACATTCAGATGGCAAAGTTAGTTCGTATCGTCAGCAGTGCTCTTTCAGTTTTTAAAGACATACGGAAACTCCCATATTTGCAAATTCTTCCCTCTTTCCCTCCCCCGACACTCCCACCTAAACAGAGCTGGACACGCCCACTTTCCTGACTTTTTCCAAACTAGAGGTGTGAAAATACCCTGCTGAAACGGGGGGTTTCATGGCCCTTTAAGCTAAAAGATTACTTTACATGCTCCTTTTCATCTCTGAGCGTGCAAACAGAACAGCACATGTTCTATTTCACATAAAAAAAATCTTTAATAAATAAATCAAATACATTTAGTAAATATAGCTGCAAGCAGCAATTAAGGGGCCTAGCAGTTCAGAGACAGAAAGAGCAAAGCTGTCCAGAGGCAGAATGAGCACATTTGAGCACATTTGTCAGTGCCATGAACAAAAACCGCTTAGCCTATTGTCACAAATTTCACAACACTTGGTCAACATGGTCTGACGATGATCCGAATTAAATTTGGTGATATTTCGGCAAACGGTCTAGAAGGAGTTTGCAAATGAAGTTTTTGAACAAAATCAATATGGCGGACAGGAAGTGTAGCCAAATATGCCATATTTGGTATCAGTGTTCTCAGCATGACCCAAAGAAGAAATTGAGACCACAATAAATAAGTTTTACACAATAACCATATGCAGTCTAAAGTTATTAGCACATTTTTTATTCATTATTGATGGTTAGTGAACGGTTTATATCTCGTGACCACTAGACCACAGGTGGCGCTGTTACCAATTTTATGTGTTGTGGTCATTGTAAGTTGCCAATGACACCCCTAACGAAAAAGTGACATAACATTACTTACCATAAAAAGTAACTAAGTAATGCAAGTAACTTTTTTGGAGAGTAACTCAATATTGAATGCATTACTTTCTAAAGCAACTTTCCCCAACACTGTTAAGCATAGCACCCTATATTTAGTTTTTATTTTATTACAGCCTAAATAGTTTTTGCCTTGTTAATATAATTTCATTTTTTATGGCAATTATGCAAATTAGAATGTCAGGTCCATTTATTGACAGATACAATCGATTAAAATAATAAATGATATAATAATACTGGCCTTGTTTTGGTAAGTTTATTTTTTAATCTCGTCTTCTTATTATATAAATGCTTATAAGGGCTGTCTCGATTCCTTTGAAAGGAAAGTTCATCCTACATCTGACCTGAGATTAAGTAAATAAACAAATTGTTTATTGCATTAAACGAGAGATTATTATTTTGCCCTAAAATAACTATCTAATCAATATCAGAAGCAAGTTGCAAATCAAGCTTTGCTTTGCATATTTAGCCTTAGAAAAACACAGTGCGCAAACCACATGCAAATACACACTGCGTTAAATCTCACCTCTGATTCAATCGAACCATATTATTTATTGATGAGCAATGTAGATATATTTTTGAAAAGAACCATTAAGCCTGTTTGTAACAAGATATGAAACTTTTAGAAGTTTTGAAGGTCAATGGAAGAAGGAAGCAGGAACCGACCAACAATTCAACAAGATTAATCCTAAAATAAACACAAAACAAATAAACACAAACACAAACCTGTCCTTATGGACAGGGATGGATTATGTACTGAGCCAGTCCCAGGGCCAGGCTTGCACCATCCAGTTTGGTACAAAACCCAACAGCAATAAAAACAAAGGTTTGTTTAGGATTAATATATGAGTTCCAAATAAAATATACAAGACCTCAAGGCTCTTCATGAGGGCTATTACAATTGGGCTCTGAAATGCCTGCATTATACCGTCCTGTTTTAAATCAGATTTACTTGAATCAATATTTGAGCTAAAGTACTGTTTAGCAGAATGAGAAATAGATTTATTCCCAAGTAATACTTTGAACACTAAGGTGATTTGATTTGGTGAGAGATGGTTCAATGCAAATGTATTAAATCTGCACACATGTACAAAAATAAAAAAATCGGTTGGAAATGTTCCTTTTAAAATGTATTTCACTACATATTTTAAAATAGATTCATTAACCAGAAATTTAAATTAGTTCAAAATATGGATGTCAAAATCACACAGTCACTGCTGGAAAGTGGTAAAATATAAAGATGCTGAAAAAAGGAAGATATTTTGGAAGAACTGTCCAGAATGAGCAAGGCACTCATGAACTACTAAGAAACAGTTGAGGATGTTCATATAATAAATTCTAAATAGAATAACAATTGGCATTTTACAGCACCCCAGTGGCAATTTGGGGAACATACCATGATAAAGGCCTTCGTATACTTCAAGCGAAATAAAAGAATGAACTGAAATCTTATAATTTTGAACAAAATCTGGACAAAACAAAGTTATAATTAAGATTGTTTGGGCAGTTCGAAACATCTGACTAAATTGAACATTTTGGGGGAGTATGCATGTTTTGAACACGAAGCATGTTTTGAACACAATTCATTGCACTCCCATTTATTCAATATTCTTGTTTATTTTATAAATAATTTACATCAAAATTAGGATTCAACATATTTAAAAAAAATTGTTCCAAAAACAAGAATCTTCCAAAAAAAAGTGGTCGAAATTTGTGTCTGATTTTTCTTTTGGTGTACCTACTATCTCTTTTACCCTGCCTTTATGACACATTTACAACCCCACCTACTGCAGCATTGAGTGTCAGAAGGTTTAAAAACTATTAAACCACTGAGCATTTTCAAACTCGTTTTTGCCTTGAAATGAAGAACAAAATAAAACTTAGTTTAAGTATAAAAACCTTCACTTACAGAAACCTATTCTTGTAAAATCATACTCCAAAAAAATTGCTGCATATTTTATGAATTAAATATATTTTATGATATTTACAAAATTTCTTTTGACAAAAATATGTTGAATGAGTATGCAAATTGAATCTACAGTAATTTAATACAACAGAAATTTTATAAAAAATAAAATAAAATTTGAATTTAAAAGCTTTTAACATTTTCAAAATTAAAATTAGATTTTTAATAAAATCTTACAAACTGTTTCAGCTTTCCTTGCAGGTCACAAATTGTAGAGCAATCTTTTTTTCTCTACAGTTTATCATGTTTGGGTCATGGTACTACGAGCCATGCTTTTAGCTCTTCTGAGAACCACTGCAACTTCTCTCCACTTCTGCTGAGGACGCGGGAGTGACAAGAGGCAGTTTTCCTACCTAAAAAACAAACAAAAAAAAAACACACAAACTTCTAGACACATCCCCTGAAGGATGCTTGTTGCTTCACTGCTGGACTGCACATTATACTTTAATCAGAACGTTGCCAATTGTGTGTTAAGGGATCTTTTGTTCAGTTCTGGGTACATTTGTATGAACAGGAGGTTTTCCCAACGCAATCTCACGGCAATTCGTAACTTTTTGATTTAGTGGCTAATTCGTATGAATTCGTATGATCTAATTCATACAAATTAGTACGATTTGCTCATCACCCAATGACGGTTGGGGTTAGGGGTGGGGTTAGGTGCCACGCCACCTTTTTAAAATCGTACATTTTCGTATGACTAAACTCGTACGAATTCGTACGAATTAGCCTCTAAACTGACAAAACGTAAAATACTTACGTTTCCTTGTGAGATCATGCTGGTTTTCCAGATTCCTTAGCATCAGCAACCTTTCCTGCTCAAAATGTTCTCTGAACTGCACATTCAAAACATCAAGCATTTTGTCCATTTGTAAAGATATTCAGACAGCCCTGAATGCACATGTGCACAAGCCTGACAGTGCAGTGCAATCAGAGAGAGATCAAAGATTTTGTACATTCCTGATGCTCTGATGTAGACAATTTGAAACCTCTCTGGATTTCTTTTATTTGCATTGCATAGCATCCCTCAAATGGGCAACAGTTTAAGTGTTTAAGTTTGACGAGATTCTCCAATTGAAGAGTTCAGATCCAAAAGCCTCTAAATGCCATTTGAAATTTTCTTCTAAAATGAGCATTTTTCACAGGTTTCTTTGTGTAGGTTCAGTAATTTCACATCCATAGTGAATAATAGGTTATTTTCATCGCTTTTAAGGTGAAATAACTGAATATAAACATAGGTCTATGCTCATTTTAGATTAAAATTTGATGTCACTTATAGACTTTTCAATTCTATAGTGCAAAAAACCAAGAACACCAGCTGCACAGCGCCAGTGATTTTTTACCAGATTTGCTCTGGCTTTCTATTGTTGTGATGCTTGAACTCTAACCTGTTCCTTAACTGATCTGTCTTTATATGTTGTTATACAGCTGTCCTGTGACAATCTGATATTTCATGTGAACTGAATTGTTCAAGAGCTTTCTCCCAATACTTCTTAAAAGCTTTACTACAATAAAAGCACAACATAACTTTGACATTTTGTTTGAAATGAAGCCATTTAAATTTGCTGTACCACTGTGTCTGAAATAAAAGGGTACAGCCTGGTGTTGTCTCCTTTAAGATAAATTTGCCGTCATGGCGATTTGGTTTTGTTGCCAAGAAATGTGGATCAGAGTCTTGTTGAGCAGAATCTTCCCTATTCATCAAATCAGCTCTCTCTTCTCCACTTTTCCCCTCACCTTCCTCTCTCTCTCTTCCTCTTTTTCCACTCCCTTCCTCTCACACGATTGACGTTTTGCTTACCGACATCCTAAAAACAACAGATATATACAGCATATAGTGGGCAGGGATCAATCATTTACTGACTCATCTGACATTAAACAACTTCACAAGTTAGCAACCCATTATAGTCAACAATACAGTAGCTAATGCAACTGTTTGAACGTAAAACAGAAAAGGTCATCTTTTGTTAAATGGGCTTTAATTGATTTAATTCTATTAGACCAATTAAGAAAACACTGCTTTAAAATTATCAGTCATTTTTTATACAAATTTAAAATATATATAAAATATTTTCTTTAAAACTACACACACCTGTACACATTCTGTCCTCCACTCTTTCTGTCAGTGACATCACAGTTTTTTCTAAAGATCAGTTAGGCCAAAACAGTGTCAGACTCAAATTTATTGAAGTATAAGATATTCGTCGCAAAACAAATTTGACTTATTGTGAATTTCTGCTTCAATCACGAGCAGCACATTGGCAAAAAAAGACACCAGAACCCAATAATCTGTTATTTCAAGAGTTAACACTTAGCTGATAATTGAATATAAAGCTTTTTTTGGCATGCTGTCCCAGGAGAGAGCCCTGGGCTCATAAGATCCTCGAGCTCGGGGCTCCCTCCCATTGCAAGGCGAGAGGGGAGTTTGAGCTCAGGTAGAACTCGAGAACACCCCTGCTGTAGTTGCTAATGAACAGATAGTGATTGCTCTTAAGAGATAACTACTTAATAGGTGCATGTCTATGGTGCTGATTTGGATTAGTCAATTAATTTAAGTTGCAAGTTTTTGGACGGAGGGAAGAAACCGGGGGACCCGTGGGAAATCCATGCGAGCAAAGGGAGAATGTGCAAACTCCGCACAGAAATGTCGGCTGGTTTGGTAATGACCAGAACCAAAGACGTTCTTGCTGTGAGGCAACAGTGTTAACCACTGGGCCATCGTGCCACCCATTTAGGAAAGGAGGAGGAGTAGGGGTGGAAGGAGGGATTCTTCAAAACGAAGATGACTGTGGTATGAAACCTAGGGCATTTATAGTGGTTTAGGAGTCCTCTGATTGGTGAATCATAAATTGAATAATGCGGGACCAGCCTCAAGCAATCATAAGCACCTGATCCTCTCGAAATTAGTTTATAAATAAACTTCACTTCTCATTTTACCAGACATTTTTATACAAAGCAACAAGTAGGAGAGCATTGAACACTGAATCTGGAAAAAAAACATTACGAGGTTCTGTTGGCTTTTGACTTTACATTAGATTAAAATGATAACATGGAAATGTGTTTTTGTGTCATTTGCAACCTACTGCAACACATACTTACATTGTGTGTTTGAAAAAAGGATGTAATCGTCTTCTTTTTGGGGGGTGCATTTTATCCCAGCCACCCAAAACATAAAATGCATGAACTAATGAAAATTGGCATTGATTTGAAGTTCTTGGCACAGCATACCCAAGAAAGAGATTCGCTCTGTGATTAGCTGAATGTTAGCTCTTATTTATTTATTTATTTATTTATTTATTTATTTATTTATATTTTAATGCCATATCAGCAGCATTGGCTATATTCATTAAAAAACTAAATATTACTAAACTAAATACTAAATATATGTTTTCAAGATTTCACACTTAGCTGATGATTAACAATAAAGCGTATTTGGCATGCTGTCCCAGAAGAGAGCCCTGAGCTCAGAATATCCTCGAGCCCATGGCTACCTCCCATATTAGAAGGGCGAGAGGGGAGTTTGAGCTCAGGTAGGTCTCGAGAGCTCCCCTGATTGTAAGTGTGCTAAGAAATGTCTGGCTAAGAGTTGTCTTAAGATGCTATTTTGGAATAGTCAATTTACTTATGGTGTATGTCTTTGGATGGTAGGAGGAATCCAGGGAAACCGGGGGAAACCCACGCGAACACGGGGAGAACATGCAAACTCCGCACAGAAACGCCAGCCAGCCTGGCGAGGGCCCGAACTAGCGGCGTTCTTGCTGTGAGGCAACAGTGCTAACTACTGGGCTGCCGTGCCCCCCTTTCAGAAAAGGGGAGGAAGGGGGGATTCTTCAAGACAAAGATAACTGGAGAGGAAAACTTTGGTTATTTATAGTGTGTTAATATTCATCTAATTGGTGCAAAATATAAAGATGATGCGGCGCCAGCCGTGTTTAATCATAAGCACGTGATCCTCTTGAAATTAGTTTATAAATAAACCACACTTATTGTCAAAATATTCTTACACAAGTCACAGGTTTTTCTTCCCCATTCAATAAATATGAGCGTGTGAGTCTTGAGTGCCAGATTCTGAATCTCGTATGTACAAACCTGCTCATGTCTACTTTCTAAATGGTAATTATTTCTTTCATTTACAAATAGATTCACTTCATACAATTTGTTGTTTATACAATCATCCCATTCCATTTGCCATTTCTCATTAATATACAGATTTTAAACAGGTTTAACATCAGACACAGGAATTTTACATTCTGTTATCTCCAACTGTAAGGCTTCCTTAGCTGTTTTATCTGCTTGTTCGTTTCCAATGAATCCCATATGACCAGGTATCTTTTTCCTTTAAAATGTCCACTTTTTTCTATTATGCTAAAACTCATAGGATGATCAGTTTTCATAGATTCAAGTGCTTGTAAGCAGGGTCTGAATGTTAGTTCACTGAAATCTTTAAAAAAATCGAACATGGGTGGAAATATTGCGTTATAGTTCAAAAAAAGTGCCTCTGTTTCTAAAACGGAGAGGGACTATTGCTGTCTATGGAAAACCACAATAAGAGATGAATCCTTTCTGGTAGTGGAGGAGATTTTCTCCATCATCTACTCCCACATTGGGGAATGTTCAATGGTGAACCAATTCTCTCCATGCTAGGAAGCGGGAATAGTGTTTGTCATGGTAAGAGCCGATGATTTTATCAGACAGTACTATCTAATGTTTTGCATAAGCCAAAAACAAACAGGCTTGTAGCTCTTTGTTTTGACTGTGGTGGCATAGTACATTATAGATAGTGAAACTGCAATTGGATTGATTCGGTATTTGTACAAATATATATATATATATTTATTTATTATATAATATGCAATTGATGTCAGAATTGTTAGCCCCCCCCTGTGTATTTTTTTCCCCATTTTTAGTTTAATGGAGGGAAGTGTTTTTCAACACATTTCTAAACACAATAGTTTTAATAAGTCATTTCTAATAACTGATTTATTTTATCATTGCCATGATGACAGTACATAATATGACACTAGATATTTTTCAAAACACTTCTAAACAGCTTAAAGTGACATTTAAAGGCTGAACTAGAACAACCTACAATTAATTTGTTTCATTTCATTAATTTAATTACAATTAATTAATCAAGTTCACTGTCCAGTTTGAAGTAATCCTAACAGGAGTAAAAGAGCAAGCATAATTAATGAGTTAAATACTGTATAGGTTATACTGTATCAGAAGTATGAAAATACCTTATGAGATATTTGAAAAATAAATACACTTTCAGAAACCTTGCAGTAAATGGTAATAATCTGACACCTAAGGTAAATTCTTTAATTATCTGATATTTAACTGCCATATCACCCTGCAGCCCAAGACCGGTTACTCACTGAAGCTAAGCAGAGCTGAGCCTGATCAGTACCTGGATGGGAGACCACATGGGAAAACTAGGTTGCTGTTGGAAGTGATGCCAGCAGGGGACACTCAACCTTTGGTCTGTGGTGCTGTGGTTACTGGGGTCCTAATGCTCCAGTAAAAGTGAAGGGGACACTATACTGTCAGTGGGGTGCCGTCTTTCGGATGAGACGATAAACCGAGGACCTGACTCTCTGTGGTCGTTAAAAATCCCATGGCACTTCCATCCACTGAGATGGCTCTATCACTGTCTCTCCACTACACCTATAACTGGTGTGTGCTGAGCACACTAGCATCATTGTCCTGTGGCTGCCGTTGCATCATCCAAGTGGATGCTGTACACTGGTGGTGGTGTGGAGAGACCCCCTTCATGATTGTGAAGCGCTTTGGGTATATGGCCATACACGATAAATGTGCTATATAAATACACATTACATTACATATTGTCAGAAAAGTGGCTTATTGTTATGTTTATTCATACGAATAAAATCATATAAATTGGCATGAAAACTTTATCAAAGATTTTTCAAAGGAGGCATGTCTCCAAAGCACACCCCTAATTTTAGCCCTTATTAGCCACGTTTCTGCGTATCCTAAAGCGAGCGAGCCAGAGCCAGTCGCTTTTCCACAGTTACTTTCGGGGCATGATTAGGCCAAAGCAGGGCTTCCTCGAGGCCAGCAGCCGGCCTTTTTCGGCCCACTGAATACCTTGGGCCAAAGAGGGCCAGCTGGGGCTTTGTGGCGGAGTGAAAGGAGAGGTGGACTTTGCCTGAGTCTGGTAAAGATGTCGAGACCACTCGATGCACGATGCCAACAGTCGGTCGGTGAGTAAACAAATATAATGAGTGAAAATACATAGGCCTGTGCGTCTAGACATAATGTTAATGCTGCACAGTAACGTGTCATGTTTATGTTTCAGTTTTCTTCATTTGAATCGTTTCGTGATGATGTGATGGTGTGCTTTATCTGCCTGCCTGATTCCCGCTGAACTGGGCGGGTTGTGTGACGTTTGATTCGGGGGACGTTCTTGGGGCGGGGTTTGCGTGACGCGTTCGAGCTATTAGCCCAAGAGTGGAAACGTGACATGATTTCGGCCTCACTGCTCAACCTCCTGGCCCTTTGGCCCAGCCCGATAAAAGCCCTGGCTTGCACTGGCCCGACAGTGGAAATGCGGCTATTGGGATGAGTAAGGCCCAATCCCAATGCTATTTTTGTACCCCAACCCCTTCCCCTTGGCCCTTGAAACAGAGTGTGAAGGGGAAGGACTTCAAAATTTACCCCTAAGAAATGGGACAGCACTACAACACCTGCACACGTCATCATTTCATCGCAATCTCTTCCTTCATATGAGATCAGACAATCAAGACTGCTGTAGTTATTACAGTTGTGTTTTTTTTTTTGGTATTTATCTTCAGGAAATCGCTGAAAGCAACAATAGCATGTTATCATAACGATATAATGTGGCAATAAGCTCATAACTGTACTGAACATTTACACAGTGGCCATATTCATCTATGTAAACACACAAAAACAACATTAAGGGTGCTTTCACATATGTGGTTCGGTTCATTTGGTCCGGACCAAGGGCAACAAATGATACATTGTAGCATTTTTCTGCCGTTTTGGGTCCCTTTCACACCACACTGATTGCTTTGGTCCGAACCAGTTGAAACGAACCAAAATGCAGTCATGTGACAAAATCTACATGACTCACTGGCCAGATGTTATTGAACGTATTTCCTAAACTGCTTTTCAATAGGTCAGAATTCACGTGGAACTCCCGCAAGTAAACAAACCGGCAGACACACAATGTCGCTGCGCTGGCTGACGCAGTATCCCTGGTCATAGTATACTATGTAGTTTGTATGCATCACTTTAGACAAACTATACATTTCGAGAATGAAGCGCGGCTGCGGCTGGAAAACAATGTTTTGATGCATTGCAATGGCCAAGGCATTAGGAGAAGGCGTGAATTAATTTAGCTAAACTGCGACATGGTCATCTTCCGGAAATATTACCAATGATCCATCAGGTAATGTTTGTTTGTTTGTTTGTTTCTTTTTCTTTCTCTCTCTCTCTCTCTCTCTCTCTCTCTCTCTCTCTCTCTCTCTCTCTCTCTCTCTCTCTGTTTAAAACTGTTGGTAAAGCGCTGTCAACAAATATTTTTCCTCCAAACCCCATAAGATATAGACAGCGCATCGGACTACGGCAGCTGGATTAGTCCAAAAGGCGCAGTACTTATTGCGGTTGGGTCTGTTTTAGTTTGGATCACGTTCTCACCACAAACGAACCGCTCCAGGGTTCATTTGAAAGCGTACCGAGACCACCTCTTCAAGCAGGTCTCGGTACGCTTTTTTGGTCCGCTTTTGGTGCGCACCCGAGTGCGATTGCTACGTTCTCACCTGCCCAAACGAACCGTACCAAGAGGGAAAATGAACTCTAGTGCGATTCAACCGAACTAAATAAGGCAGGTGTGAAAGCACCCTAACATTATAGCAGACACTGTAAAAAGCTCATTCCCAGCCACTAGACTTTTCTGACAGGGTATTCCTGTGTCATTGAGTGTCAGAATGTTGTGGGACTACTATACAGGAGTTATGATTATGGATTATAGATAGCGAAATTTAGCGGTTTTTATTTTAGCGTTATTTTTTAAAAAGCATGACGGTAAAACCCAAACACCATTATGAATGTATTAAAACATGTGCTTGTTTGTTGTAAAAATTTGTAATAACGACAAAAAAGTACTAATTTGTGCAGCTTCTTACTTCCCAGTGCAGCCATGCTGCTGTTGTAGATGGTGTATTCTGGGAAATATTCTTACTCCTTAGTTTCGAGTGTGGTCCTGAAAAATCTCAGTTTGAAGGGGTAATTAGCCCTACCCCTTAGCCCTACACCTTCAAGCTAAAGAGAATTGGGACACCCCTAACCCTTCACGTGAACGCGCAACACGAGGGGTAGGGGTAAGGGGACGGGCTAAGAGGTAGAATTGGGATTGGGCCTAAATCATACTAAAATGTACGAATGTTATTGTACAAATTAATACGAGTTCGCCACTAATACAAAAAAGTTATGAATTGATGTTAGATTGCGTTAATCTAATTATATAAATGACTAAAACTACTATAATGTACACTAATAAATAAAAGACGCAGTGGCGCAGTAGGTAATGCTGTCGCCTCACAGCAAGAAGGTCACTGGTTCGAGCCTCAGCTGGGTCAGTTGGCGTTTCTGTGTGGAGTTTGCATGTTTGGAGGGTGCTCCGGTTTCCCCCACAGTCCAAAGACATGCGGTACAGGTGAATTGGGTAGGCTAAATTGTCCGTATGTATGTGTGAATGAGTGTGTATGGTTGTTTCCCAGAGATGGGTTGCAGCTGGAAGGGCATTCAAAAAAACATGTGCTAGATAAATTGGCGGTTCATTCCACTGTGGCGACCCCAGATTAATAAAGGGACTAAGCTGAAAAGAAAATGAATGAATGATAATTAATAAAAACTTGAAATACAAGTAGTGACTTAACTATATTAAAATAAAACTCCAGCACAGTAGCAATTATAGTAAGATATGTTATGAAGACCAAAACCATGCAGGATCTCTAAAGAAAAACTACATTTCTTTCAATACCGTAGTAACGCTAGACAGATGATTTATTATTGATGCTTTGACATTGTTCAGGCAAGTCCCATTTACTGAACTTATTATTATAACCTAAACTTATATTGATCATATGCCTGTTGTGCTCTTAATGGGTAGATTTTCCAGGTAAGTGCATCGGCGCTTCTGAAAACCACTCACACAATACTTTTATAATTTGTCACCATAAGGCAAGCATTAGAGAATAGGCGATTAATGATTTCTGGTAGCCCTGCCTTTGTCTGTCATTCAAATAGAATGTAGGTTTCACTTGAGCACTTTCACACTGAACGTGACCTTTCCGTAGTACAAACAAATAGTAAATAAAACAAGCCAACACAATGCGCTGACATTCACACAGAAGCAACATTTTTATTGGGCAATAGCATTCTGGAGAACGTGTGTAGGTTGAAGTGTGGGCCACAAAGGCTGTATCTTTCATTTCAGTTGAAGATCGTTATTTGCATTAAGAAAAATGATGAATAATACAGCTGATAAAAACATTGAAGTGCAAATCGAAAAATGATTAACAAAACATGCATCAGGTGGCTTGCAGGAAAGAGGACGCAGTTGCCATAGTGAACATAATGTGTTTATTGACAGGACAAAACACAGCAAGACAGACAAAGGATAACTGTCCAAACAAGTAAACACTAGTATCAAGGCTAGACAAGAGTAAGAGCAGCAGTGTGTCCAACCAGGGCTGTGTCCAAAATTGTGTGCTACTCTAGTAGGTACTACATTTGAATTTAAATCTACAAGACCATTAAAAAAGTAGGTTCTATATAGTATGAATGCGAGTAGTATGAATGGAACTGGGACGTACTACATCCACCATCATGTGATCTAGCCACTTTAGTTGTGCCACCTCACCCCATTTATGAATTCTCTAGCGTGGCATCATGGGACAGTGTAGCGTCCATCGGATGCGCACTTCAGAATCTCGCCGGAAGTCATTCCGGTACTTCTCGCATACCGATTTTGATCTCGCATTGATTGCATGGACCAGGCTGTACATCCGCCGGTGACCTACAAACACCTGCAGCTTCTCCATTATGGACATCCAGCATTCTCCAGCCTCCGGCGCCTAGACTGAAGCTCTGCACAAGAAGTTTGGCCAGAGGAGAAATGGTCGTGCCTAACTGAGCCTGGCTTCTCTCGAGGTTTTTGTTTCCTTCACTTTCGTCAATTGGTGAAGTTTGATCCTCACCACTGTCGCCACTTGCTTGGTTGGTTTGGGATATGTGGAGCTGCGCATTGCTGGATTTGCTCTCAGTGTTTGAACTCTCAGCAGTGAAAATGAAACCACACTGAACTGAACTAAACTGAACTTCAGCTGTGAAAACTGGACTGACAGTTTTGATTTACTAGAACGTCTATGTTAAGCTGCTTTGACACAATCTACATTGTAAAAGCGCTATAGAAATAAAGATGAATTGATTTTTGAATACTATGAATTCAGAAATACTAGGCTTGCGTACTGTTTTTAATGTATGTAATTTCAGACGCAGGCCAGGACTTGATACTGGATGAAGTTAGCTGCATAAACAGCAGACTAACAGGCCTGGAAGGTCGACGACCTGATTTCAACAAGTAGAACATGTTCCTGGATTATCATCTGTGTTGATCCTGGAACATCATTCTAATCAGCCAATCAGAATTAAGGGATGTTTATCGTGTTTAGGTTACGTTTAGGCTTACGCTTAGGTTTGTGCACTTCTACATAATTGTTATCCAACTATTATTCCACTCTGAGTTTGGGAATAATTTACAGTTATGGTTGGGTTTAGGGGTAGGGAATAGGTATGGATTACATTTTCAAACAAAACCGATGTTCCAGGATCAACATAGATGTTAATCCAGGATCGCATCGTACTTGGCAAAATCATGACGTGCCTGAGAAGCCATTGACCATGGGGAGCAAAACACAGGACAGGATTGGAACCAGAACCTGACAAAAGACTAAAACAAAAACACATCCAACAGGCAGTAATAATAATCCAGGGAAAATAAAGCTATAACTAGATCTTAAGAACAAAAGATCATGAAACAAATCCAAATCTAAAAGTCACAAATACATAAATAGAACTAGACTGTCTTGGACAAGAATGAACGATTACAAGGTCTGATAAAGATTTTGAAAATCTAATCTGTCCAAGGGAAGCTCACTCACTTGTTTCCATCCACTCCATTAAGTGGACTATATTAGTAGACTTGTATAGGGAATTGTCAATGAGGGTATCGGGGGCAGTTTCAGGTATAGCTCCATAACTTGGTTGGCTCATTCAGGTGTGCATAGTTTAGGATGGAGCAGAATTCTCTCCAGGACCAACTTGTCTACCCCTGGTCTGGGCTAACCAACATTTTCTACATGAATTAGCTTGCCAGACCATTGTTTAGATGACCAGAAATCCTCCTTTATAGCTTCACCAAGCTTCCCATACCTCATTTTCTGCTTCTAAGACAACTGTGCCATGACAGGTACTCATAAACCTCAAACAGAACAAAAGTCCACTAACAACTAACTGAATACACTCTCTTTCAAATTTCAATTGCCACAAGATTTTACTGTCACGCCCAGCAAAGGTATTGAAGTTGCCCAGTAGAACCACGCAGAAGGTGAGATATTCTGAACTGTGGTTTGGAGCTGTTCCAGGCAAGGCTTCAAGGACGGACTATATGAAAACCCTGTTCCAGGAAAGATCTCCTTTTTTCTCCTTTAAAATCTTAATGTTTTGGGGAGTTCCTCTCTTTTTTTAAAGTGTTCTTTTAACCCAGCACTTTCGCTTCACAGCAAGAAGGTCACTAGTTCGAGTCTCAGCTGGACCATGGAGGTCTTTCTGTGTGGAGTTTGCATGTTCTCCACATGTCTGTGTGGGTTTCCTCTAGGATCTTTGGTTTTCCCTTACAGTCCAAAGTTATGCGTTATAGGTGAATTGGATAAACGAAATTGGCTGTAGGCGACGCAGTGGCGCAGTAGGTAGTGCTGTCGCCTCACAGCATAAACGTCGCTGGGTAGCAGGTTTGAACCTCGGCTGGGTCAAGTTCGAACCTCGGCTGGGTCAGTCCACATTTCCCTGCATGTTCTCCCTGCGTTCGTGTGGGTTTCCTCCATGTGGTACAGGTGAATTGGGTAGGCTAAATTGTCCGTAGTGTATGAGTGTGTCCGTAGTGTATGAGTGTGTGGATGTTTCCCAGAGATGGGTTGTGGCTGGAAGGGCATCCGCTGCGTAAAAATGTGCTGGATAAGTTGCCGGTTCATTCCGCTGTGGCGACCCCAGATTAATAAAGGGACTAAGCCGACAAGAAAATTAATGAATGAATGAAAATTGGCCATAGTGTATGAGTGTGTGTGTAAATAAGAGAATGTATGGGTGTTGATGGATGGTGGATGATGGATGGCGACACGGTGGCTCAGTGGTTAGCACTGTCGCATCATAGCTGGAAGGTCCCTGGTTCGAGTCCCTACTGGGTAAGTTGGCATTTCTGTGTGGAGGTTTCATGTTCTCCCTATGTTTGCGTGGGTTTCCTAAGGGTGCTTCGGTTTCCCCCCACAGATCAAAGACATGCGCTATTGGTGAATTGTGTAAGCTAAATTGTCCGTAGTGTATGTGTCACGGTTGTAGGTTTATGCGCACCTCTGAGTGTCTGTTTGGTCACGTGGTTTTGTTGTGTTTTGGTGTTCCACGTGTGTCTGTTACGTCAGTGTTATGTCACGTGCTATGTAGAGTCCTGCTATCCTGATTAGCCTGCCAGCTGCGACTCGTTATCTAGGCTATATCTGGAGAGCACGTCTCTTGTCTCGTGTCAGTTCGTTGTTGTTTTGATGTGCTCTCTGTTTGTGTTCAGGATTCCGTCTGAGACCCAGATCTGCTACTCTGTTCCTGTCTGTTCCCCGATCCTCATAGTAGCGGGTTACCTTATATCTTTTGTTTGTTTATTTGTTGTTTGGAACTTGTTCTTTGCTATATTGACTATGTCAATAAAGTATTATTTTTACTTGCACCTTGGATCCTTATAGTACTCATTCCTAACGTTACAGTATGAATGTGAATGAGTGCGTATGGATGTTTCCCAGTACAGGGTTGCAGCTGGAAGGGCATCTGCTGTGTAAAACGTATGCTGGATAAGTTGGCGGTTCATTCCGCTGTGGCGACCCCTGACTAATAAAGATACTAAGCCGAAGAAAAATGAATGAATGAATAAATTAATGAATGTTGATTTCCCAGAGATGGGTTGCAGCTGGAAGGGCATCTGCTGCGTAAAACATATGCTGGATAAGTTGGCGGTTCATTCCACTGTGGCGACCCCTGATTAATAAAGGGACTAAGCCGAAAGTAAATGAATGAATGGATATTGATTGTTTATGAGTGCACTCTTAGAGTTGGATTGCAGCAGGAAGGGCATCAGCCAGTAGAACCACTAGAGTAACTGGTAGCTCATTCCACCGTGGTTACACCTGATAAAGCAAGGACTATGCCAAAGGAAAGTGAGTGATGAATTTTAATGGACAGGACCTTTAATGGACATGACAGTGGTGAGTGTAGACAGAGATGTGTGAGGAGCAGAGACAAAGAGAGGAAGAATGGGCTCAGTAAAGAACCTCAAGCCAGGAATCAAACTCAGGTTGATGTAATGATGCATTGTGCTGACAATGCACTTAACCGCAAGTCTATTGGCGCAGACGCACATACTTCTTTAATCTACTGTACACTGCAATGCAGCAAAATCACAAAACAATACGCACAATATTATCTTTATATGCAATAATATGAAATACTCTTATAGAGCGCATTTGAGCTTATTTCCCCTGCAGCATCATGACTGTCAGCGCAGTATTGTAGCCGCTCTTTGTTCTTCAGGTGGGCTTTGTTGTGACCGTATCTCACCCACTACACAGAGTCACAGTATCATTATGGAAAAACGGAGCAGGCATAGGCGGCCCTGCTGTTTGTTCCATGCAAATTTGTCATGTAGGAAAGAGGTCGGTGGATTACGTCAGGTTAAGTCCTTCGTGGAATGATGTTCAGGGTATAAAAGTAACTCCCAAGCACCCAGATACAACATCATTCCTATTTATTGCCTTGCTGTACAACAGTGACAAGAATAGACAGAAGGATCAGAATGAACATCTCTGCTTTATTGGTGGGTACATCATATTAACAAAGATCTTCACGACACAGCTCAGATATCAGAACATACTGTATATTTATTGTGTATTTGTCCACTAATTGAATCTTCTTTTTTAAAACAGGTGTGTATTTTTGCTGCCATGTTTGCTTACGGGCATCGTCATCATCATCTGCCTTGCTCCGACTGCAACCATCCATGCAGTCCAGAGGAATGGGAAAAAGTTATTAAGAAGTACTCCCAGCTCTTCCTCTTTTCAGACTGCAGGATCTACAGTCACATTTCAGAAAAAGCCAATCCTTCTTGGGAGTGCGAGTAAGTGTCATTTTATGCTAGTAACTTTTTTTCTGTGTTGTAATGTTAGAAGTGCCACTGTTGGGTAGTTAAAAAGATCCCTCAGGCTGCGTACTAAACCGCCTACTACTCAATAGGTTCTTCATTTGAATTTAAACGTACTATTCGGCCATTACAAAAGTACGTTCTATACAGTATGAATACTACATAAAGCATTTTGTCATGATCACTTGACCTACCCGCGTGAGTTGCGTCGCTTCACTCTCATTCATGAATTCTCTCACGGGGCATCATGGGGTGGCGTAGCATCTATCCGATGTGCATTTCAGAATCCGGGTACTTCTCGCATACTCGCATTCTATGAATTTGGACATACTACTCGGCTTGCATACTGATTTTAGCATACTATATAGTATGGAAGTATGCGATTTCGGACGCAACCTCTGACTTTTTTCATTACTTGAATAATGTTTCAAATGTTGATAAAGGCGAAAAAAATGTACAGGACTGACTTTTATTTCATTCGTTTATTGCTGGTGATGATAATTTATATGCTCTATTTGTGTCTCTTTTGTTCACAGACCAGAAAGTAACATGGACAGGGAACCTCAGACAGTCTTTAACGCCAAATGTAAAGAGTGTAAAAACAAGTATGAAAAAGCAATGCCGATTCAGCAAAATATCAGCATGTTGTTCAGACAGAGCTGCGAGAGCACACATAATCACACACTCTTAGTATTACATGTAAAACCAGTCACAGTTTCATTAGGCTGCACGTGTGTCACTGTCAGAACTCGCTAATATGTCAATCATGTCTGCATGTTCAGATAAGTGAATGCCATAGTTACAACAAAGCTTGTATTTTATTTAAATGAGCCAAACAATGAATACCTCTAAATTAAAAACCAGTACTTTTGTGTAAGTGTTCTATATTTAGAAATTAAATGCTTTTTAAAATCTTATAATAGTTTGTATATTTGTATGGAATTATGTTAAACATATTCAACATGTCTATTTATAAAGTATTCTTCTCATAGAAGTGTAAAAAGCTTGCTTAAATATACTGAACAGGTTATTTGTGTGTCTGATAAATAACAGTACAGCAGATTTTGTTTTGATTTCGTGTAAAAGCTTGTTCAGATGCCATGCTATATGTCACAGTTATTTTATTATATTAAATTATGAATGTTTTTCATTAATTTTGTCCAATGATTGAACTTTGCAATCATGCTTTGTCTATAAACATGCTGTAAATCGATGTTTTTATTCAATAAACTCTGTTATAATGTAATATCTATATGATTTTTGGTATTTCTTTAATATTTCACGATCAAGTTGCTTTGCATATTGTTTACATTATCCTTTTCTGCCATTTACTTTTCTTTGGTGATAATTGTGAACTTTATTAAAGTAGAAAACACAGTACAGACACAAAAGTGGAAATGCTCTGTGTTTATGTTCCTGAGAAGATTCATCATTCAATCGCTATAATCAGCACAGAGATAAACTGAATCTGAGAAGTCGATTTAACATGTGAATGAAATGTATTATTATGATACAGGACAAAACTCACTGTGATGAAGCCTATCCCTTACAAAAGTAATGTTGAATTATATATTTGAGTAAGTAACATCTATGTACTAGTAATATAGGTAACACTTTATTTTGATGGTCCATTTGAGTATTAGTAGACTGTCTGCTTAATATCTGTTGACACTGACATTTAACAGTCCTTCAACAGACATTTAACTGACTATAAGAAACTTTGCAAGTACATGTCAACTTACACTAACCCCAACCCTAACCCCAACCTAACAGTCTACTTATAATCTAATGATAATTAGTTGCAACGTAACTTAAATTTAACAAACGGACCATCAAAATAAAGTGTGACCGTTATATATATATATACACACGTTGGGACTAAATTGGGCTACTTTTCAGTGTCCGAAAGTATACTTATAAGTGTACAAATAGAAAACTTTAAGGGGACAAATAGTCCACAGTTAGGTTTTTCATTTGTACTGCAAGTGAACTCATGAGAATACTAGTAGTTGACACTACAATCCCTGCCGGTGATGTTTTTGTGGTTATATTCCAAATGTACTTGGCTATTTCTTTTTTTCAACAAGGAAATTTATTTTGAAGACACTCAAAATTGTTTGTAATGTGCTTGTAATACAAATAAACTCTTCAATATCACTAATCAAGTATTATATGAGTTTACACACGCATGTACTAACAGTATACTAAGAATACTTAAAGTTGTTCCAATTTAGCATTGAATATACTGTAGAAAGAGAAAAAAAAATTGAATAAACTCACAGGTTTGATTCCTGATTATATCTAACTCTATAGACTACTTAAATTGTTTTATATTTAATCTACAAATCTGGATTTACTTTGACACCGTCATGTAAAGCAAAATGTAGCCTTATGAAAAGTAACCAAAGTTTCATTTATAATATATATTTAAACTTTTAAAAAAAATTCTAGAAGGAATGATGAAAATAATTTTTAGGTTGTAAAATGAGGCAACAATCTGGTAATTTTTGGGTTATTTAAAAATACCACCAGGAAATTTCTCTCTGAACATACCTAATTTTTCTAAAAATATCCTGCTGGGAGCCCATTCTGTAAAGTTTATTTTTAGGTTGTAAAAACAAACAACATAAAAATGTGTTATTGTTAGAATATTTAAAATAATGTATCTCAACATTCTGGGAACTTAAATTTTTCAAAAAATGTAAGTGGTGATGGGAACTTCACTACTCTTCATCTGTAGTTTTCTATGGTTATCCTTCAACTTGGCTATTTCTTTTTGGAATAAGCTGAAGTTATTATTGGGCACACTTTTACTCTGTGGGTTTTGAAGACACTCAAAATTATTTGTAATGTGCTTGTAATACAAACAAAGTTCTCTTAATATCACTAATGAAGTATGAGACAAGCAAACACTTAAAGTATACAAAGAATACTTGAAGTTGTTTCAATTTATCACATAAAAGTACACCAAATACACTAGTTATGCATTACCAAATTAGCTAATCATTAAAACATTTATACAATTAGTCTGGCTTTATATATACACACACTTATAGTATTTAAGCAGCTTATTTTAAAAATTAAGAAACACTCAAACTGCAATTTAGCTTCGGACTAGTCTTAAGCCTTGTCTCTGAAACTTTGGAGTATTTAATATTATGTGAAAAAAAAATAGAAACAATTGCAAGCCATGTATATGTAATTATAGTTTTAAATATATGTCTACGAACAAACATTAGGGCCAAATATATTAAGACTTTTCTGCAAGCTTAAGTCAAGTATATGTGAAATTTTGACTTCTGTGAAGTACCTAAAGTACATTTCAGAGAAGTACATATAGGGTGGACTGAAAGTATTATCTATAAAGAGAATTTTAGCTTGCAATTTGTTTTTTATTTTGTAAAATTTGTTGAAATATGAAAAACTGATTGCAAATATTAAAGTTTGATTGTGAAAAATTAATGTGCAATACAGTTTCAAAATTCTCAAGAGAAAGACTTTTGCCCATAGTGAAGATTTGTTTAAAACTGTTACCAAAATAAAGTGCTGAGTTCTAATTACAACAACTAATAACAATAAGTTATTAATAAATTAACAATACAAGATTTTAAATGTATTCATTTTTTCCCCCAAAGACATTTAAAAAACGAATAGCCTAATTTACCAGTGAGTTGTACAGTTTAGCGGGATATTTGCGTTCTCCTTTGGTCAGAAAACGTCTTGATATACCATCTTATCCTGTCAAATATACAGAAAATAATTAGAAAAAAATCGAAACGATTGTTATTGTGTTGGACGGACAGCAGCAAAGTGCGAGTCTTTCAGTAGAAAAAAGCGCATGAGGCATCAGACCAGAGGCGCGCGGTAAAGACAGATTGGCTTATGATTTATGTTTAACACTTATTGTATAAAAAGAAGCCGATAAACAATTTGCTAGTCATCCTACCAGTTAAACGAAATAACCGTTTATTGTATTATCGATATCTATTATTTGCCTATTTTAAATACTCAAGTGCGCGAATTTCTGTAGCAGAGAAAAAAAAAACATTGAATAGGCCAAACTCACAGGTTAGATTCCTGGTTGCGTTTAACTCTATTTAACTACTTAACATTTTAATATTAAGTAAATATAAATCTGTATAAAATGCTTCTTTCCATTTACATTAAAGCAAATTGTAGCCTTATGAAAAGTCGCCAAAGTGTCTTTTAGGATAGCCTGTAAACTTAAAAAAAATCTAAAGTGAATGGTTGTAAAGATTGTAAAACCTAAAAATAGGCTATCGATGAGGCAACGTTCTGGTTATTTTTAGGATATTTAAAATAGACTACCACAAGGAAAGAACTTACCTTTTTGTTTCTAAAAACATCCTGCTGGGAACCGGTTCTGTAAAATTTAGGCTATTTTTAGGTTTTAAAACTAACTACATAAAAATAACCATCTGCATGTGTTATTTTTAGATTATTTAAAATAACCACCTGCAATGTTCTGGGAACTTACATTTTCTAAATAAATAAATAAAAACATAAATAAATAAAACCCCAAAAGAGCGTTCCTAACGCTTAAATAACATTAATAAGCAAAATATATTTTTATGCAGACTTAGCCTACACTGTTAAAAATTGTCCCTATAAAAAAAGGTAAGTTACTGGCAGCTGCAGTTGCCAGCAATGTACTGTTATTTTGCAGTATGTTGCTGTAAAAATACATGGACTACATTGATATACACAATACTCAAGTGAATTAATTTAGTTCATTGACAATTGGCCAACTTCTGTATGAGTTAATGAAGTAATGTGCTATACTATATGCTTAGAAGCAATTTTACATTGTCTTGTTTTTTTTTTTGTGAGTATGTTGTTGTTTATTGCACTGCTTGTATTTTGCACTGTTGTTGTATTTACACTATCTGTATTTTGCACTGTTTGTATTTTGCACTGTCGTTGTATTTGCACTATCTGTATTTTGCACTGTCTGGAGCCAGCACCTAAGCTTTTCACTCATCATAGCACACGTGCTGCTGATGATGTGACAATAAAAGTGATTTGATTTGATTTTGATTGGACTTATAATGATAACTTATTTTAGTTAATTTGAAAAGTTCCTTTTAACCCAAATGTCTTACATTTCACAGCAGCACACATACATGTAAAACTGGAATTAACACAGAGAGAGATTGTTACTGCATCAGCAACTAAACAGCCACTGTCTTTAAGTAAAGAAACATGCAGAATAACATCAGCAGTTCATTGTTCATCTTTGACTCAAACACTGGCTCTACTCTCCTCCACAATGGTGACACACAGAAGAAATTTGCTTCAGGTTTTACAGTAAAATACAGTTTTTTCCTTGATTTAACGGTAAACTACTGGCAGCTGTGGTTGCCAGCAATCTACTGTTTTTTTACAGTCTTCTTCCGTAGTTTAAATTAACAGTATATTACTGTTAAAATACATTTTACACTGTGTTTTTACCTCTCACACCTTTAACCTTTAAACCCCAGAGCAAATACCTCAGTTTTAATTGAACACTTCCAAGTGTCCACACTACTGAGTGTTGAAGAAACATGGAGCAAAGCTGAAGTAAATGAATTAATTAAATGACTAATTAAATGACAATTGAGGATTAGCGATGACCAAATGAAGAAATACTGAAGGGAAAAACAAGAACAGAACAAACAAAAAACTGAATAACCTGAAGAACAACAAATGATTAAATCATTAAAATATCAGCAGATGAATAAACAACTCTACAAACATCATCACCAGCTACACTTATTACAAAAACGTTTATTTTTGTATAACATCCACTAAAGTTCTTCTTGAGATAAAGGTTAACATTTTACATCACCATCATGGAGAACAGAGTCTGCTTTAGTTGGGCTCTGAGCCCTGATATTTTTAACATTAATTTATTTTGGTTGCTTTAGTTGTTAAGAACTTTGTTTAAAAAGCTCTTTCGATATGGCAAACAAGCCAAAAAAACTAAATAAGATCTGCTGACATTCATATTGTTTTTAATGAGGCAGAACCTGTTCTAATATAAAATAATTTACTGCTCTTACCCAATGTTTTATTTATTGTAAAACGTAATATAACATGCCTGTATGTGGCATTGAATTCTGGAAGTTTTTAAGAATATCGTAGACAAAAACACTTTGCTCTATGGTGTAAGTTGCACTCAAAGAGACATCGATAATCAGCGTATGAACCTCAACAACGGTGACAACTAACAAAATTAACAGTTTAACTCACAAACATCACTAACTGGCTACTGAAAGTCTAAACATAAACGACAGCAGAATCAAACGCAAATAAAGTAAACTGTAAGACCATTATACTACATCATTTATTCATACCCCAATGCATGCTGGGATATTTGTACTGTCTGTGCCACACCCAGCATGCATTGTGGCATGAAATATTTTAATTGTTACCATTGCTGAGACAAGGTCTGATTCATGAGGTCTGAGCGTGACTTCGTCATCACTGAATTGTTTTTGAATGTTATTTCTTAATTCTGTAAAAGAATCAAGTATTTTTCTTGTTTTCACTTCTCCTTAATAAATTAATATCTGCACCAAGCATAAAAACTATTGCATGAGGCCCGTAATCCAGACCTTTACCGAAACATTTAGCAGAACAAATTTCAGACAACTAGATTTATCTACCTATTGGCTTTCCAGCTTTATTGCAATATTAAAAGTTTTTAATAAACTTTGTATTACTGCAGCTGGAGAACTTTACAAATTCAAGGGTGAAGAGCCCAACTAAACCAGCCCCTCACTCCATTACGGTGACACAATAAAAAAAAAAAAAAAAATTCTGTTGGTTCTCAATATGGTATGGAAGACAAAGCGGTCAGTAATACGTGAATCTGCTGTTGTTTGTGGAGTTGTTTAATGATCCTCTGCTGAGACTGAAGGTGTTTTATTTTACTTGATTTTATTTATTGTTGTAACTGACATCACTCTTTGTGTTTCTTGTTTCTTCAGTAATTGTGATTGTTAACAGCAGGTGTTCATCAGTGTCTGAATTCACTCATTAGTGTTCATTAACTCTGTCAGGTGAACTATATTAGTGTAATAGTGTATGGAATAGTGAACGAGGGCACAAAGTGGGATTTCAAACACAGACTTGAAATGTCGAATCTGAGCTCTGTTAACTCACAGTTTTCTGCTGTTGGTTACTTTCTCGAAAACAAAAATACTACCCAGAATGCACTGTTTTTAACAGCATATTACTGTTTTAGTGAAAAAACATATTTTACTGTAAAATCTGACCGTTTTTTTAACAGCAATTTTTTACAGTGTATATTTTTTGATAGGCAGTTATTATGAGACTAACACTCCTATGGCCTATTGAACATTTTTCATTCAATCCTTCATTTTTAGGGACATAACTCTGCACTTTATTTTTGGCAAGGTCTTTGTTTAATTTCATTTCTTCGGTTATAGATTGCCATTTTTGCTGACCGAATATAAAATTAAACAATCGACTATTATTACTATTACTAATATATTTCTTACTTTTTTTGACTGCATTTAAAACAAAAAATAAATAACAACAGTTCATTACAAGTTTCAAAAGAACATTTTGTATTAGCATGAAAAAACAAAAAGGATAAACATCATTCAGCACTTCAGTATTTAAAATCAAAATTTACAGCAATGGAGTATTCTCCATTCTTATCAGTTTTTCACCAAGGTGATTCTTATTAAAATAAAATCACCACACAAGATTTATATAAAAATTCTCTTCAGTTGATAATAAATCCATTTCCCCTTTTTTAAAAAACGAAACATTGTAACCACTGGAAAATGATGATAAATTATGTTTTTCTCCAGATTTGGCTAATCTCTGACTTTAATTAATTTTCCAAAATTCTAAATACTTTCAAGTTCTATAGTGACATTACGACTATGTTGTTGGCACCGTTGTTCAATTTTAACTTTACAACATCCCACTTTTGTTGTAAAGAACTAAAATTACACTTGTATTTTCTATGACTCTCCCAAATAATATTTAAAAACATCTCTAATTACACTATCATTTAGTGTGATTAAAAAAAAGTTAAAATGCCAATAAACAATTCTGAATTGAACAGAATTTAGAATAAAACATTGTACCAAATTATGATCAGAGAAAACTATCAGATTACACTGTATAAACCCCGCTGTTGTTATTACAAAAGATATTAAATTAATATAACTTAAATAAAAAGTTTTGACATCAAACCTTAAACAGGTGTGCTTAACTTACTTATTAGGCAGCAAAACACTTTTAATTAATATTTTAAGTTCTCTGAACGTAACATTATTATTATTTTTTTTTTTTAAGCAATTCACCATGTCTCTGAAATTGAAATTCTGCCTTGGCAATGCGCTGATTGGTCGATATATGCTATATGACACAAGGTGGTCATTTTGCTTGTGAAGCTGAATTTTGCTGTAGCGCAGCAGGACTGTGGCACTACCCAAACCCATCTGACGAAAGAAAGGAGTTAATTTAGTAAGTTCATATTTAAATGCTCATATAGGCTACAGTTTTTTTGTATAATTGATATACACGCAGTGGTGACACGGTGGCACAGTAGGTAGCAGTCACCTCACAGCAAGAAGGTCGCTGGTTCGAGTTGGCATGGGTCAGTTGGCATTTCTGTGTAGAGTTTGCATGTTCTTCATGTGTTCGCGTGGGTTTCCTCCAGGTGCTTCGGTTTCCCCCACAAGTCCAAAGACATGCGCTATAGGTGAATTGGGTAAGCTAAATTGTCTGTAGTGTATGTGTGTATGTCCTTGTCCTCCAGGTTGGGGGTTGAGCGTTGGGATAACGACTCACCTCGTAAAAATGAGATGTTACGAAACACCAACGTGGTGTGGCCCTGTGCTGGGAGTAAATAAGTAAGTAAAGAATATAAAAGAAAAATTTGGAAGTTTAGTCTATTAGCCATTTTTAAGTTATCTGTACCTAAATATTTAACTTCATATAATGAAGAGACCACATTAGTTCAACCCAATTAATTGAGTTGTTGATTTCCCATTGCTCAAATTAAGTGAGGGAATCACTTTCCTCAAATTATTTGAGTAGTCTCAACTTATTAGGGTTTACAGTGTAATTAAACTTTGAACATATTAAATTGATGTTTGAAACCATACACTGTAAAAAAAATCTGTAGTTTTACGGTTTATTTCCGGCAGCTGGGTTGCCGAAAAAAAAAACTTAAAATAACGACCGTTAAATTACAGAAATTTACCAGAAATTTAAATTTAATGTAAATTTCTGTAATTTAACAGCCGTTATTTTACGGTTTATTTCCGGCACCCAGCTGCCGGAAATTAACCGTAAAATTATGGATTTTTTTTTTTACAGTGTACATTATATCTTGTGTGATCCCAAATGTTTTACATTTCCATTCAACTGCCTCCAAATACACACAATTGTTTCTTAATTAGCTGAATAAGACTTTTCTGAGATAATATATATGGATCTATGGAATATCAGAAATTCTGTGCAATAAAAATCCAAAATAATTGTTCATCTGACACATTTTTGTTATTAAGACAGATATTATTTTTCTTTGTAATTTTAAAATATATATTTACTGTTTATATTGAACAACATTTCATGTTAGGGAATTTTTAAATCGTACATTTAAAAAAAAAGTACATTACAAGTCCGCATTTAATTCAGAACAACACATTTAATTTTCACAAGGGTAAAAAAAATGCAAAACATGAGGGATTTCTCTGTGCTCAGAATAAAGGAGATCCTTTGTGTTCAGGATTTCTCTTCTGTAGTAGTCATTGTGGTTAAAGGATATCCCACACAAAAGGATTCCCCGATATGGAACCATTGTTTTCAGGAAAAGGAATAGTCATGGAACAGTATCTCAGAGACTAACAGTATCTACTGTTTTGCATATGCTAACGTAATACAAAGGGTTGGTTGTTTGTTTATTCAGATATATACAGCTGATTGAAATGGCACAGTAGTATTTCACCGAAATAACACAGCCATTGATTAAAATCTTATCTTTATTTTTCATTAAGTAATTTGTATTACACAGTACACACACATGTAAACCCCATTCAATTTATAAAAGTCTAATAAACATTGTGATGAGCTATAAACTTGTCTAAATTTCTCTTATGGATGTCTGACAACTCATGTTTATGTCAAATATCATGTTTGGAAATTCGTCTTATTCTCCTCAATTTCTAATGCTATGGAATGTCACCCCCTCCCCCTTCCCCGAAGTTTTACAAGGAATTGCAGCAAGTACACATGTTTACTTCACATTGTTTAAGAGCACAGAATCCATATGCTGCTTGGTAGATTTTCCTGGATCTGCCTGTCTGTGAAGACCATGTGGACAGGGCTGCAGTCAGATCTAAATTCACAGCAAGCTTCTAGCCAGGACTTCTTTGGAGCACATTGCTGGACTTGCCACTTTGAAGAGCTCGAAAAGGTCATTGTGCATAAAAAAGGCATTTGAAGCTGACTTTCTTTAAATGTAAATGTAATGTCATGTTAACATTGAACAGATACTTTTTGTTTTTCCTCCAACAGTCTGCTGATCCTTTTATCATTCAGCCAGGTCTACAGTCAGTGAGTCATGATTACTATATACTGTATTATATGGACTAAAGATGTCCTTAAGGATCAATATCAGGGGCTAGTCAAGCATATTTATTTCCTCTCCAAAGCACACACCCTTTATTTCATGTCTGGGAAGACTTTCCACAAGGTTTAGGATGGTTCATGGGAGGCGCATTTGTGAGGTCATGCACTGATGTTGGACTAGAAGGCCTGGCTTCACAGCCTCCCCTGTAATACATCCTAAAGGTGTTCATTTAGGTTAAGTTCAGGACTCTGTGCAGGCCAGTCCAAAACTTAACACTTGGCTCAATGCAATCCTACAAGTACCGTTCTCCAAACAA
Organism: Danio kyathit; assembly: GCA_903798195.1. Taxonomy (NCBI): domain Eukaryota; kingdom Metazoa; phylum Chordata; class Actinopteri; order Cypriniformes; family Danionidae; genus Danio; species Danio kyathit. Next base: position 17,529,124 of record LR812541.1, read on the forward strand.
ATGCCAAACCCAGACTCGTCCGTTGTATCATCGCAGAACAGAGAAGTGCAATTGGTCACTCCAGACAACACACCTCCAACGTTCAAGTGGCAGCATTCTGCATCCCCTTTGCCTTGCTCTTCACGTGAGACTTAAATGCAGCTCCTCGACCATGTTCTTGAATTCATCTGAAGGCCAAACAAAGCTTGTAGTTAGGCAGCTATTAACTGTGCACTAATGCTTCAGCCTGTGCTGACCCCACTCTGAGTTGTTGTTGTCCGTAATTGGTTCCACCAACCACTAACAGTTGACCGTGGAATATTTGAAAGACCCGTCCTGCAGAAATGATTGGAAAAGCATCTGCATGCCTAGGTGCTGAATTTTACACACCTGTGGCTATGTGTGAAGTGATTGGAAAACCTAAATTTAATTATTTAAAATTTTCCCAAAACTTTTGGAAATAAAATGTGAGTTTTGTAGAGATCATACCAGCACTCCATATTAGAGATGTATGTTAACACGGCGGTTTGGTACAGTACCCAGACCTCAGTATTTGAGGATCAACTATATTCACTTAACCTATGACTGGTCATTATATTGTTTTAGATATAATATATGATAGGGTGAGTCATTTCTTTTCTTCACTAATCATCGTGGAAAAGAGATTCCACACAAAAGGAATACCCTCTCTGGAACTACAGACTCAACACTAACAATATACTGTAGGCCGTCATGGTTTGAAATACTGTAGCTCGGAGGCAGATGTATTGTTTTGCATATGTCATCTGAAAAACAAAGCTCAGAATGCCCGAGGCATTATAAACAGTTATGTGCTTCATTTGTTCTCTGAGACAGAAATAAAACAATTCTCACCAATACATTTACTTTTGTAAAATGCTTTAGCTGTTATGTTCATCTTTGGATGAAGACACATTTTAAAAACAAAACAATGACTGATTTATGCATAATGGTTTGAAAGGTTTATGTATTTGTTCCATATTTTACATGAACCCTACATCCAATCACTGCTGTAATTAAATGATCCCAATCCAATTAGATTTTCTATTGTCATTTTAAATGAATTGTTTTTCCTATTATTTATTTAGTTTTAAATTAAACTACTACATAACAATTACGCAGAATTAACTGGATTCTGTCCTCTTCAAACATTTCTCAATCTGTATTTTTATTAGAAAGAGTTTTTTATTAGATTTGTATCAGTTTTGTATTAGAAAACTTTGTTATATTTGTTAACGGCTTTTTAAGTAAACATACAGTTTAAAGAGGGGTGGCACGGTGGCTCAGTGATTAGCACTGTCGCCTCACAGCAAGAAGGTTGCTGGTTCGAGTCCTGGCTGGGTCACTTGGCATTTCTGTGTAGAGTTTGCATGTTCTTCCTGTGTTCGCATGGGTTTCCTCCGGGTGTTCCGGTTTTCCCTACAGTCCAAAGACATGCAGTATAGGTGAATTGGATGAACTAAATTGGCCATAGTGTGTGAATGAATGTGTATAGGTGTTTCCCAGTACTGGGTTGTGGCTGGAAGGGCATTCTCTGCGTAAAACATATGCTGGAATAGTTGGCGGTTCATTCCGCTTTGGTGACCCCTGATAAGGGACTAAGCAGAAGGAAGACGAATGAATGAATACAGTCTAAAGAAAATGTTGGGTTGTTGCAACCCAACGTTGGGTCAAATATGGACAAACTTACCATTGGGTTCATTTTTTTCAATTAAGTTTAAATGACACTTTTTAACGGTGGCTGGGATTGGTCCATATTTGACCCAACATTGGGTTACAACAACCTAGAGTTAAAGAAAAGTAGAGTTAGAGTAAAAAAAAAATATATCATGTAATAATCCAGACACACTCTAAAAAACGTTGAGTTATTTATCTAATTTGAGTTAAAAATATTTGGCGCTTTGTTGAGTTATTTTTAACCTTTATTGGGTTATTTATTTAATACAGTAACTCAACTAGTTGGGTTAAATTTTTTAAATTTCAACAATCAACTGATTTAACTCGCACAGAACAGCTTTATTAATATGCCTGCATAATGTTTTTGCTTTATAACATTTATTTAAGCTCTAACACAATAATGTTTTTTTTTTTTTAAATCAATTTACCTCTCTGTGTCGTGTTTTTTCTATCGTTTCACCAGCACTCTTAATTATTAAAGATACAAACACAAACTTCATGGCCGATCTATATTAAATGGATAAAAATGTTGTGTCTGGAACCTAAAATGTAGAGGAAATAAAGCATTTAATATTTTTGAAAACTGCATGGTATTTATTTACACAACCATAATTATAAAATTAATAGTAGTACTAGTAATAGTAGCAATAGTAATACCAGAATGAAATATTTTTTTTATCAAAATAACTATGGATTATTTTAACCCAATGCATTGGGTTATAAAATTTAACCCAATGCATTGAGTTGAAATAATCCATAGTTGAGAAGGTAATAACCTATAGTTGGGTTATATTCATTTTCTTTTCGGCTTAGTCCCTTGATTAATCAGGGGTCGCCACAGCGGAATGAACCGCCAACTTATCCAGCATATGTTTATGCAGCGGATGCCCTTCCAGCTGCTACCCATCACTGGGGAACACCCATAAACTCTCATTTACACTCATACACTACGGACAATTTTAGCTTACCCAATTCACCTGTACCCCATGTCTTTGGACTTGTGGGGGAAACCGGAGAACCCGGAGAAAACCCATGGGATCGCGAGGAGAACATGCAAACTCCACACAGAAATGCCAACTGACCCAACCGAGGCTCGAACCAGCGACCTTCTTGCTGTGAGGTGACAGCGCTACCTACTGCGCCACCGCGTCGCCCTAGTTGGGTTATATGTTGGGGTATTTTTAACCTAGCTATTCTGACTGAACACATACACAATAAAACATGTTGGGTTCCATGCAATACCATCATGTTGTCCCAAACACAAATGAACAAGTTAACAATTGTTTTACAAATTTAAGTGGATTGAACATAAAACAATTAAGCTGAGCTCTCCCCCCAAAAACTCATAATTGTCTGTCTGCTACTGCACATTGCAATACAAGAAAATGTTTTTCTAAAGCACAACATTAATATGTAATGTTTTGATAGAGCGCCCTTAAGGTCCTTTCCCCTGCAGCATCAGGACTGTCAGCACAGTATTGTAGTAGCTCTTTTGTTCTTCAGTGGGCTTTGTTGTGCCCATATCTCACCCACTAGACAGCAAAAAAGGTCCATTCCCTCACCTGAATAGCCACAGGTCACAGTATCATTATGGAAAACGGAGGCAGGCATAGGCGGCTCTGCTGTTTGTTTCATGCAAATTTGTCATGTAGGAAAGAGGTTGGTGGATTACGTCAGATTAAGTCCCTTGGTGGAATGATGTTCAGGGTATAAAAGTAACTCTCAAGCACCCAGATACAGCATCAATCCTACTTTTGCCTTGCTGTACAACATAGACAAGAGTAACACAAAGATTGAAGTATGAACATCTCTGCGCTACTGGTGAGTACATACTGATCTGTGAAAATATGACAAAGCAACTGTTCATAATTGGTACGGCCTACAGGACTGTCTTATCTAACTTGTGCTGTTTGAAACAGGTGTGCGTTTTTGCTGCCATGTCTGCTTACGGGTTTCATCATCTGCCATGCTTTGACTGCAACAATCCATGCTTTGCGACAAAACTGGAAAAAGTTGCTAACGAGTACTCCAAGCTCTTGAGGGTTTCAGATTGCAGGAAAAACATCAACATTTCAGACAAAGCCAATCCTTCTTGGGAGTGCGAGTAAGTATTTGTGCGCTGCAATGTGTTAATTTAAATTATTGTATAAGAAAATGTCTGTAGTAATGTTAGATGAGGGGCTATCTAGTAGCAAAAAGGGCTGCTGATATGACAAAATCCCATATCCTGAAAAAAAAAATCTATATCATAATTTAATACTATTTTTGTAAATTCAATCAGTTAATGATTTATATTTATACATTATCCACATAAACGAATATCTCTTTATTTATTTTTTACATTTTAAAGAACACTGTAAAACAAATGCTGGGTTTCACACAATTGCTTTAGATTAGATTAGATTCAACTTTATTGTCATTACACATATACAAGTACAAGGCAAGGAAATAAGGTTTGGGTCTAACCAGGAGTGCAATAGCAGCAAATGCAAGCTATAGGTATAATTTATAAAGTGCAATCATAATAAAACTATTTATTTATTACTACATTATATACAGGTTGTGTTAACTATGATCAGAGATTTACAATAGATGAATATATGTGCAGTTTGCTATTAATAACCAGACGTATGCAGATATATATGAACAATTTCAAATGTATATGTGCAGTGGATATGTACAAATCAAGATGAATTAGTGCAACAAAGTGCAATGAATATGTACAATTTTAAATGTGCAAATAATAAATACTGCAAATATAAATTGATTAATTTAACTTAATTGTTTTTGCAAATTTAAGTGGATTGAACATAAAACAATTCATTTGCCGCCCACCCCCAAAAAACAAACTCAAGAATTGTGTTAAGTCAGCTCATTTTAAATAAGCAGTTTGAACAGCCAGCAAACAATTTTTTTTAATTGAATATAGAAATTTACTCATCAGCATGTTTCTTCAGGGCAAATGTTTGATTAAAATGTAAGAATATCAATCAGTGTTGCCAGATTGGAAATGTGAAAGTATCTTACCAGAGCCTCTTGCGATAACGATATATATTGCGATATATAAATTATAATAGAACCATTTCAGAACAGGTTACATAGACCCTTAGGAAAGCCAAACTGCTATTTTTTTGTTAAAGAAATAAAGAAACGTTGGATGTCATTTTGAGAACATTTATTGTGCAAAAGCAAAACTGTAATTAAACAACACAATGTTGCAGATAAATCAACTAAATGTAGTGCCTTTTAGAAAGAAAGACTTTTCTTTTAAGTCCTTGGTTCCTAAATGCCAAGTTGCAGAGAACAAAAAAACTGGTGTTTAGTTAAGGAACTTACACTGTACTGAAATTACTTCCAGTATTAAATTAGTCAAATAAAATTGTGTATTTCAGATACTTTAAATAAAAACATATTTCTAACCTGCAGCCTAAGGTAATTTGATTTTGAACATTTTGTTCTCCTAATGAAATTAAAACTGGTGTCTTGATCTGCTCTTTCTCTCTCTCTCCCTCACTCTCTCTCTCTCTGTCTGCGTGCTGCTGAAAGATTGAGACGCACCAGACAAAGTTTGCTTATAAAGTAATGCAAAAATGAATACAATTAATATCGAAAGTGAAAGCAGATTCTCGGACATGTCCGGGGAAAATGTATTGTCACCCCAAATAATGAGCTGGATCAGTCTATTTAGTCTTCGCGCTCTTCTGTATCCAGCGCGTCTCTGTGGGTCTGCATGCAGAGCATGCGAGTCTGTGGCAGAGTGTTCTCAGTTTCTCGCGAACACAGAACCGGGCCGCCCCAATAATATATCGGCCGCAGCCAAATGCTCGCACTGTTGTTTATTCAAGATGATGCGTTGCAGCCGGCTGCAGCTCGTTGCTCTTAATTTCGCGGGTAGATTGCGTCATCAAACATGCATTATCGCGATAGTGCAATAGAATTAGAATCTCTATCGTAGGCCAATTTTGTATCGTTTATATCGCATATCGTTTATATCGCCCATTACTACTAGTCAAATGGAGAGTATACAGCTATTATCTAGACAAATAGCGTTTTGACAAAATGTGCAAATTACCACAATATTACCACAATACAAAAAACAACAAAAAACTAGGCGTACCTTAGTGGAAAGGTTCAAACTCCACCTCCGAGTCTTTGTCATTGAATACCTGCGTGTGTTGCCAGATATTGAAGGATTCATTTTGCGGTACAAATTGGATTCCTACATGGAGCGCAACATAGTGCTGGTTGGCGTGAAAGCAGTGCACCCTCCCGAATTTTTAACATGCTAGTCTGAGGTGTAATAATTGAGTTAATAATAAATCCAGAGTATTTGTAATGAGCCGATCTTGTGGCTTTGTTTTGATGAGATTAACTTTGAAAAAACACATTCGCATGATGCATTTGAACAGGGAAAAATGAGAACATCAAGGGCAAACTCCCCTGTCCTTCTCACCTTCCTTTTCAGCACTACTTTTTAAAACTTTACTGCTTAAACGATCGACCTCAACCTAAAACGACTGACTTAAGCACAGACGCGCGCGCCAGGAATGTTAACTCGCGAGAGAGCCATTCTCCACGTTGATTGGCTGAGAAGATGTAACGTAAGATGAGATAGAAACTACAGTCATTGGATAGAAAACGTGTCTAACTCCACCTTCTCCTCACAGACAGTAGACACAAGATGCAGCTATCAATAAGTATAGAAGCCCTAAGATTACAATAAAATTCATTTTAAAAGCTGTAAAATTCAGAAATTATCGTACATTATAGGATTTTTTTCATTATTGATTGTACATCGTACAGAGGTCGAAATTATCGTACAAATACGATAATTATCCTACGTCTGGCAACACTGGAAAATTAATTAAATATATAATACTTTTCAAATATGAATGATAAATGAAATGAAATGAAAAATAAAAATACAAATCATTGCTAAATAAAGTGTTTATACATATAGTATATAATATACACTCTAAAAATTATGTTTTTGTTTGTTCAAACTACTTATAATAAGCTGAAACACAATTTTTTGAGTCTTTTTTTGGAGACAACTTAATTGCTTCATGTTCAATCCACTTAAATTTGCAAAACTAATAAGTTAACTTAATTCCTTCATGTTGTCCCAACACAAATCGCTTGTGTGGAACATTTTCTACACTGTAATATGTAATAAAATGTATATAAATAATATGTAAATAATTCCATTTTTAAGATTGGAACTCTCTCACAATGTTTTATTTATGTTTCTGTCTGCATCCCTACACTCCAAAAAATATTTTTTCTGCTTGTTTAAACCCAGCAGGCACACAACATCATAAGACATTAATATTAGGTTAGATTTAGATCATGACATCAGGTGACCAAAATTCAATGTCTAGCCAGCATCTAAGGATGTTATTTTGATGTCCAATAACGACGTCAAATTACGTTGATATTTGGTTGATTTTAGGTTGTGTTGGAAAGTGACCAAAATCTAACGTCTGATAGATGTCATAGTGGTAACGTCCACACATCAAGGTGTAACATGATTAGACATTGATATTTGGTTGATTTTAGGTTGGACATTGACGTCGGCCTGACGTTGGGTTCTGACATCAACCCGATTTTCATTTGCAAACAAAAGCCAACACCCCATGACGTTGGGGTCCGTTGGGGTACAACAATGTCAGTATGACATCATGTTGACGTCCTGTGCCTGCAGGGAACTACTTAATTACAATGAGCTGAATCAACACAATTCTTGTTTTTTGTGTGGGATAACTTAATTGTTTCACGCTCAATCAACTTAAATTCGTAAAAACAATTAAGTTAACTTAATTGATTTGTGTTGAGACAAAATGAAGGAATTGTGTGGAACCCAGCAACTTTTACAATGTACAATATTTTGCTTGTATAAATGATGAAAAAGCCCTACTGTAAACTATGTAATTTGTGACACCACAAAACAAATACCAGAGCGTAATATGAAGCAATATACTTTTTATTTCGTCCACATAATATATGTTGTCATATTGCACAGCCCTATATAATTAATAACTACTTCCATCATTAAAAACTAATATGATGAACAATGTTTGAAATGTTTACACTTCATTAGACTCTTACACTTCATTAGCTAATTTTTTTGCTGTGATAGTGTTCAAGTAAATGATCTGTGATTGAGCTCCACCACTTATAACTCTTTCTTTTCACAGACTGGGACGTAGCGAGATTGACAGACATCAAAATGTCTATAACGCCACATGTGGAAAGTGTGAAAAAGTCGGTGAAAATGCTGTGCCAATTCTGCAAAATATCAACATGGTTCTCAAACAGAGCTGCGAGAGAACACACAATCACTCACTCTTAGTATTACATGTAAAACCAGTCACAGTCTCATTAGGCTGCATGTGTGTCAAAACTCACTAATATGTAAATAATGATGTCATTAATATTACTATTGATAAACTTCAATCAGTTCATGTAGTTTATTTTAATAGTGAACAAAAAGTCATGTATTTCTTGTTGGCATTGGAATCAGCCAAATGTTGAATACATCTGACAATATTTTATGTGTTCTACATGTTTTATTTAAATGCTCCTAATGCATTTATTTATAATGCAAATGTTTCTCAATACCATGTAATGATTTGGATTTATTTTATAGAACCATGTTATACACATCAGAACAAGATGTGATTGTTGGTGTTCGATTATTCTTCTCGTAGAAGTGAATAAAGCTTGCTCAAAAAAAAAAAAGAGTTCTTTTTTTGTTTATGATAAGCAAAACTTGGAATGATTGTGCAGCAGCTCATTCAGATGTCTAAGATCACTCATGGGTAAAGGTTCAAATATGGCACATTTTTGCTTAATCACATTCATGACCATGATATTTTAAACGAAAATGACAATTTTATATAGGCAATCTGTAAAGGATCATGTACCTTTTTTTAATGTAATTGATTTTGATAGTTTGCCTATGATGAATTATGACTGGTAGAGGGATGTTTTTACTAAATTGGTCGAAACTTACAGATGAGGATCTTAAAACCTATTATAATGAAACAGACTTTTTGCTGAGTAAGATAGCATTGCCCAGAGATGCAATCCTGTGTTCAGATGCGAATTGCAATGATTGTTCTCATGGTTTAGCCTTTTGTGAAATGTATGAGGATATTGTGAGATCAGTGCATGAGGCTAGGAGGGCTTATCGTAATTGCTCTAACAAGCAAGCATACAGTGCATCCGGAAAGTATTCATAGTGCTTCACTTTTTCCACGTATTTTTATGTTACAGCCTTATTCCAAAATGGATTAAATTAATTTATTTCCTCAAAATTCTACACACAATACCCCATAATGGCGATGTGAAAAAATATTTTTTTGAAATTGTTGCAAGTTTATTAAAAATAAAAAAACCTGAAAAATCACATGTACGTAAGTATTCACAGCCTTTGCTCAATACTTTGTTGATGCAGCTTTGGCAGCAATTACAGCCTCAAGTCTTGAATATGATGCCACAAGCTTGGCACACCTGTCTTTGGGAATTTTTGCCCATTCCTCTTTGCAGTACCTCTCAAGCTCTATCAGGCTGGATGGGAAGCGACAATGTACAGCCATTTTCAGATCCAAGATGTCCAATAGGATTTAGGTCTGGGCTCTGGCTGGGCCACTCAAGGACATTCATCGAGTTGTTGTGAAGCCACTCTATTGATATTTTGGCGGTGTACTTTGCGTCATTGTCCTGGTGGAAGATGAACTGTCGCCCCAGTCTGAGGTCAAGAGCACTCTGAAGCAGGTTTTCATTCAGGATGTCTCTGTACATTGCTGCATTCATCTTTCCCTCTATCCTGACTAGTCTTCCAGTTCCTGCTGCTGAAAAACATCCCCACTGCATGATGCTGCCACCACCATGCTTCACTGTATGGATGGTATTAGCCTGGTGAGGAGCAGTGATTAGTTTTCTCCAAAGGCATTCGCCTGGCATTCACTCCAAAGAGTTCAATTTTAGTCTCATCAGACCAGAGAATTTAGTTTCTTACGGTCTGAGAGTCCCTCAGATGCCCTTTGGCAAATTCCAAGTGGGGAGTGGCTTCCGTCTGGCCACTCTACCATACAGGCCTGATTGGTGAATTGCTGCACAGATGGTTGTCCTTCTGTAAGGTTCTCCTCTCTTCACAGAAGAACGCTGGAGCTCAGACAGAGTGACCATCGGGTTATTGAACACCTCCCTGACTAAGGCTCTTCTCCCCCCATCACTCAGCTTAGATGGCCGGCCAGCTCTAGGAAGAGTCCTGTTGGTTCCAAACATCTTCCACTTACGGATGATGGAGGCCACTCTGCTCATTGGAACTTTCAAAGCAGCAGAAATTTTTCTGTATGCTTCCCCAGGCTTGTGCCAGATAATTTCAAACTCAATTTAGAGCTTCACGGCAAAGGCTGTGAATACTTATGTACAGGTGATTTTTTAGGTTTTTTATTTTTAATAAATTTGGAGTGTCTGGAGAGAAGAATATAGTGGAGTTGTGAAGACATCACTACCCTGTTTAATTGTGTAAAGAGTGAGCTAGACAAAGTGGAATTGGTTACCGGTATGGAGGCATATAGCATTACTACTAATGAGGTTCATCGGCAATAATGCAGCTTAAAGAAGGAAAAACTGGGGGTTCAGATCAAATTACTGCTGAAAACTTGAGTCCAAGACTTAAAGACAGTCTTTCTGGTTTTCTTTCTGGAGTCTTGCTGTCTGTGACCTTGTTGTCTGTTATTAAAGATAAGGTTGGAAAGGTAGGAAGTTTGAATAATTATAGAGCAATTGCATTGGCGAGTGTGGTGTCGAAGGTTTTGGAAGGAATTATATTAGATAGATTTCTGGGAACCACTGATAATCAATTTGATTTTAAGTCTCATCACTGCACTGATTTATGTATTTATGCGTTAAAGGAAGTAGAACTATATAAAAGGCAAAAGTCAATGGTTACAATTGGTTATAATGATGCCTCTAAAGCAGGGGTGCTCAACCCTATTCCTGGCGATCGACCTTCCTGCAGTTTTCAGTAGCAGCCCTTATCAAACACACCTGCCTGTAATTATCAAGTGCTCCTCACGTTCTAAATAATTGGTTCAGGTGTGTTTGATCAGGGTTGGAGCTGAAATCAGCTGGAAGGTCGATCGCCAGGAACAGGGTTGAGCACCCCTGCTCTAACGCTTTTGATAGGATTAATAATTGGGATGTCCAGATTCGATCATTTGATCGGAAATCGGGCCTGATCACGCTGTTTCAGACTCCATTGGAATCAGACGTTACCTCCAGATCAGGACTCGAATATATGTATGCAGACGCGGACAATTCGGTATTGGTTCAGTAATAGATCGTAATCGGTCATTATGTACTGACGTTATTTGTCTCATATGTGATACGCGTAGAATACTATGGCAAGGCAGGACACAGTGAGTAATTAAAACTCTACACAATTCACTGCGCGTGTTTTCTGGACAGTCATTCAATGACACAGTAGAAGCCCCTATTTCCCTCCCATGGAGAAAATGAAAGTAAACTCCATTTCTCTCTCTCTCTCTGTGGCCCTTTGACCTGCTGGCATGACATTTACGTCGCCACCGCGACGCCCGTATTACAAATACATATGAAATGCATTTTAAAATTATACATTTTAATACAAGAACTGTGGTGCTGTGAAGTAAAATATAAAATTGTGTATAAAAAAGAAAAATATCATCAATGCACCGTGATATCACATTGAACCCAATCAATGGCATGATAATCGTAACCGAATCGTGAGACCAGTGTAGGTTCACACCTCTAATATTCTCATTATTTTTGAACACATCTATAGTTATGCAGTGGCACAGAGTTGGACCTCTTTCTTGACTTCACACAGAAACAGCAACGCATGCTGCATGACATCACTTTGTTGCAGAGACGCTATTGGTTAAATGCCGGCAAAGTAGAACACAGAAGCAGCTTGAATCGGAAAGTATGTTTGCAGTCTGGAGGTATTATAAAGTTGATGACGACAACATTGCCATAGCAAACTGTGAGATACGTAAACTTAGGATTGCCTGCTGGGTATTTTAGGCTGAGGTGCTATTTGTTTTTATATTAGATTTTTTAATATATTTACTGTTCCACTAAAGTCATAAGAATTGATGTTATTTATTACTTGATTGTTCAAGCTACCTCAGAGAAGTGCTCTATTTGTTGATTGTTGAATGTTAAAATAAAGTGAATTAAATTAAAAAAATAAGGAACATCCTGTTCCCCTTCGGAAGGGGAACTTCAATGCTATGTGGAAACTTCCACTATGGGGATTTCGTTCAGAAAGCCAATCATCTGAAAGAGTATGTAAACGGGCCAATGAAATGCCAATGAGTTGGCAGCTTCAGCTTGCGCACCTGATGCTCGTTGCAATTAATCTTGCTATATAAGCACAGAGCTAGCAAGCCAAAGCATCCTTTTCGCTTCAGACGACTTCACAGCCTTCTGAGAGAGTCGATGAGGGTTCCTCCAGCCGATTTCCTGATAAATCTGCGAGAGAGAGTGAACGAGAGCGGTCTCCCGGTCCAGAGTGTGGTACACGCGGTGGCAGACGGTCGAGCTGGGTTTCTCCCTTGCCTGGCATCCTTTGGGTCCGGTCCTCCCCGAGCGGTTTGTATTGCACTACACCTAAAAGAGCAATACGGTCGTGCAGCGCGTCTTTTTCAAGATGTCGCTCCGACCAAGCGTTTCTGGATGCGGTGGTTTCCTGTCCCCGGATGATGGGCACGAGCACTGCGTGGCATGTCTGGGGGTCCAGCATGTTAATGCGGTGCTCGCGGGCAGCTCATGCCGTCACTGCGATGGCATGACTGTTGCGCAGTTAAGATCGCGGTTAGCTCTTGCAAAAGGGCTAACCACCCCAGCTGTCCCCTGCACTGCAGTGGGCACTCGGGCAGGTCTGAGGGTTCCAGTGGGAGATTATCTGCCGCCCCCGGGCTCGCGGACCTCCCGCTCCTCCAAGCGCTCCATCCAAGCTTCGAGCGGAGGAAGCGATCCGTCTAACCAGATGGTAGCCCTCTCGCTCGATGACACCGGGGACCAGACGTCCACTGCTGCATCGGAGGGTGGGCTGTCAATGTCCGATGAAGATCCAGGCCCGCTCCCTCCCTCCGGGCAGGGGAGCGCTGTCAAAGATCTTGAGTCGGATATGATGGCCGTGCTTTCCCGGGCTGCTTCGGCCGTGGGGTTGGAGATGGTTTATCCCCCAGCTCCGCGGCCGGACCGACTAGATGGGTGCTACGTTGAGGATAAGAAGGCCAGTCCTTCGAAGCCTCTCGTCCCCTTCTTCCGGAGGTGCACAGTAGGCTCACGCAGTCTTGGAGGGCACCTTTTTCTGCCCGATCTGCGTGCGTCTCCGCCCTCACCACTCTCGATGGTGGAGCAGCCAAGGGTTATGAGACAATCCCGAAGGTCGAGCGCGCTATCGCGGTCAATCTTTGTCCGCGTGGCGTCTCCTCCTGGAGGGGTCTGCCTTGTCTCCCGTCCAAAGCCTGTAGGTTATCTGCCTCCCTCGGAGCCAGAGCCTACAAAGCTGCGGGCCAGGCTGCCTCCGCCTTGCACGCTATGGCCACCTACCAGCGCTACCAAGCGCAGGCGCTGGCCCAGCTGCACGAGGGTGGTTCCGACCCAGGCTTGTTGCACGAGCTCCGCACCGCAACCGACTATGCTCTTCGGACCACTAAGTCCGCTGCGTGTGCGCTGGGAAGGACGATGGCCACATTAGTGGTCCAGGAGCGCCACCTCTGGCTAAACCTGGCAGATATGCGCGAGGTCGACAAAGTTCGCTTTCTTGACTCCCCCATATCCCAGGCTGGCCTGTTCGGCGACACCGTCGGTGAATTCACCCAGGAATTCAAGGCGGTGAAGAGCAGTCTGATGCGATGGGTAATGTCATCTATCGGCGGGATCGTAACACCGCTCCGCCCGCCGAGCCATCCACATCTGCTGCTCCTCGCCGAGGGCGTCCGCCTGCGAGAGCTGCCCCGCCCCCGCCTGCGCCTCCGGCGAAGCGGCCGCGTCGAGCACCTCGTAAGCCGGCCGCCCCCCCTGCCCAGGGCGCCGCTAAGTCCGGTAAACGGACCGCGAAGCGTCCCTGAGACAGGCCATCTGGAGAAGAGGGAATGTGCTTTTTCCCCGGTGGAGGGCCGGGCTCCATTTCCAACGGCACTTTTCAGTGCCACGAAAATCTCAATGAAAGAGCACTTTTCCAATTCTCCGGATGTGACAGCCCGAACTCTGCCAGTCCGGGACGCTATGCCTTCTGGCTCGCAGGTTCGGTGCATTTCGCCAATGGCTCACAGGACCTGGGAGGACGGTCTCCTTTCTCCCACTCCTCAAGCCCCCTCTCCGGAGTTCGGGAGCGAGGTGAGTGTGACTCTCTTATCTCCAGCTCATCCGCGGGACCCCAGCGCTTCCCGGATCAGCCCTCCCACTCCGCGCTGCCCCACTGCAGGTACGTCATCGATTGTAGCGATGAGTGCATTAGCGAGGGCTCTGCCTGCCTGGTTAGCGCGGGCCAGCCCCTCGCGGTGGCTCACACGCACAATCAGACTCGGCTACACAATTCAGTTTGCGAAACGGCCCCCGAAGTTCACGGGCGTGTACTTTACCAGGGTCAGCCCCAGGTCCGCCCCTGTCTTGCGAGAGGAGATTGCTGTCCTCCTGGCGAAGGATGCAATCGAGCCGGTCCCTCCAGCCGAGATGAGGAGCGGGTTTTACAGCCCGTACTTCATCGTACCCAAAAAGAGCGGTGGGTTACGACCAATCCTAGATCTGCGCGTTTTGAACCGCTGTCTGCACAGGCTCCCGTTCAGAATGCTCACGCAGAAGCGCATCCTCCAGTGCGTTCGTCCTCAGGATTGGTTTGCAGCGATAGACCTGAAGGATGCATACTTTCATGTCTCCATCCTTCCCCGCCACCGTCAGTTTCTGAGGTTTGCGTTCGAAGGTCGAGCTTGGCAGTACAAAGTCCTCCCCTTCAGGCTCTCTCTGTCTCCGCGGGTCTTCACCAAGCTCGCGGAGGGTGCCCTAGCGCCCCTTCGGCTCGCGGGCATCCGCATACTCAACTATCTCGACGACTGGCTGATTTTAGCTCACTCTCAGGAACAGTTGACTGTGCACAGAGACAAGGTGCTCCAGCACCTCCATCTGTTGGGGTTTCAGGTCAACCGAGAAAAGAGCAAACTCGCCCCCGCGCAGAGGATCTCTTTTCTCGGGTTGGAGCTGGACTCGGTCACCATGACAGCGCGCCTCTCCGGAGAGCGCGCTCAGCTAATGCTGAACTGTCTGAGAGAGTTCGACAGAAAAAAAGTGGTCCCACTGAAATTCTTTCAGAGGCTCCTGGGGCATATGGCATCCGCGGCCGCTGTCACGCCGCTCGGGTTACTCCATATGAGACCACTACAGCACTGGCTTCACGATCGAGTCCCCAGACGCGCATGGCACGCGGGCACACACCGGGGTCCTCTGTTACTGCGCTGTGTCGCCGCGCCCTCATCCCCTGGAACGACCCCTCGTTCCTACAGGCCGGAGTGCCTCTAGGACAGGCGTCCAGTCATGTTGTTGTCTCAACAGATGCTTCCAGCACGGGCTGGGGGGCCGTGTGCTGCGGGCATGCAGCCGCGGGCCTGTGGAAGGATACCCAGCTGCATTGGCATATCAATCGCCTAGAGCTGTTGGCAGTGTTCCTCGCTCTCCGCCGTTTTTTACCGGTGCTGGAGCGACAACACGTGCTGGTCAGGACGGACAGCATGACGACGGTGGCATATATCAACCGTATGGGGGGTATCCGCTCTCGCCGTATGTCTCAGCTCGCCCGCCGTCTGCTCCTCTGGAGTCATACGCGGCTGAAATCGCTGCGCGCCATTCACATTCCAGGCGAGCGCAACCGTGCAGCCGACGCGCTCTCACGGCAGCTCTTACGTCCAGGAGAATGGAGACTCCACCCCGAGTCGATTCAGCTGATATGGGCGCGATTCGGGAAAGCCCAGGTCGATCTGTTGCTTCCCTTCCCCGAGAACGCTCATTGCCAGTGGTTTTTTTCCCTGACCGAGGGCTCTCTCGGCACGGATGCACTGGCTCACAGCTGGCCCTCGGGGCATGCGCAAATATGCGTTTCCCCCAGTGAGCCTGCTCGCGCAGCTCTTGTGCAAGGTCAGGGAGGACGAGGAACAGGTCTTGCTAGTTGCGCCTCTCTGGCCCAACCGGACTTGGATGTCAGAACTCTCACTCCTCGCGACGGCCCCCCCCTGGCAGATCCCTTTGAGAGAGGACCTACTCTCTCAGGGACAGGGCACCACCTGGCACCCTCGCCCGGATCTTTGGAACCTCCACGTGTGGTCCTTAGACGCGAGGAAGACTTAGGTAACCTACCTATGGCGGTGGTTGATACCATCGCTCAGGCGAGAGCCCCCTCAACGAGGCGCGCGTACGCCCTGAAGTGGAGTCTATTCACTGAATGGTGCGTCTCTCGCAGAGAAGACCCCCGAACTTGCCAGATCAGCGTTGTGCTTCTTTTCTCCAAGAGAAGCTGGAGAGCAGGCTGTCGCCCTCCACACTCAAGGTTTACGTGGCTGCCATCTCCGCTCGCCATGACGCGGTGGCTGGCAGCACCGTGGGAAGGCATAACCTCATCATCCGGTTCCTCAGAGGCGCTAGGCGAATTAATCCACCCCGCCCCCCTCTCATGCCCTCTTGGGATCTCGCCCTCGTTCTCACGAGCTTGCGCTCAGATCCATTCGAACCACTCGACTCAGTATCTTTAAGATTTCTGTCCCTGAAGACAGCTCTGCTGGTCGCGTTGGCTTCTATCAAGAGGGTTGGGGACCTGGAGGCATTTTCGGTCAGTGACTCGTGCCTAGAATTCGGGCCGGCTAACTCTCACGTTGTCCTGAGACCCCGGCCTGGATATGTGCCCAAGGTTCCTACCACACCATTTAAAGACCAGGTAGTGAGCCTGCAAGCGCTGCCCCCGGAGGAGGCAGACCCAGCCCTTTCATTACTTTGTCCAGTTCGCGCTTTGCGAATCTATCTGGACCGCACTCAGAGCGTCAGATCATCTGAGCAGCTCTTCGTCTTTTACGGTGGTCGGCAGAAGGGAAGTGCCGTATCTAAACAGAGGTTGGCCCACTGGATAGTGGATGCCATCTCCCTCGCTTACCAGAGCCAGGGCGAGCCGTGTCCCCCAGGGGTTCGAGCACACTCCACTCGGAGCATAGCATCCTCTTGGGCGCGTGCACGCGGCGCCTCTCTAACAGACATCTGCAGAGCTGCGGGCTGGGCGACACCTAACACATTTGCAAGATTTTACAATCTGCGAGTGGAGCCGGTTTCCTCAAGGGTATTAGGTAACCCTTGGTGATTGAGGAAACAACTCGGTGAAGGTGTTTAAATACGCTTGCTGCGCCATTCTTTCTAACACGGAGATACGTGCGCTTATTCACTCTGTCAGTAAAGTTCCCCGCTGGCGAACCCTGCAGAGATTCCTCCGCGGCCCCCAGCATCTGGCTCAACGGAGGAGTCAGACGCTGGCCCATTATGTTGTAGGTCTGCCCGCTGGTCAGCCCGCGTTCTGGGTATAGGTGCCTGCTATGTGCGATCCCCACTAGGCGATCCCATATGCTTATACTGCCACGGTGCAGTCCCCCCTCACAGGCGGACCCGTGTCTTCCCTAACCGCTAACCATCTTATTTTCATATGCTTACTCCCCCTTCTCAGGGTTAGTTCATGTGCTATTTGCCCCAGTCTCCCCACTTGGGTAGCAGGTGGCCTCCGCAGCGTCCTCCCTATCGGGACTGCACGCTTCCCAACGTACTGTCGTATTAATTCCTAGATATTCTAGACGCATTTGCGGCTCCCGAAAAATATATCTAAATCTGTAAATCTTCTGTTGAAGTGGGATAAGTAAGGGCCAGGGAACACGTTGGAAGACCGCGCCTCTGGTGATGACGGTGCGCTCACGCTCTCTTTGCCTGGCAAACCTCTCATCGGGGGCGAAGGTAAGGTTCAATCATTATGGCGTTTTCCATACATTTCCCCATAGTGGAAGTTTCCACATAGCATTGAAGTTCCCCTTCCGAAGGGGAACGCTCTGGTTACTAAAGTAACCCTCGTTCCCCGAGGGGGGGAACGGAAATGCTATGTCCCTTCGCCATAATGATTGCCCCTTGGCTGTTGAGACGAAGTCGCTTCAGCTACAAAAAGGATGCTTTGGCTTGCTAGCTCTGTGCTTATATAGCAAGATTAATTGCAACGAGCATCAGGTGCGCAAGCTGAAGCTGCCAACTCATTGGCATTTCATTGGCCCGTTTACATACTCTTTCAGATGATTGGCTTTCTGAACGAAATCCCCATAGTGGAAGTTTCCACATAGCATTTCCGTTCCCCCCTCGGGGAACGAGGGTTACTTTAGTAACCAGAGCGTTTCTTTGCTCTTCTTTATTCTTTTATGTATTATACATGCCCGTAGCCAGGGGGGGGTTCGGGTGGTTCGAACGAACCACCCCCCACGGCCAAAAGGTCCAGAATTTGTACTTTTAATTATTTTATGTAATTGAATATTATATAATATATTTATTATATAATTAATATAATATATTTATATTCAATATATATTGTAATAAAGTGTCATTTTAAATAACTATGGCCAGTAATTCGAATCCCATGTGGCCTCAAAGCCACAATAATGTGACGCGAGTCACGTGACATAACCCACTGCGTGGTAATGTTTGAATCTTTGATGCGACATCCATACTGATAACGCTATGGGTCGAAAAGAGCAAGAGTGGCAGAAAAGACAGGCAGCGGCGTCATTATCGCAATATATTGAACACATGTTCAAAAAGACTGCCAAACAGGGTAAGGCTAAAGTTACTTACTTCCTGACAGATGAAAATCTGTCCCTATCCATAAGGTTCTAGGCATTAGCCGTGACGTCCTGTATATTTATTGACTTGTCCATGACCTCCCTTTCCCTATTTTTGCCATTATTTTTTAAAAAGAACTGTCCGATGAAGGTTTTAATGGCAAGTGGAGTCCTCAGCGTCAAATGTCACTTCACAGCAAAAGGCTGTTTGGTCACTTTCGTTTTATTCTGATTTAGCATAATATAAATCCGATCGCTCAAACCACTTCAGAAGGTGATCTGGGATGCATTCCAGATGAAACTGTACAGGTCTAATAATTTTTTTGACAAAATTAATAAAAAATAAAATTAATTATGACCTGGACAAAATCTGACCTGCGCCTGAAACACCTGTAGGTGCGCTTTTACAGCCAACATTCTAATAAAAACATGTTTACTATAAGCATAAAACATCTAACTTTCTAACTTTTCAGACCTGTAGCCAGGGGGGGGGGTTCGGAAGACCCACCCCTCACAGACAAAGGTCCAGAATTTGTCCCATACATGAGCTCATTTGTCCTATTTTGACTGCTATGCCATCATAAATAATGAAAATAATCCATGGAAAAAGGCTTTAAAACTAAACGGAATCCTCTGTCGGCTGTTGCATCAGTGGGACTATAATCTGATGTAAGAGAAGTCTTCTTTCACTACTGTATAGTTTTTAAACAGAGAAAACATGCAGGTAACTTTTATTCTAAATCTTGGACCTTATTCCTGAAATAAAAATGACACCAGAAGTGACCATATTAAATTAGTTTGAATACATTTTGGCTATTGTTGATATCCAGGAATTTTTAATATTCTTTTTTTTTTATCAAAGAGGCTAGAAAAATTCTTAAAAATTTATTATTATTATTATGTTTTAATTATTATTTTTTATTGAAATGGGCAAATTGTGACTGAGGACTGTTCAATGTGCTGGCCAGTTTGTTTTTTGTCTAAATCACAGTAGGCTACAGTTTTTTTTTTTTACTTTAAAACCAATGGCGGCTGGTGTTAAAAAATGTGGGGAGGGCGCAAACACCAGAAAAAAAAAATCTAACTGTTGGTAAAGTAAGAGTGTAAAAGCCATTTTTCAGGTGATGCATCAAAAAACTAAAATATGACTAAAGCATCCAACAAATGCATCACAAATCAGTTCATTTTAGTTTAATTTGGGTTTATTATCAGTAATGAAGTAATCAAGATAATCAGTAAACACACACACAAACAAACAAATGTTGCCTAATCACTGGCCAGTAGCACTACTTGAAAATAAATTATGTCCTCCTTTTTTTCTGGCTTAAAAATTTCTCAATAACCTTTTGGTTAAAGTCAGTCATCTCAGTCCCCAGTCTCTTCTCTATTGACAGCATGGCCAATACATTCAGCCTCTCTTGCGTCATGCTGTTTAAAACAGCACACGGAAATAGTAAAAGGGATGACTTACATGATACAACCTGCCAACCAACTCCGTTTGTCATAACAAGTGCTGGAAAAGCCCCGAATATACGCACGCTCGCCATCACTTGACTACTGGTGAATTTGCAAAGAAGGTCGATCTGGTCCAAGCTTCTTGATTCTTTTTTTTCTTCATCCAAATGCCTTGTGAACGGATATCTTTGCAAAGATACAATGGAATTTTCCCTTATCTCGAGAAATTGCATTCTAAGCTCTTTGGTGAGAATGGTCCAATCACATAAGGCCAATCATATAAAAACAAATATGATTCGTTCTAACAACAAAAATGGGAGGGTTCGGGGCGCAGAGCGCTGCGCCCCAAAGACAATTTAAAACAGGCCAATTAGAGCTTATCGCCATATCACGTGCATTGGAAAAGTTTGTGTACCTACATAGACACCCATTAGTCCGGCGCCCCGCACACATATGAAAAAATATTGTTCATACATTTTTTTTCAATAAATGTTAGTATGACTACAATAAATGTTAGAATGTTATAATTAAATCAATTTACTTTGTTAATATTTGTGATAATAAACATTAACATATTAAAGGGGTCTAACTTGAAGGGGGGGCAGCGCCCCAGCGCCCTCTATTGACCAGCCGCCACTGTTTAAAACTTTTAACATGTTCCTATTTTTTCCTAATAATATATGATGTAACAAATTTGTATTTTAAAAATTAGTCTTGTTGCAAATTTTTAGTAAATATTTTAGTACATCAAAAAGTGTGGTTATGATGACATCTGACTAGCTAATCCAGCAAAAAAAAGTACTGCTTAAAATATCACTAAATGCAGTATTTAAATCTCATAGTTAAATAGAAACTGAGGCATATAACTGCAAAAAGGTCCACTTTTTGAGAAAATAGAACCACCCTTTTCACCAGGCTGGCTACGGGCCTGTTATAGAAGTATCGTATCGGCAGATACTCAAAATCAAATGACTCGGACTCCGACTCGAGGGCAAAACAACCTGATCGGGACATCCCTAGTTAATAATCAAAAGCCTTTTAGTAAATTAAAACAAAGAGAAATACCTAATAGTAGTAATGTATATTTTGTGGTTTGTATTGTTCTGTCTGTCTTTTGTACTATTGGACTTAGTGTCTGGAATAAAGAGAATATACATGCAACTTGCTAAGTCAGTGATAGAAGCAAATCACAAGGTCAGAAAATATGATGTTTTCAGATGTGTAGTAATATCAACCTCTCAATCTCACGGACATACTGATTTTAGAAAACTCAAAATAAATGTAATATAACATTTTATTTGTCAACAAAGTTATCAAAAAATATTTCTTTGTATTTGTGTAATTGTATATTGAAGTGGGGAACAAGTCGTCCCCCCTCCCACACACACAAAATGTAAAAAAAAAAAAAAACAGATTAAAAGAAATGTTAAAAGAACAGGTATGAATGTTTTTTCAAGGCACTGTACACGGCACTAAATCTATCAGTTTTTATCATGCCTATGCTCATTTACACGTGTGAATATATGCAGGTATACCAAATGCAGCAGCATGTACAGTATATGTTGGCTTGTATTGTCTTCTTATGTCTATATATAACAGGAGGGACTCCTCTTTGTTTCGTGAGGAGATCCTCTTTGTGTTCAGAATTTCACTTCTGTAGTAGTCATTGTGGTTAAAGGATATCCCACACGAAAGGATTCCCCACTATGAACCCATTTGTTTCAGGAAAAATGAATGACGCTGATCAATATCTAGGACAAACAGTATCTGTTGTTTTGCATACACAAACCTAATACAAAGGATGTGGTTGTTTGCTTATTTAAGCTGATTAAAGCAGCACAGTAGTACAGTGTTGATCTGAAACAACACTGTTCAAATGTATTCAACACTATTCAACTTTTGAGTCGAACAGAAATGTCAGATAAAGTATCTGATAAAGTCTTATCCTATATATTTTATACTGCATGCTATACTACTAAATCCTTTGTAAAGAATATAAAAATAGTTGTATTTTTACAATATACAGTAGTATAGAGAATTTTTATCGTATTTTATTATATTCTCAGCTGCTGCAATTACTAACACTTGCCTTTATATGGCAATTTTGAAGGCTATACTTTACCTGCAGTCCTTTAAAAAGTTTTCATGATTTTAATAGATGCTGTTTAGTGTTCATTAATTTTCTGACTTCTTAGTGAATTTGCATCACACATTTTTCACTCCTGTTCAAAATAGTGAAATGTCAAAAACTCTTGAGAGGAAAAGATTATGTATTAAAGCATTTTACAGTGCTGGATCTGTCTTTATTTTAACAGGTGGTTTAATAAATTAAATTAAACACTTTAGATTATAAAAATATGCAACACAGAACATATACTATCACCAATCTTTTTTCCCTCTAAATACCGGGTGCTCCGGTTTCCAAAAACAAAGTCCAAAAACATGTGGTATAGGTGACTTGGGAGGCTAAATTGTCTGTAGTGTATGTGTGTGAATGAGCGTGTATGGATGTTTCCCAGTGATGGGTTGCTGGAAGGGCATCCGCTGCGTAAAATAATAATGCTGGACAAGTTGGTGGTTGGCGACGCAGTGGCACAGTAGGTAGTGCTGTCGTCTCACACCAAGAACGTCGCTGGGTCGCAGGTTCGAACCTCGGCTGGGCTGGGTCAGTTGGCGTTTCTGTGTGGAGTTTGCATGTTCTCCCTGCGTTCGCGTGGGTTTCCTCCGGGTACTCCGGTTTCCCCCACAGTCCAAAGACATGCGGTACAGGTGAATTGGGTAAGCTAAATTGTCCGTAGTGTATGAGTGTGAATAAGTGTGTGGATGTTTCCCAGAGATGGGTTGCGGCTGGAAGGGCATCCGCTGCGTAAAATCGTGCTTGATAAGTTGGCGGTTCATTCCGCTGTGGCGACAGATTAATAAAGGGACTAAGCCGAAAAGAAAATGAATGAATGAAGGAATGTATTGCATTTGTCCCACCCCCAACACACACTAATCATCATCAGTTAGCCTATGTGCCCCATCAGTAGACCAGCACGGAATCTGCACGCACAGAAATTTGCCGATTTCCACAGAGTTTTAGCCCATCATTGAGTCTATTTATTTATTTGTGTAAATGTGTTTATTTTATTCAGTTTTTAAATGAATTTCAGTAATATTAGTGACTAATATGAAATTGTTGATATGATTTATTTACAATACAGTTTGTAAAGTAATACTTTATGTATTTTAGTAGATATATGTGAGACTTGCTTTGTTTACCAAATAAGTGGATCTAATTGCATTTGCATTGTAAACATTAAATAAAAGTTAAAAAGGTTTTGATTTAATTTATTTTTATTTATTAAATTTTTTTATTTACGATACTCCCAAAAATCATTCCAGTTATAAAGCAACTAAGCTTTAAAATATGATATAGCATTTAAGGACATTTGGTTTTGAAGGTTTACAGTTTGTTAATTTTAAAAATTGTAAAAACGGTACATTATATTTGAGCACAACATAAAAGCTTTACATTGGTTTTGTGGTTGTGGTCCTATAAAACTTAAAAGTTTCAAAATATGATATTTAGCATTTGAGGACATTCAGTTATGAAAAATAGCATTTTGACCTCAGATTTACAGTTTAATGTAATACATTTTAAAAATGTAAAATGAGTTTATTAGGCTACCTATACTTGAGAACATGAACATGTAGTTTATTTTTACCAAAATAGAGAAACTGTTTCTACATTTTTTGTGTAAGCAAGTATTAGACATGGGACGATAACCGGTTTCGATGTTTACTGCGGTGTTGGAAGAGTCAAGGTTTTAAAACCTCTAAAATTACCTGCTTTACCATTCCTAAGGTATACAGTGCATCCAGAAAGTATTCATAGCGCTTAATTTTTTCCACATTTTTTAATGTAACAGCCTTATTCTAAAATGGATTAAATTAATTTATTTTCGCAAAATTCTACACACAATACCCCATAAAAATCCCAAAAAGATTTTATTAAATCGTTGCAAATTTATCAAAAATAAAAAACCTGAAAAATCACCTGTACAATTATTCATTCATAACAAAGCTTTTACCTCATAAATGCAAAAATGTCAAATAAAATAAAATCAACGATTTTTGTTCTGTAGAGAGCCAACTCTTATCTTTTGATTAGTATTTTTTTTCTTTTGGGTTGTGCAGTTTAATTCACAGAATTTCTACAAAGTATGTTGTATACTTTAAACCCACAAACTTTTTTTTGTCACATCCATCACGCATGTTTACTTTCCTCATTTAAAATCTAAACATTTTTACAGATTGATATATTTCTGCTCCTATAACCCTGTGGTAAGTTGTTTTGGAAAACATAAACAGATGTTTAAATATTATGTCAAAGTGTGAATTTCTGTTTTGAGTTTTTTCTACAAATGTCACGTCCATAACGCTGGAATTGCTCAGTTAGTTTTGACTAGTTTTTTCTAAATAGCAATACCAATGTTGTGTGTAAGAGACGGTGCCTATGCAAATATCAAACCTCCAACGTCTAACCATCTTAAAGCCAGTAGTTTAGCGAATGGCTTTCCTCATGTAAATATGTTACATAACAAACGCTAGCCTAGTTTACAAGCAGGTGGTTTACTGACGTCTTTCAGTGGTTGAACGTGACGCGATAGCCTACATTTCATGAAGCTAAACAGTTTCTTTCAACATACCTTTTATTGTCCATGATTTTATCTAGCTGTAAAATATATTAAATCGCTTTCTCCTTCGATGTTACCTCCTCTGCGTTCTCGGTCATTCACCACTGAAGGAGCCACTGTGTCTGGCAGGACGGCGCAGGTCCCGCCTTCACTAATTGCAAAGTGATCGATATGGAGAATTTCGTGATTGGATAGCTATTTTTTTCTTCAAAATATACTACGGCATGATTGGCTACCATTGATTAGACTATTGGTGTGGCGAAAATAACTTTAAAAAAAATAAGAAAACCCAAACAAATTAAACATAAATTGATTTCTGTTTTCAGGTCACGTGTTTAACAGCTAAAATAGATCTAGATATTGTAATTTATAAAGCCTATTAATTTGTAGTAGGCTACATTTCTTTGATTCTTCTTCTTATTATTGACAGGAGGATTAGTCCTAATGCCATAAAACAGTCAATACCAATACTAAGACGAATGTCTGTCAAAACTGTTCATAAATATGTAAATCACATCTGTGTAAGACCAATTAAATGCTTTCTTATCTATGAGCTGCAACATTTCGTCATGTATTACTTGCTCTTTAACTTATTATATATTATAGTGTTATTATATAGGCTACAGTGTAATTTGATTTCGGATTTCTTTAAAAGAAATTATCATCCTTGTTCAAATAAATTAATATATTCATAAATTAAATATTTTAGATAAGCATTTGTCTAGCAGCTAAAGGTATAGTTATTTTACATATTAATTCTATACATTTTTATAATATAGTAATATGAGGGATTCCTCTGTGCTGGAAAAAAGGAGATCCTCTTTGTGTTCAGGATTTCTCATTAGTCGTTGTGGTTGAAGGATATCCCACACATAGAGATTCCATCTCCATTATGAAACTATTGCTTCCAAGAAAAATGACTGGCACTGATCAATAACAGTAGCTACACTTTTGCATAAGCAAATTCATGGTTGGAGTTGTTTGTTTATTTAGTCTCAGCCAGCTGAGGAAACACTGTGCTGTATTATCCTAGCGTAAAGTATTATCAAGTAAGTATCCTGATGTCCTTTCTGATGAATGCCACATTGATCACTATCTAGGGGATAAGCAGACTCAGCATTACTGTTAGCCTGTGGCTGTCTTAAAAGTGGTTGAAAGAATGGTTTCAAACCTTATAGCCAATCATATTTGAACATTCAGACAGCCCCAAGTATGGTTGTTGATAGAAGGGATACGACTGTGTCTAGAAGTTAACAATAATTATTTATATTATTTTATTAAATTACCAATTAATTGTATTTTAATAATGTCTACCTCTACCCCAGCCCTAAATCCAAGTATCACTCTAATGTAAACATATTAATTATTGTTGTACAGTGCCACAAACATTATGCTATATTGATGTGAGTACCCAAAGCTGTATCCCATCTAGACTTAACCCCATACGGTAGTCTGCAACTGATTACAAAATCCATAAGTATTAAAGTAAATTGGAGTTATGTAATTTTATGTACATTTGGATTACCCACATTTGCTTGAGTGAACCAACACACCTTTAATCTGTTAAACATAATTAAATAGATTAATATATTACTATTTAAAATAATAATGTACCATATTTACACACGCACACACTTGTGTTTGTTTCACTATCTTAGTGAGGACATTATGTAACCCCTGCCGGTCCTACGCCACCCAACCCGCTCTGAGCTGGTATCGAACCGGCGACCTTCCGCATGGGAGTAGGTTGCTCTAACAAGGAGGCTAAAGACCATGGCCTCTAGCGTCTGTCGCTAGAGCACCTTTAGAGGTCAGAGAAGTGAGGTTTACCTGCACAGCACTTACAAGCTGGCCTCCGTTACAATTACATAGACCTTAATTATTTTTCTAACAGTTTAACGATACTGTCCATGCCCTAACCCTACCTTTAAACCCAACCCAAGTGTAGACGACCAGTGAAATATGTAATATTCCAGTGTAACCAGTGAAATATTCTTTATATGGAGAAAATGATGGTCTTTCTGTAATAAAAATACAAATAAATAACTCCACAAGTTGTCAGTGACTTTATAAAATATATTTACGAAAGTGTACGATAGCTCAACAATTAACAGACAAAATTCTTCATACACAAACTCTATGAATGTCACCTGTGAAAATAACAGGAGGGGAAAAGGAAATCAGTCGGCACATAAAAAGACTGAAGGCTTACAGGAGGAAGTTATTCCTCTACTTCGGCTAACATGATTTCAGCAGCACTTCAGTACAGTCGTAACCCCCTTATCTGCTTCTGGCCTCCTTCCCAGACTTCCTATCATAATTCATAATGGAAGATTAGCTAAATCTGCTCAACTCCATGCAAGGAGATCTGAGGAAATGTATTTTGCGCAGTCTGTTTTCTATTGTCAGGAGGATTCGTTTACTTCTGACCATTGAAATCAACAACCACAGCAGAACTGTAGATGAAGACACAATTAAAACTTATATAAGCAATAAGAACGTGCAAGCAGTGCACTGATGGCATATTTAAATGATAACAATATACTAAAATATACTAAAAATGAGGAAGTATTTCCTCTTTTCCACTCCTGTTTTGTGTACAAGCAACAACACTGATGAAATTATCTTCGCCTAAAACACTGTATTAATCATGTCAGGCCAGCAAACGGCAAAGTCACGTTGTAAAGGAAGTCCCTCCTTGTTTTGGTTGTCAAATACCTGCGTGTCTATTGACTAAACACATAATACATATATGCAGGACGTCACCATTTTCACACATTTACATTTAAGTCATTTACATGAAGGCAATGATTTGAAGGTTTTTTCCCCACAAGTCATAATTTTTAGGCCCCCAAAACAACGTTTAGATAAAACCAGTGTGTTGCAAACATTTCCTAAGATGACATATTATCATTATGAGTGGATTACATAAAAACTGCAATTTGAAAACAGTAATATTTTATTAAAACTGAGTTATGAGTAAAATCAGCTCTCTGCCCAGTGACAGATATGGATCTGGCTTAACCAGTGGCGTTGCGAGGGGGGGCTTTGGGGGCATAAGCCCCTGATGTATTGTCAAAAGCCCCTGATCTTTTGCAATATGTTGCGATTAAATAAAAATGGGTTGTATAACATTTATTTTGTTATCCAAGTATTTAAAATGACCACATACATCACGCGCATTCCACGCAGCTTTTGTGTCTGCTATTTTATGTCTGCCACGCAGCTTTTGCGTCGGGTACCTGTGCTTTTGCGTCAGCAGTACCTGTTTCTACCGGAGTGGGACTGTTGTCATGGTTGTCACACGGCAATTGTCTTTATTCATTCATTATTTTGAGGAATTGAAGCTGATGAGGTAATAATACAACTGTTTCGCGAAACTGAATAGTTCTAACAACTGATGAAGCTTAATATTTGTTTTCACAGTATAAAATGAGTGTAGTTTTGGTGAAATAAAATAACTGTAATCAATAAAATGTGCGTCATATTAATGTAAATACATGCGAGTTATAAGCCCCTCATCTCTTTCGACCCTAGCAACGCCCCTGGGCTTAACTATGCTAAGACTGAATTAAAATTGAGTGTTAAAAATCTCGGCTAAAAAAAAAAAAACTTATTAAAAAAAACCTGGAGTGATACTCATTGGAAGACCTCTGAATTTTTTTACTTAAACTTAAAAATAAATATATAGTAACGTAATGTAATGTTATGTAATGTATGTGTTTATATAGCGCATTACTTGTGTATGGCCATACACCCAAAGCGCTTTGCAGTCATGATGTGAGGTCTCTCTACACCACCACCAGTGTGCAGCATCAACTTGCATGATGCGACGGCAGCCACAGGACAATGGCGCTCACCACACACCAGCTATACATGGAGTGGAGAGACAGTGATACAGTCAATTCGGTGGATGGGGATGATTGGGAGGCCATGATGGGTAAGGGTCAACGGAGGGAATTTGGCCAGGACACCAGGGTTACACCCCTACTCTTTACGAGAAGTGCCATTTTTAATGACCACAGAGAGTCATTATGTTTGTGTATATAGTAATCAATGTAAATGAGTGACCTACAGTATGGTTCTTTGCCTGACAAAGGGTTAAAAATAATCAGTGAATGCTGCTACTGTGCTTTGCCTTTTGATGGCATCACTGTAGAAGAAAAATCACAGTGTTAATAACAAAGTAAATAACATGAGACATGGTTTTCTTTTATTTTCTTTTCCAAAATATGAATTAGGCTACAAATATTCCTAGGCACTTTGTTTGGGCGTTTGTAAAAGTGATTTCTTATATCTATTAGGACCAGCTATTTTCATTCTCAAGCTCCAGGTCACAGGAAAGCACACACACACAAACATAAAGGTGCGTTTAGGAATATCTCCAGATTTGGACGCTTGTTATGGCAAAATTCCACTTCCTGTTAACATGTGATTGCAAATGGCGTCCTCTAGATGGCGGCCATATCATATGTACTGCTTCAAAGTGCAAACATCTCACCTCGCACACATTCTGACAAATTCACAATATATTACTGGAAAATAATGCCTTAATTCAAGAATACAGTCATAAAAAATATAATATAGACATTTGTGGACAACATTGCCAGCACACCAAGGAGTAGTTCACTTTCAGAACGATTCCATTGACTTCCAAATTATTTTTTCAGTCAATGGTGACCATCAGCTGTTCAGACATTTTCTAAATGATCTTTTGTGTTGATCAGAAGAAAGAAACTCATGCAGGTTTGGAACGAGTGGAGGATAAACGATGACAGTTCATTCTGGAAGTTAACAACTCTGTTAACTAAATATAATATAACAGGTTTGTAGCCAGCCTGGTGAAAGGGGTGGTTCTTTTTTTAAAATTAATATGGACCTTTTTTTTTTTGCTGTTATTTGCTTCATTTTCTATTTAATTATGAAGTTTAAATGCTGTATTTTAGTGACATTTTTAAGCACATTTTTTTTTTTTTTTGCTGGATTAGCTTGTCGAAATCATATCACACATCACAAGATTTAGAATAAAGAAACATGAAAACAATACTTAAATAAAAAAACTAGCCTATTTTCCTTAATTAGGCAAATAACAAACTGGCCAGAACATTCAACTTTCTTCAGTCATTTAGGAAGTCACACCGAAGCAACAGCCAACACATAATTTCACTTGGTCTTAAAGACTTCTTCGATGGGTTATTTTCATAAGTATTTTTTTTTTTACAATTTATTATGGCATACCAGTCAAAATAGAAAAAATGGGCACATGTATGGGACAAATTCTGGATCTTTGTCAGTGAAGGGTGGGTCTTTCGAACCACCCGAAGCCCCCTGGCTACAGACCTGCATAAGAATGGTAGTGCTGACTACAATGTGTAAAATACATGAGTTTGACACACAATTACATACAACAGTATTAACAGAGCAAGTCTGCAATCAAATAGGGGTTTATACTGGGAATTGGATGTTTTGTGAGTAAATGGAAAACAAAAATTGCATAGATCATTGCTGCTGGAAGAAAAGAAAACTTGTTCAAGTTTTGACTGACATTTCAACAAATAACCTTTACAAATTTCATATTTCTGAGATCTTATAATACAGTACGCAACATGTATATGTTACAACTTGTCAAGGAACATCTCAGACTAGACACAGTATTTTTCATGGTAGTTAATGAACAAACAGTGAATTATAAAGATGTTTGTTCACTAATGATGCATTTATTTGATCAAAATTACAGTAAATGTTGTAAAATATTTCTACTGAAATACAGCCAATAAGTGTAACATGATCTTTCAGAAATCAGTCTAATATTAAGATTCGCTGCAAAAAAAATTCAATTACAATTTCTATGAATGTTAACAACAGTTGTGAAGCTTAATATTTTTGGTGGGAACAAAATAAAAATTTTCAGAATTTTTGGATGAATAAAAATGCAGAAAACAAGTGATTTGATATAAAATCTTTTGAAAGATAGAGGGCCCTATTAAACACCCGGCGCAATAAAGCGCAAGACATGTTTTGTGCGATTTGTAGCTATTTTGAAACCAGCGCAACCCTAATTTTCATGTTTTGCGCCACGTTGTTTAAATAGCAAATCCATTTGCGCCACTTTGTAAACTCATGGGTGTGCCGATCTAGAAAGGTGTGTTAAGGACCATTGTTGGCGCATTGCTATTTTGAGGAACTGAAATAGACCATGCAGGTCTAAAGTCTTCATCTCGGGGGGCTTTTTTCAGTTTATTCATGACAGTTTGCTTTTGTATAATGTTATTATTAGTAGTATTATTTATTATTTGCATATTTATATTTGTTTTAACAAAAACAAGTTTAGATTTGTCCACCTTTCGGGTTTTGGACCATATGGGGCATAAGAATAGGATGTGTGTTTGGATATAACTCAGTTTTTTGACCACACTTTGTTATTATTGTTCATTTATTCATTTGCTGGAAATCAGAACTGAATTTAGAAATAGTTTTGAAATAAATCTTTGCGCTTAACAAACGAAGTTAAATATGTAGGCTAATCAATGTCTTCAGTGGAGTGAACACTACAACACCGTTTCCTTATCCACGAAAGTAAAGGAATGAAGTAAAAGTAAAGTAAAGAGAAAGTAAAGAGGATGAAGGATGGATGGAAAGAATGGAGGAGGCTCGTTCTTTATCCTCACGCTGCAGATAGTCTGTTTAACTCTTTTCTCGCTAGTGAAGCGTTTGGTTTTTACACATGTAAATAGCAAATGCACCATGGCGTGACGCAACTGACTCTTAATGGGAATGTGAGATAAGACTCTGATTGGTTTAATGCACCTTATGCTCAAAACACACCTATAACTCATTAAGCGAATAAGCACAACCCTGTTAGACCATGCGCCAGGGTGTGGAGCGTATTTTTCCATCCTTAAAATAGCAAAAGTGGATTCGGACACGTTCTTAATGCTTTTGCGCCATGCGCTTTAGACTTTGCGCCTAGATTGTTAAAATAGAGCCCTCAAAAAGTCTTGTCACAGTAGCATTTATTTATATATTTATTTAAGACATCATGAATGCCTTCACTGTCACTTTTGATCAAATGTAATGCATTTTTGTGGGACAAAACTACAATTAATAATAAAAAAACACCTGAATAATAATATGTATCTATAATGATTAAAAGAATAATTCACCTAAAAATACAAATGTTATTATCTGTTCTGTGAAACTTAAAAAAAGAGGATTTTTAAAAATTCCATATAAATAAAAGATTAAACACAGCAGCACTGAAAATGTGCTTCTTTTGAAATCAGCTCTAACATAGAGCGCTCTTCACAGTAAAATGAAGTCCCATCAAAAACAACAAACATATTGGGTTTGAATACTAAGGTAGATTCAGTCACTCAGAGAACACTACTAAAGTAAGTGCATATGGATATATTACATAATCTGTGCTAATAACTATTATTATTGCATAAGGTTTAGATACAAAACATGTATAGTTTCAAACAAAGTGCTTTAGTGTTACAGTGAATGGTAGGTTGTTCTGTACAAAAGGAGAGGTCTACATTAAATTAAAAAAGTTATTTTTGGTAAATAGACACGGAATGTTCAATGCATGCATGTGAAGTAGCTGGAGTTCAACTTTTCCCTTGTCGCTTGAGAGTTAAAAACCCCCTGGCTTCAATAAAAGAAGATCTATGCTGTTTTTCCTCAGCCGTATTCCCATGGTGGTCACAATAAAAACAGACAGTCATGAAAACAAATGCCGCTGGGTCCATTTCTATAAAAAGCATTATTTGGTGCGTTGGATTTTCCTTAGAGCTGCTTGTCGATGTGCATTCGCTCTGATACCTGAAACTGCAACGGCAGGAACGCAAAGTCCCACGCTTCAGGCTGCTTTCCACATCTGGTCTGACGTTAATACTGAAAAGCCTCCACACACAGTTCTCAGGTCTGCTGTACCAGTCGGCGGTAGTGAGGCATGACTTTACTCTCTGGAAGATAAAGTGCCATTTCCAGTGCGACCAAGATGGTGAACTCGAAAGCAATTAGTTCCCGACGGCTGATTCGAAATCTCTCCTCCAGTTTCTAAAGGGTAGAGATAAAACAAACAGATATGTACAAAATGATTAGGCAAGTTTATTTATAGCACATTTCATACACAATGATAATTCAAAGTGCTTTACATAACCAGGAATAAAAACAAATAATAAAAATTATTTTAAAAACAGATTAAAATGTGCTAAAACAGGTTATAAAAGAATGAAAAAGAAAAGAAAGACATAATAGTGCGATCTGTCAGACAGCACAGTGCTCATTCAGTAAAGGCACAGCTAAACAGATGTGTTTTAAAGGGTGCTGTCACACTTGGTTCAGTTGCCTGGACCGTACCCAAGTTCGATGGTCCTTAGTTGGTTTGTTCACACTGTCTTTTTTTTCTTCTGAACCCCTATAGGCTTGCATTATCGAGCTGCTGTTGTGTGTACGGCTGTTGCTAGGACACGGACATGAAAGCAAAGCGCCAAAATGGAAAGATGTACGCACATTGCAGTTGATCACTACTGTTATTTGGTGCGATTGCATTCATACCAGAAATGAACTGGACCAGAGTTCGCGTGAACCGTACCCCAGGCTCTTTCAGGCGGACTCGGGTATGGTTCGTGGGTTTAGAAGACACATTTACACTAGCTAAACGTACCGTACTTTGACATCAAACAAACCCAGGTGCAGACCAAAGTGCTAGTGTGAAAGCACACTAAGTCTTGATTTGAACTTGCCTAATGTTGAAGCACATCTGATCATTTCTAGAATTAGCACTGTAAAATTTGTAGTCTTATTTTTTTTTTAGTTTGGCTAAAATATATATTATATTATATTATATTATATTATATTATATTATATTATATTATATTATATTATATTATATTATATTATATTATTCATTCATTTTCTTGTCGGCTTTGTCCCTTGCGGGGTCGCCACAGCGGAATGATCCGCCAACTTATCCAGCACGATTTTACGCAGCGGATGCCCTTCCAGCCGCAACCCATCTCTGAGAACTTCCACACACCCATTCACACTCATACACTATGGACAATTTAGCTTACCCAATTCACCTGTACTGCATGTCTTTGGACTGTGGGGGAAACCGGAGCACCCGGAGGAAACCCACGCAAACGCAGGGAGAACATGCAACTCCACACAGAAATGCCAACTGACCCAGCCCAGCCGAGGTTGGGACGTTAACACGAGACTCTTATCGAGCGCTAAAAAAAATATCGCTGTTAATCTATTCTCAAAGTTGGGTTGGGAGCTGGGTCTATTCTACGCAAGCTATGATGACTTTCACCTTATTTTAGCCCAGATGTATACCTGACGGGTGAGCCGTCTGACAGAAAAGTGCCCTTCTGAATCAAATCAGCAGGATACCCTTCTGGATCTTTCACTTACTTTGAAGACACTGCTGACTACGTTTACATAGACATCTGTAATCGAGTTATTTGCCTTAATAGACAATAATATAATTAAGGTTTTTACGTGCAGTGCTTTCATGTAAGAGTTTCCTGTCATTTTGGGTGACTTTCACTGCAGTTCGGCAGTTTCACTTTCACTCATCAACATTTCATTCATGCCCCCTGACAAACTGAGGTATTAGACGCAAATAATGAGTAAGGACTGGTGAGAGTGTTATGGAATTTGATAACGCAGGCCAAATAAAAAGAAAAAAACTTCCGCATTTCGCGATGTGTGTGTGTGGTCCTTTACTGACAGCCGCGTGTGTGGATCTTGCCGGAAAATATGGCGAAAAGTCCTACATGATGGTAATACTTTGATTGCGGTGTTTATTTCAATAACGCCACTAATATATGCATACTCCGCATATTTTAATTCCATTTCTGTTTAGTTCAGTTATGACTTTAGTCAGATTAAGGTAATCAAAAATCGCTGTTTGGAGCTTATGTAGGCCTACAGTTCAAAATTCATGTTTAACTGAATAAACAGTTAGTAAAAAAAGTACATCTTATTGAACATCATTTATTTTCATCACCAATTATCATAGTAGAACAGTTTCTCAAGCAGTTTGTGATGCAGTTTGGAAACAGGAGATGAGCCCCTGGCCTAATGCACCACCTGGCTTGAGAAACTCGTTATCAAAGACTAACTTTTAGTCATTATTTGGGTAGCACACATATTCTGAATGCCTTTGGCAGAATTCAAATGATTTATATATAAAAACTGCTAAGGTCAATATTATTAGCATCCTTGAGGAAATTTTTTTTTTGAACGGCTACACAACAAACCACTGTTGTCCAATGACTTTCCTGATTAATCTAACCTCCCTAGTTTATTTAAAAGGCCTAATTGCCTTTACCTATAGCCCTTTAAATTGCACTTTAAGCTGAATACTTGTATCTTAAAATAATTAGTAAAACATTATGTACTTACATCACAGCAAAGACATGTTTTTAAAGTTAATGTTATTAAATGTTAATAAAAAAGTTTTATTTAGAGCTACAAGTTCATTTTATATAAAAGGTTGACTTGCTGTACACACCCATGAGACACATACACACCAGAATAACTTCATTGCTTTTTCTCTCAGCAGTCAGGTGTGACTCGTTTTTACAGAAAAGTATTATTATTGTTTTATATCAGCAGCCAATACCTAACTTTAAAGTATTTATTTTACTTTATCCGCAGTATATCTCTTTATCAAATGATTGTTTACATTTTAATACATGATACATGATTTCTGGAGCATCATGTGAAATTGAAGACTGAAGTAATGAGTCTGGAGTAATGATAAACACTCAGCCGTACCAGCCAAGGAATAAATCACATTTTATAATGATAATAATAAGAGTAATATTTTTTAAGTTTTACTGTCTAATAAATGCAGCCTTGCTGATCTCAAAATTCCAAAAAATGTTAGAAAAAAATATACTAATCCAAACTTCTGAAAAAAAAAAAAAAAAAAAAAAAAAAAACAGACAGTTGAAGACAAAATGATTGGCCCTCCTGTGAAATTACAAATCTTTTTGAAATAATTTCAAGTGCTGTTTAATAGAAAGAAGAATACTTTTCCAACACATTTTAAAAATGCTAGTTTTATTGACTAATATCTAATATTTCATTTCTTTTGTCTTTTGTCTTCTTTTGCCATGATGACAGGACAAAATATTTTACTAGTTATTTTTAGTTACTGGTATTAAGCTTAAAGTGCAATTTAAAGCCTTATACAAGTTAATTAGTTTAAAAAGGCAAGCCATTGGACAACAGTGATTTATTCAGTAGCCAAAAAAAAAAAAAAAAAAAAAATCTTAAGGAGGCAAATAATATTGATCTTCCCAGTTTTTAAATATTGTTTGAAATTCTAGACAAATAAAAAAATAAAAAACTTTTTCAGAAGTAAAACATAGGAAATACTGTGGAAATATCCTTGCAATTTTCACAGGATGATCATTTTGTCTTCAACTGCATGTGTGCAGACTGTAAAGACTCACGTCGATCAGCTGTTTGACCTCTTGTTTTTTCAGGTCGCTGCTGATCTTGGCAGCGAGCAGCAGGCACGCGGCCGCCACCAGCTTCCTGTTCTGCTTGTTCAAGCGCCCCTGCAGGACCAGCTTCTCAAAGTACACAAACGCCATGGCTATGGTGACCGGCTGCATACAGGACTCCTCTCCCACCAAACGGATTTCTCTCTTCAAACTGATGGACCAAAGGAGAGATAGAATAGATAGAAGAGATGACAAGAATAACACATCATATTTGTGCATAAAATGTAAGTTAAAATCAGTGACCTTCTGTACATGCATATTATTTTCTGATTAAGGTCCAAATGTTAGGATATGCTCTACACTGAAAAAAAAGCCTCATTGGATCAACTTAAATAAATGACTTTAACCTAAAAGAATGAAATTTTTCCAACTATAGGCTCGGTACGGGTCACCTTTATCAAGCTTGCGTTTCCACTACTACCAAGGGTACCCTTTTGGTGGGCGTGGTGTACGACAGAAAGTTTCAGACGACGCCATGTTTACTCAAACAAAGTCACAGTAACACCGTAGGTCGTTCACATATCATATGAGAAGCACTTCTCACAACACAGATGCTTTATACACATAAATACTTGTGTATAAATGTTTATTACTAACCTTTCTATGAACATGATTTGATTATAACTGCAGATCAATGATAGTGTGAAATAGCCTACTGTAACATCTGCAATTACATAAAATAAATAAATAAATGAACATATATGAACACATACAGACCCTTACAGTCTCCGATATGTTACCAATTACAGAAAACTGCACACAGCATACATTTAGTCCTTATTTGGGTTAAAAAAACAACACGAAATATAGCCCACCGTCAGTGCAAACCTCTCATATGTATCTGTAATCTTCAGCAGCAAGTGTAGCCTCTTGTTAGAAAGTAATTCTGTCATTCTGAGTTCATAATACTCCAAAAGGTGATGATAATAGTTAAACACGGCAGTTTGTTCATGTTTTAGGTTGCAAAAGCATCATTTGCTGCTGTTTTTTCAGGCATCTTCTTTTTTTTCGCTCTTCACTCTCGCGTTTGTCCGCATCTGAATGGATCAGAAATCAGAGCGCTTCAATGATCACGCGCACGTAAAAAATATGAGCTCAAAAAGTTCGTTATTTCAAATATAGACGCGATTGTGAGCTTTCTGGACAAAGTGAAACGACAAGGTTTGTTTGAGCTCGGGTCAGGATGGCTCGTTATTATATGCATAAAGTATTACGATAATGTCTCGGCTGTGTATTTAAAAACATGGCGGTTCCATTGTTTTGATTCTGGCTAGCTCCACGAGCTTGTGACATATCTCTATATCCAATTCAGCTGCCCGTATAGCTCCACCTTTTGGTACCCTTTCTCCTGTTTGGTACTCTTTCGAAGCGTGCCGAAAAAGTGGTACAGTACAGTTCGGAACCAAACCGTACCATTCAGTGGAAACGGGCCATTGTTTATCACTGAAAACCATAATAAATTAAGTGGAAACTAATTAATTCATTTGGTTGTAACAAGTTAAAGTAATTTGTTTATGTTTTCACTTTTTACAGTGTAAGAATGGAAGTTTTTCCCTGTTTCTTTTTTCACAATTTTGCTTACAGATTTTTTCATTTACATTTTGCAAAGTGGACATTGCAGAAGACATCCGCAAGTGAATCAAGGCAAAGTGTATTTTTTAGCGTTATAAATGAGATTGTTCATGTTTTTTTATTGTAAGATTAAGTTCATTATAAAAAAAAATGTATATTGTAAATAATTGCATTATTGTAAGTTCATTATAAAATGTACAAAAATGTATAATTAATACAATTAAAGTATTTAAAATGTAATAAATTTAATTATTTAATAAACTATATAATGAATTATAATAATAAATTAGGAAATTACATTGACAACTTTATAGTTTAGTATATTTACATCTGGCCCACCACCCTCAATCAAGTTTAGTTTTTGACCCTTTATAAGAAGAAGGTTGGGCACCCCTGCTTTAAAGAAACACTTTGTTGTCTATCATAGTGACTATCATAGTAAAGCGAGACATGCATTACAATTTTAACTGTGGTGTTATTCAGTATTTCATCTTAAGTTCATATACTGTGTTTAAAAGGAAGTAGGAAGCTTTCTCATTAAATATATACTTAAATACATGACATCCAAATGCAGTAAAGCAGCATTAAAATATATTTTATCATCATAAATGTTTTTGGATCAACAGACAATCCACTTACAATTACAGAATTGAAATGAAGAATTACAAAATTCCTCAAAAACAAACCAAAATGGATAAAAATAGCACTCTAAAGATAAAAAATGACATTACATGTACATTTAAACTAACACATTTTCAATTACTTGCAATTACCAAATGAATATATATGCAAAAATATCACCTTGAGTTTGATATTCTTTTGGAGTACTACATTTATTTTATCATCATAAAAGTTTTTGGATCAACAGTCAATCCACTTGTAATTACAGAATTTAAATGAATGAATTATAAAATTACTCAAAAACAAACCAAAGTGAATAAAAATATCACTCTAAAAATAAAAAAATGACATGAAATATATATTTAAATAAATGCATTTTCAATTTAAAAGTTAATATGTATCCAAAAATATCACCTTGAGTTTGGATATTCTTCTGAAGCACATTATTTCCATATTAAGTAGTCGTTTAAAATATATGCTCAATTGTAATTCATATTCATAAAGGTAAAATCTGTCTTTTAAAGCTTAATCTTAATATGACTATATTTTGATTGACACGTTAATTTTCCTCTGTACGTACTGTATGTAAACACTTACAGAAATATGAGGTAAAATGTGTGTGTTAGAGTGTGTATACCTTCTGATTTTGCTCAGCGTGAGTTTGATGTGGGGGAATTTTTCCTTAAAAGTCTCATTCATGTCCTTCTTCAGATCGGATGGTTTGACGTACTCTATTACTGTCGTCTGCGAGTGAACCACGGCCAGAGGAAGAGAGAGAGAGAGAGAGAGGCCGTAAATACTCAGAATTTACATTAGTCAGATATGCAGCAATAAAAAGAGATTTGAATGAATTAGAGTGCACATGTGTGTCATCAGTATTATCCAGTGGTCAGTGATGATGTCAGTAGGGTAGAGTGTTTTTATCTGTGTCTGTAGGTCAGACATGCTGCTTTCAGACATATATACATACTCATATACAGATACATATTTAGTGTAAATGCATGTTCTGACACAAGAAACAAGTCAGAACTGGGCTTCATTAAACATCTAAACACACACATGCACGCACACACTGTGAAAAGCTAATTGGCTGAGCTGCTGATTATCACAAAAGATTCGCAGAAAAACTTTTACATACAAGTCAAAATAAAAATGGGTGATAAATGTATAAATATACACTCTCAGAAAAAATTGTACAATGTTGTACCAAAGAAAGTACAAACCCTTGTCACTGGGGCAGTAACATTTTATGGAACAGAATTGTACCTTAGGACAAAGAAACAAATTTATACCATTGCAGTTTGTACCTTTAAGCACATGATTTGTACCATGAGAAACCACCTTTGGTTTTTAAAACCTGCAGACACAATATTGTACCTTCATCAAAGGTACAAATCTGATCCATGAAGGTACAACTACAGTGACAAGACACTTTGTATACCTCAACAGTGTCAGAAATGCTTACCAAACATTTATTTAAAATGCCTTAAATGTTTAGTTTACAATACGTATAGTTGTATGTTTTACCGGTTGTTTTGTATTATTGTATTATAGAACTTAATAATTCATATTTATGAGTTTCTTTTAGGCGACGCAGTGGCGCAGTAGGTAGTGCTGTCGCCTCACAGCAAGAACGTCGAACGTCGCAGGTTCGAACCTCGGCTGGGCTGGGTCAGTTGGCGTTTCTGTGTGGAGTTTGCATGTTCTCCCTGCATTCGCGTGGGTTTCCTCTGGGTGCTCCGGTTTCCCGGTACAGGTGAATTGGGTAGGCTAAATTGTCCGTAGTGTGTGAATGAGTGTGTGGATGTTTCCCAGAGATGGGTTGCGGCTGGAAGGGCATCCGCTGTGTAACATCGTGCTGGATAAGTTGGCGGTTCATTCCGCTGTGGTGACCCCAGATTAATAAAGGGACTAAGCCGACAAGAAAATGAATGAATGAGTTTCTTTAAACATAGATATGATGATTCTTGTTTTAATATGGAAATAATTAATAAAATCACTTTGCCTTTCCAGCATTATTTATTTTCATAGATATTGTAATAAAGAAGGAGTTGTTTTTTTAATCTTTTATATGAGAACAATTGTGTACTTTATTTTCAGTTGTACCATAAAAGGCACAGAACAGTATAATAAGACGTCTTTTCTGTACCATATAAAGTACAACTTTTACAAAGGTGCAAAACTGTTCCTCAAGGAACATTATTTGTACCACCGTGTAACTTTCTGAGAGTGCACAAAAGAACCCTTGATATTATGTCTATTATTAAATATTATATACAGGGGAATATATATATATATATATATATATATATATATATATATATATATATATATATATATATATATATATATATATATATACACACACAGTTGAAGTCAGAATTATTAACCCCCCTTAGATTTTTATTTTCTTTTTTAAATATTTCCCAAATGATTTTTAACAGAGCAAGGAAATTTTCACAGTACGTCTGATAATATTTTTTCTTCCAGAGAAAGTCTTATGTGTTTTATTTCGACTAGAATAAAAGCAGTTTTTAATTTTTTAAACACCATTTTAAGGACAATATTATTAGCCCCTTTAAGCTATCTTTTTTTTCACTACAGAACAAACCATCATTATACAATAACTTGCCTAATTACCCTAACCTGCCTAGTTACCCTAATTAACCTAGTTAAGCCTTTAAATGTCACTTTAAGCTGTGTCTTGAAAAATATCTACCAAAATATTATTTACTGTCATCATGGCAAAGATAAAATAAATCAGTTATTAGAAATTAGTTATTAAAACCATTATGTTTAGAAATGTGTTGAAAAAATCTTCTCTCCATTAAACAGAAATTGGGGAATAAAATAAACAGGGGTGCCAATAATTCAGGGGGGCTAATAATTCTGACTTTAACTGTAAATATATATATATATATATATATATATATATATATATATATATATATATATATATATATATATATATATATATATATATATATATATATATATATATATATATATATATATATATATATATATATATATATATTTGGGATGCACAATATATTGTTTCAGCATCATTATCGCAATGTGCATGTCTGCAATAGGATTTGCAATATTGAGTTTATATGTTGAGACTATACTTGAGCAAGAGCCATATTTTCGGAAACATGAGATTTCTGGAATTTAACCATAATAAAAGTTTATCATCTGCACGTGTTTTTAAAACCTGTGACTTTGCATTCAGACACAAGAAATTGTACCTTTTCTAAGTTTAATAAATATTTATTTTATTTAACTATTTACAAGATTATTTGACGATGTTGCAGTGTTTTTACAAATGATTATTACATTTCTTTACCTGAATACTGTTTGGCTCCTCAGAAAACTATAAAGCACTGTACATTCCATTTTTTCTTTTTGCTTTATTGTATTTACATATGCTTTTAAATTCTTTATTATATTTTATGCATGATTTACACCCAGAATAATCTCAAATCAGTCTAAATTAATGAATTCTTTTTAAATAGAGCTTATCAAGCAATCTGGTAAAATTATATTCATTCAATTATATTCAGAATATATATTGCA
The DNA here is from genome assembly GCA_903798195.1 of Danio kyathit. NCBI lineage: Eukaryota > Metazoa > Chordata > Actinopteri > Cypriniformes > Danionidae > Danio > Danio kyathit. The sequence continues at coordinate 17,571,136 of LR812541.1, forward strand.
GAAAAAACTAAATATCACAATGTCATATTTTTCCAATATTGTGTAGTCATAATATATATATATATATATATATATATATATATATATATATATATATATATATATATATATATATATATATATATATATATATATATAAATAACAAAACAATTATATTTCAAAAATTAAGAATGGTTGTCACATTTTATTTCTACATAAAAAATAAATAAAAAGCTGTATTTCAGAGATTGTTTTTTAATGTAATTAATAATAACCCAAACTGATGTACAATATTAGAAAGCCTTATAACAGAGTATGGTAAATTAAATATAACATTCAAGTATATTTGAATTTACAAATAAAGTGATCTCCATGCATGTAATGTGTCTGTGTGTGTACTATATAATATAAACACTACTCTAATTAAATAAAAATACTAATAAAAAGGTACCATACAGTATAATAATTAACAATTTCCACTATTATTATTATTTATTACCACAAAAATACATATAAGATTTCCTGTCATTTTTATTTAGTTATTTATATTTCTATACACCTTACCATGTATGAGGCAAAGATGAGCACTCTTTTATGTTTTCCACATGGCCACTGGGGGTCACTGAGCATATTAGGATCATAATCAGAGTCTTCAAGACCTGAAAATACACACACACACAAGAAAAGCTGTCAGTCAAACCTCAGACCACAGAACTCAATGTGACACGTATAAGTGTGACAGCTTTCTGCACTGACCCAGCAAGCACAAGTTCAGCTAAAAATGAAATAACTGTCATCTGGCGAGTGAATGATGACACAGTCTTTATTTTTGGCTGAACTGTCCCTTTAAGACGACACTTATACTCAACACAATTAGTGACACACACTGAGCTGACACAAGTGTAGCTAATGCAGACTTGCTACATAAGAAGAGCTGAAAGAGCTTGATGACTCACACACACACACACACACACACACACACACACACACACACACACACACACACACACACACACACACACACACGCACTAGAGAATCCAGGAATAGCTGCATTAGTAATTATGACACACACTTTCACACATCTGTGCCTGGAATACTGCGATAATAAGCGTGTCCACCGAGTTGATTGAAATGTCTCTGCCCACTCTGTGAATAATATAGCATTAAACCTTTATTAAGCTCCCATCGGTGACTAGTACACACTTCTTTGTCTGTTGTGTGGGTGCACTTTTGCGTGCTTCTGTGATTTCATTTCACATGAACAAATTTGAATTTTAGCGTGCGCACACACGGTCCAGAATTAGCTTTAAAATGCTTTTGCAACACACACATCTAAAGTCTGACAAAGTCAAAAAAGGTCACAAAAAAAGTTACAGATGTTTTCAGATTTCAGAGTGCCTAAGATTTAAGTGGTAACAGAAATGAGTGGAGTAAGTGCGCACACGTGTGTATGTGTGACTGTTTTGTTGCATGTGTGAGGACTAAATATTTAACAATGTTGTTTTGCTGCTCTTGGATGTGGCGTGATAGATATAGCGCAAAATAAGCATGAACAAACATCAGAAAAATATGAAATGACACTTTATTCCAGAGAAACGTCGTTGGTATTATTTTCTTTTATGTTGTTGACACGTTATACATGTTCATCTGCTGAGTAATTACACAAAGGAGTAATAAAAAAACAAAAAAGAACCAAATGTAATAAACAATATACACTACCTGAGAAAAGTCTTGCCAATTTCTAAGTTTTAGGAACAACAAATAATAACTTGACTTCTAGTTGATCATTTGGTATCAAAGCAAAGGCCTCTAGATTACGTTTGGTTGACCAAAATAAAATATGATCATGCCTTGGTTTTTAATGATTTAATTAGGACAGTAAGGTCTGACTTTGCTTAGACAAAAGTCTCGTCACTTAACATAAATAATGTACAGAATAGAATATAAAGTCATGGTGCAGTGAAAAAAGAATGAATATTGTGTGTGACTCCCATGAGCTTGGAGGACTGCATCCATACATCTCTGCAATGACTCAATAACTTATTAATAAAGTCATCTGGAATGGCAAAGAAAGCATTATTGCAGGACTCCCAGAGTTCATCAAGATTCTTAATCTTCAATGCCTCCTCCTTCATCTTACCCCAGACATGCTCAATAATGTTCATATCTGGTGACTGGGCTGGCCAATCTCGGAGCACCCTGACCTTTTTTGCTTTCAGGAACTTTGATGTGGAGGCTGAAGTATGAGAAGGAGCGCTATCCTGCTGAAGAATTTGCCCTCTCCTGTGGTTTGTAATGTAATGGGCAGCACAAATGTCCTAATACCTCAGGCTGTTGATGTTACCATCCACTCTGCAGATCTCTCGCACACCCCCATACTGAATGGAACCCCAAATCGGATTTTTCCTTCACCAAACTTGACTGATTTTTGTAAGAATCCTGCATCCATGCGGGTTCCAGTAGGTCTTCTGCAGTATTTGTGATGATTGGGATGCAGCTCAACAGATGATTCATTGGAAAAATCCATCTTCTGCCACTTTTACAAATGATCTAATAGAAGTCAGGTCATTATTTGCTGCTCTTACAACTGGGATCGACCGGTCAGCTAGTGTAGTAGTGAAAACTGTTTTAATAACAGATTTAAGGATTTAAGGTTCAAACTGTTTTAAGTCATTCAGCAGTTCTTTTTCAGAAAAAAATAAATAGTATGTCTGCTTTTTCGGGAGACAGAGAGTCCCGCTCCTCACTGATCATGTTAAATGTTAAAAATGATTTTTGGCATTTAATTATTAGATTTTCATTAACCTAAAGGTTAGCACTGTCACCTCACAGCAAGAAGGTCACTGGTTTGAGTCCCAGTTGGGTCAGTTAATCAAACACAGCTGATCCAACTAATCAAGGTGTTCAAGACTACTAGAGACTATTAAGCAGGTGTGAGTTGGAGGTAGTTGGAACTAAACAGTGCAGAGCTGCGGCCCTCCAGGAACTGAGTTTGAGACCATTGACCTAGAGGTTAGTGAATCATAACAGAGATCATTTACATATACAGTAAATGTCTAAAAGAGGTACAGCAGCAAAAAAAGCCTGTTAAGGTTGTTAAAAAAGGGTTCAGTTTACTAAATTGTACTGTCTCATAATCTCGCAGTGATTCCAGGAAGCAAACATGTCAATTAAACAGCAAGTAAACTATGTGAACAACATTTCATTTATTTCAGGAAAGCTACTGATTTTAACAATGAGCAGGATGCTTGCAAAAGAGGTACAAGAACATTTTATGTAAACTGTACCTACTACACAAGATTTCTACAAATTTATCAATTTAAACTTAAATAAAATTGTTTTTACATTTTTTTTTTTATTCTAACAGTCTTTACCTCCAATTTTTATCCCGTTAAGTGAAGTTTCACAAACTAATTTCGAGAGGAGCACATGATATAATTGATTGTGGCTGGTCTCTCATCTGCAATCATTAGTAAGCCAATCGGATAAATCCAAACTTATTATAAATAGCTTGTCTCACCTTACTCCCTTATCTTCATTTTTTTTAAGAATCCCCCTATCCACCCCATCTCCTCCTTTCCCTCCTTTACCAGGTAAGTTCTCAAAAACTACCTGATCTCGTACCCCCTTACATGCTCATCGACCAGGGGGGAGCCCTGGCCTCAATTATTTCCAAGCTCAGCGTTCTCTCCTGGGACAACATGCCAAACCTGCTAATAATATCAAGCAATATCTAAGTGCAAACTCTTGAAACTGTCTTATTGAAGAGATCTACAAATGTTAGTTCTACTAAAATAAAAATTCTGCATCATTTACTTATCGTCTACTTGTTACAAACCTGTTTGAGTTTCTTCTGTTAAACACAAAACATGATACATATTCTGAAAAATGCAGAAAAAAAGTCACTGACTTCCAAAGTATTTCTTGTTCCTAATATGGATGTCAATGGCTGCAGAATATCTTGTTTTATGTTAATTTTTTGATGAACTAACTCTTTAGTATTCATTTTCCATTAACGAAAACAGCAAACACATCTTTGAAAATGTAAAACCTTAAAGTATTTCTGACTATAAAAATCAGTGTCTACTATAAAACTTCATAACGTGTGTATTTGTGTAAGTGTGACATACCCAGGTCCAGGCCAACGGTGCTGTTGAGGCGAGAGGAAGGATAACTGCGAGGGATGCTGTTTCTGGAATAGGGCAGGGGTAGAGTCAGATCCACCGAGGGTTTGTGTCGATCCAGAGCATTAGTTGGGTACAGGAACTGAGCGTACGACACTGTCTGTACAACGAACAACAGCAGAGAACAAACCATCTATCAATCTGAGACGTCCTGACAGCCACTTTAACCTCCCGGGTGCATCAAATAAAGACATACATAAAGCTGTCATTCCTGAGCAGGTCGACTCTCTGACTGACTGAAAGCTTCAGAGACAGGATGAAAGGCTCTTACCCTGCCGTACAGGCCCAGCTCCACACCCTCCAGCCCGGGAAGCATCTCTAGAGTGGTGGATATCCCTCCAGACGAGTGTCTCCGCCGCTGAGCGTCCAGACGTGGGTCACTGACACAAACACACGGACAGATGCTTATTTTCATTGATTGAATTATTATAATAATAATAATAATAAAAAAAAATAATAATAAAAAAAAATAATAATAATAAAAGAGAATCACAGACTTCGATGTAAAATATTATTCAAAACACAACGTCCCCTTATTTAAACATTTATGTTTCTCTAATATGGAATAATCTTCTCATGACTTAATAAATAAATATTATAATGTTATAAATAAAATAAAAAACAGAAATGTTCTATTTTAAAATTATTACATTGTAAGCATATTTGCTGTAGGATAAGGGCTCATGTACACCGAAAAATGTCTGATGTCAGGAATGGGTTTCATAAAAGCGCAGCGCAGCATGAGGTCCACGCGGCACCATATTATGAAAGTAATGTAATAACGACATTAACGGACAATTAGAATTGAATGTTCTGATAAGCACATAAAGATAAATCATATAACTCAGGATATGGACCCTTTTCACAAAACTGTTATGAAGCATTTAACGGTCATCAGCATCTTAAATCCTTGAAAGTTTTTTGATATATTGATTTTTAAAAAATATATGAACATTTAGATGTATTTATGTATGTATTAAATTATCTTTGCATCAAACATTTACCCAACTATGAAGACTTCCGCTGCTGAAAAACCTGGTAATGTCAAATGGTAATGTCCTCCGCCATAATATAACAGTAAATAAAACAGTTGTCATGCCAACTTTCTACAAAAAACATGGCACTAATGTGCGCAGCACTTCAAAAGATGCGAGATGCGAGTGTAATTGTGAAATACATCCTTCCAGCATGCGTTTACATAAATAAAACTATAGAAAAGTAGTGCATTGGAGAGGCATTCTGGGTTCATAAAAAGGCATTCTGTGTGAACAGCCCCCAACCCTGCTTATTATATACATACACTTTATTAGTATTACTGTATTATTTAGAGATGCTCCAATTGATCAGTCACTCACATACTATGACCAGGGTTCTTACACCTTTTCCAACTTCATATTCCAGCACTTTCAAGGTGCATTTTTATGTTTTTTCAGCACCTAACAACCACAATAAATTACATTTATATTTGCTGTATGCAGGGCTTTACATTAACACCCGCCAACCCGCCAAATGCGGGTAGATTTCGGCTGTGGCGGGTTAGACAGCCACTCCCACTAGCCACTTTGGCTGGCTGAAACTCATTTTTAAATTGCCAGTGCTGGCTTGTTGTCACTACAGATTCGACTGTTAGTTTATGACCGTTTGTCTACAGTATATGCATACTAATGTGATCTTAGAATTGAGAAGCAACGAGCGAGCAAAAGAAAGCAGGTGAATAACGAATGAGAGGATCACGCGCACGATGAGACACGCTTTCCTCACTCACTGACGAGGGCTTTAGTGTCACGCGCACAGATGATTTGATGCGCGCGAGTGTATAAAAGCTCCTGTGCTGTTTCCTCACTCGAAGCATCCGTGCCTGGAAACGAAACTAGTGCGATGCTCGTGCACCCACAGTTTTTCAAGGGGATTTGTTGTAAGCAGCAGCAGTTGTTGTCGCTTTCGCTTTAACCATTCTTTGAATAGATTATTAATTGGCCTAACATTAACCGTGTGCGCGGCATCATCCTTTCATTATCGCGCACGGAGTGTTTTTTACCCGCTTTCTTTTGCTTGCTGTTATTTTTGTTAATATAGTTTAATAATCATCCTTTACAATAATATTGCTTTAATATGTTGTTGTATGCATAGTTAACTGCTGATCTGGGAGCCAGAACAGACCACTGTGCATAGTTTTAGATGTGTGAGAATATATATTGTTTAAATGTCAGCTGTTTTGTTGAATAAATAGTGTATGTATACAGCAGTATGCTTGTTTTGACACATTATTTAAAATTTTTGGCAAGGAAATAATTAGTTTGATGTGGCCAGAGAAAAAAAGGTAAATCCTTATTGTGTTGAGCCCTGAAAAGTCCTGTAAGAGAAAACTAATTGCAATGCGACACTTTTTAATGAAAGCACAACCCATTTGCTCATGCACATTAAGTAAGCTTATAAACAAAAAACAGTGAAATGAACGAGAAGGCAAGTGGAAAAAACACTCAATCTAAATGAAGTAATTTCAGCATGCCAAAGTCAAATTTATGCATATAAAATATATTTTCCCAACAACAAAATTGTGGCTAGTGAAAATGGCGAGTGTAGAACCAAACTTTCATGACCAGTCGTTTGTTATATTTCATGTCCACTGCTATTCAAAAGTCATGTAACACATAAAATCTTTATGAGTCAGAGAATATTTCTGCTGCAAATTAATGAAATGTTCCTATGTCAACTGTCTCGAAAATCAGTCACCAAATATGGAAACCACAGTTTGTAAGCTTTCATCAATATTACTTTCTATTATTGTCATTCAAGAGTTCACACTTAGCTGATGATTGATAATAAAGCGTGTTTGGCATGCTGTCCCGGGAGAGAGCCCTGAGCTCAGGACATCCTTGAGCCCGGGGCTTCCTCTCGTTTGTAGGGCGACAGGAGAGTCTGAGCTCAGGTGGTCTCGAGAACTCCCCTGCTGTGAACTACTGGATATATATCTGGCTAAGAGTTGCCTTAGAATGCTATTTTGATTAGTCAATTTTCCTATGGTGCCTGTTTTTGAACGGTGGCAGGAAACCGGAGAACCCGGGGAAAACCCACGCGAACACGGGGAGAACATGCAAACTCTGCACAGAAATGCCAACCGGCCCGGAGGGAAACGGACCAGCGACGTTCTTGCTGTGAGGCAACAGTGTTACCCACTGGCCACCGTGCCACCCTATCGGAGAAGGGGAGGAGTAGGGGTGGAAGGGGGGGATTCTTCAAACGAAGATGACTGGAGCAAAGTGCTCCGGTAATTTATAGTGTGTCTATGTTCATCTGATTGGCGCAATATGCGGAGTTAAGCGATACCAGCTGTGTTCAATCATAAGCACGTGATCCTCTCGAAATTAGTTTGTAAACAAACCCCACTTCAAGAGTTCACACTTAGCTGATGATTGATAATAAAGCGTGTTTGGCATGCTGTCCCGGGAGAGAGCCCTGAGCTCAGGACATCCGTGAGCCCGGGGCTTCCTCCCGTTTGTAGGGCGACAGGAGAGTCTGAGCTCAGGTGTTCTCGAGAACTCCCCAAAATGCTTTTTAGCTCGGGACAGCTGCCGCGTATTAAAGAAACCCCCCAATAAGCTAAGGATCAGTGCTATATCCGGCTGCTGGATATAACTGAAGGTGGAGAAGGGAGAGAGGCTCCTGAAGGACAGAATTTGGAAGCGGGCTCTTTGGAGAGCCTGAGATTCGGCATGGGAGGCTATGGTTGACTCCGGGGGAGTAGGATGCGAGGGATGCTCCTGCGGGGGTCGGAGCGGGGGTGGGCGGGCTCCTGCGGGAGTCGTAGTATGGTTTTTGGGAGATGAGGACTCCAGCAGGAGAGGGGGTGAAGTGGGCAGGGGGGGGCATGACTCCGATGGAGTCGAACTCGGGAAGACTCCGTGGGAGTCCGAGTTTGAGGAGTGATGGCCGATGCAAAAATAGAGAAGAGTAGCGGAGTAACTCAACGCTAGAAGGAAGGAAAGAAAGTAGCGGAGTAACTCGACGCTGAAGATAGAAAAGTAGCGGAGTGTAACTCGACGCTAGAAGGGGGTTGGGGATTTTAGAGGTGGGAAGGGTAGAGGAGTTGGAAGAGTGGGGGGGTGGAGGAAAGAGCGGAAGCATTTGATGCTGGAAGGAAGGGAAGAAGGTGCGGAGAAACTCAACGCTAGGAAGGAGAGAATAGGAGATGCGGAGAAACTCGGCGCTGGAAAAGTAAAGAAGATATATGTATTGGCCGGGGTGGGGGGGTAATATTTGACTCCGGGGGAGTCAGTGCTCTGTGGGCGACTCCGTGGGAGTTAGAGCTGTAATGGTTGGCCTCCTGCAGAAGTCTGGGAAGGGGAGGGGGCGTTGGAGACTCCTGTGGGAGGTGGACTGGGGCAGGACTCCGGGGGAGTCCGAGCTCGGGAAGACTCCGGGGGAGTCAGAGCTTGAGGAGTGAGGGCTTATGCAAAGGAAGAAAAGAGTAGCGGAATACTCTACGCTAGAAGAAGATTGAGTAGCGGAGCAACTCAACGCTGAAAAACGCTGAGTAACTCGACGCTGGAAGGGGGTAAGGGGTTGGAGAGGGGGGGGGGGAACTGGAGAATGGGGGGGATTGAGGAAAGAGCGGAAGTAATCTACGCTTGAAGGAAGGGAAATAGATGCGGAGAAACTCGACGCTAGGAAGTAGGAAAGGAGATGCGGAGAAACTCAACGCAGGAAGGAGCAAAAGTAAGATTTTTACTAATGGTTTGGGGGGGGGGGGGGGGGGGGGGGGGGGCAGTGATTGATTCCTGTGAGAGTCAGGCTCGGGGGCACTCCGGGGGAGTAGAAGCGGGGGTGGGTTGGGGGCTTGCAAGAGATGGGAAAGGAAGGGGCAGTGGAGGCTCTTGCTGGAAGCGTGATGAGTGAGGGGGTGGCCGGGAATTGGGCTTGGAGTGACTCCGTGGGAGTCGAAGCTCTTGGGCCTCCGTGGGAGATAGAGCTGTGAATGAGTATGAGAGAAAGTGATGGGGGAGCGGAGTATAGCTCGCGCTAAGAAAAGAATAGAGAGGGAGTAATTAGAGCTGAATTTAATAATAGAAAAGCGGGGGGGGGGGGGGGGGGGGGAGAAAAGTAGCGGAGGAACTCAACGCTGGAAGGAAGAAAAGTTAGCGGAGTAACTCGACGCTAGAAAAAGAAAACAGCGGAGAAACTCGACGCTGGAGAATTAAGAAATAATAGGGGAGAACAGCAGTGTTAGAAGAAAAAGAGGGTTTAGCGGAGTAACTCGACGCTAGAAATTATAGAACAGTAGCGGAGAAACTCAACGCTAGAAAGAGGGGGAGGAAGAGGAAATGGCAGAGTCGTGCTCGTGCCCTTGTACTCTAGGTGATAGATGTCGTCTGGTGAGAGACAGCTGGGCTTCCTTGAGGTGATGTCTGCTGAGTCGGATGTATGTCTTGAATGCATCTGAGGACCAGCGGCCGAGGGTCTGAATTTGGTTTTGTGAGAGCCCGTTGTGGGCAGCTGTAGTGGCGGCTCCGATTCTGAAGGAGTGGCTAGAGAATGATTCAGGTGAAAAGCCAGATAGGTGTAATGTTTCTTTCAGATGTTTTTGGAACCAAAAACGGGTTACTGGACGATTAGCGTCGTCAGTAAAAAGTGGGGAGGAAGGATTGGAATCTTGGGATTTCCTCAGCTGTAAGAATGCCAGGAGGGTTTGGAATGGACGTGTGGGAGAGGGGAGGTCGAAAATGTAAATAAAATGGCCGTTGCGAATTTGATCTGTTTTACTCTGCTTAATGAGGAAAGAAATGGTTTCTTTATCCTGCAGAATCAGATCGGATAAGGTGGGGTGAATGGAGGGGTTGAATTTGCATGTGGTAGTGAGTTCTGAGCATCTAAGGAAGCCATAAAAGGCTAGGGTGAACATGGCGTCTAGGGTGCGAGCTGTGTGGATGGACTGATAGCCTTTACGCAGTGTGTGTATACATTTGGAGAGAATGTTGAGTGTGATGGGGAGTCTAGAATCTGGGGGGGGTGGGGTGTGATTTCTGAATGCCTTTGATGAGTAGTGTGGTTTGGGAGTTGGATATGGCATCTGAGGGGGATCCGTAAATTAGCTTATGGAAAAATTGAATCCCGTTTAGGTAGCTTCTAATGGTGCTGGCTTGTATGTTCTTGGAAATATGGAGATGAGATATGAATGAGGTGATTGAGAGGAGGGAAAAATCAGAAAAAAATGCTTTGTACAGTATGTGGAAGCGTTTAAAGGCTTTCCATGCTGTGAGGTATGAATCAAGGGTTCTGGGAGCTATGGCCTGTAGTATGAGACATATGGAATTTTGGCTGAGGTTATACAGCGGGTGGTTTATGGCAATATCATTACTGAATAAGGAGGTACTGGTGTTGGATGAGGGTCCGCTTCTGGTGCCAAGAGATGAAATTTCTGAAAGGATCTGGTTTCTTGCAGCGAGTGAGACTTGGGTGGGTTCCAGAGCTAGAGCGTTGTGTGGCCGTGGCTGTCGAAAGATTGAATGGAGGACGTGAGGCGGAAGCTGGTGCCGGTATGGGAGCATGCAGGGTAGGGTCTGTGCTAGTGGGGGCAGGTTGAAGTGAAGAAGGGAGAAAGTGGTTGGGTTGGGTAAGAGACTGATGGGGAATGGAACATGAAGCAGAGGGTTGTGGAGGGATAGAAAAAGCTTGAGGAAGGGCTGCAGGAATAGATTTAGGAGGAAGGAAGTGGGTAGCTGAAGTGGAAGGAAGATTAGGACTGTTTGGAGAGCTGGAAAGAGGGGCTGGAGGCCAGGACAGAGAGGTAGAGAAGCGTTGGGGAAGACATGGTTGGGAAATGAAGTCCGTTCTGTTGGAGTCTTGTTGGTTGGCGTAGGGTGACGTAGTTGGAAGAGCCTGGGATTCCTGGGGGCGTGGTCTAGCGGGAGTGCGGCGGGGAACATGTTTTGTTTTGTCCTTTCTTTTTCCTTGTGCTGGATAAGGAGTGTGGCGTGTGCTGGATTTCCTGGCTGTGACTCTTGCTGGTGGTGAGAGGGAAGGATGAGAGTCTGAAGTGGCGTTGGAATATAGTCTGAGGAGTTCCGGTTTATTGAGAGATCGGGGAGCATGGATTCCGAGGTCTGATTAGTGTTTGCGGAGTTCTGTGACTGTGATCCTTTTGGTCGGGTGGATGAGAGAGGTGGCTGAAGCGTATGATGAGGTAGGTGAAATGTTTTGTTGTCTTGATGCGGAGGGAGATGGGGATCTTGTTTGGAGGCGAGCGGAGTTTGAGCGTGTCGTTCTTCGGCCTCTAGTAGGGGCCTCGGGCTCATGTAAGAATCCTTGCGGGGCAGAGATGGGGTGAGGAGCCGCGGGTGTCTCTGGTTGAGCAGGGTGATCTTGTGGGTTGGATTCCGGGTTGTTGCTGGTGGAGTTGGTGTTGTTGTTGTTTTCCATTTTGTTGTTGTAGTTGCTGTTTGGTTGGTTGGTAGCCGGTAGCAGGTAGCCGGTAGCAGGTAGCAAGTGGCAGGTAGCCGGTAGCAGGTAGGTAGTTGCTTTGTCTGCGTTGGGAAGCAATGCGGACTAGGCGGTCTTCAAACGAAGATGACTGGAGCAAAGTGCTCCGGTAATTTATAGTGTGTCTATGTTCATCTGATTGGCGCAATATGCGGAGTTAAGCGATACCAGATGTGTTCAATCATAAGCACGTGATCCTCTCGAAATTAGTTTGTAAACAAACCCCACATATTACTTTAGGTTAGGACTAAGGTACTGTTTTAACTGTATGGCAAATGTCCCACCTAACAAATGGTTTTCATATTGTGCAAAATGCATTTTAAGGTAAAAGGAAAACTACTCCGTAAGATAACGAATTATTATGAAAGCAATGCAATTTCAAATTCAAGCAGGTTCAAGCACTTTGTGCAAAATCCAAGCACTTTTCTAACCTTGAAAACACTATATTAAAAATCAAGCATTTACCAGGATTTCCAACACCCGTACGAACCCTGTATGACCCAAACAGTACTTACTGATTTGAGTCACTCTGACCAACCAACTGCACTTCGATGATGTATATAACATGAGTAAAAAGTGAGGTAAAACAAAAGTACCTTGAATTCGATACCGGTTCCCATCTAAAAAGTAATCTATTCTAAAAACATTAAATTAACATCCCAGAGAAACTTCTTTGGATGTTTTTCATGCTGTTAACACTTTTAACATCTCACAAAGGACTAAAAAACAAAAGAACCAAATGTAATCAACAATATACTAGTGGAAACAGATTTAATAACAGATTTAATAAGCTTCAAACTGTTTTATGTCAGTATATGTGAGACTCTTGATTCTCTGAGCATTTCTCAGAAAAATGAGCATGTCTGATTTTTCAGGAGACAGACAAGTCCACTCCTGATTGATCGTGTCTCCGAGTGCTTTACATGGTTTTTAATTTTAAAATAATGTAACTTTTTTTGTAAGCTTCTCATTGGTAGTATTTCATTAACCTCAAGGTTAGCAAATTCTAACAGAGATCATTTACATAAACTGTAAAAGTCAATAAAACGTACAGCAGCAAAACAGCCTGTTAAAGTTCATGCCAGAGAAAATATGCAATGACAATGTCATTTGTTTTTAGAGCAAGGAAGCTTTATTAATATCATAAGCGACCTCTGGAATAAAGGTTTAAGTGCTGCAAAAGCACATGAAAATTGCATGAAATGGGAGTTTTGTGGCTTTTAGTCTGTCTAACAGCCCAGTGTGTTCATGCATTCCTAGCGGTTGACAAAATCATTAAAGGGGTCAAACTATTCACCAAACAATTTGCTTACCTACAAGTTATCACAAACAATTATGCCTTTCTTTCTTTTGTTGAACTCAAAATATTATATTTTAAAGCAAACTGGGTGTATAAGAACTAAAGGTTTCCAATATACTGTACCTGTACCAAAAAAAAAAAAAAAAAAAAAAAAAAACACCATTTGACTTTATTCTTTATATATATATATATATATATATATATATATATATATATATATATATATATATATATATATATATATATATATATATATATATATATATATATATATATATATATATACACAGTTGAAGTCAGAATTATTAGCCCCCCTGAATTATTAACCCCCTGTTTATTTTTTTCCCCAATTTCTGTTTAACGGAGAAAAGTTTTTTTTTTTTTTTAACACATTTCTAAACATAATAGTTTTAATAACTCATTTCTCATCACTGATTTATTTTATCTTTGCTATGATGACAGTAAATAATATTTTACTAGATATTTTTCAAGACACTTCTATACAGCTTAAAGTGACATTTAAAGGCTTAACTAGGGTAATTAGGTCAACTAAGCAGGTCAGGGTAATTAGGCAAGTTATTGTATAACAGTGGTTTGTTCCGTAGACTATCGAAAAAAATATAGCTTAAAGGGGCTAATAATTTTGACCTTAAAATGGTTTTTAAAAAATTAATAACTTTTATTTTAGCCAAAATAAAACAAATAAGACTTTCTCCAGAAGAAAAAATATTATCAGACATGCTGTAAAAATTTCCTTGCCCTGTTAAACATAATTTGGGAAATATTTAAAAAAGAAAAAAAAATTCAAAGGGGGGCTAATAATTCTGACTTCAACTAATATATATATATATATACTAACATGTATATATTAACAAGTAGAGGGTGAGAAAATGATGTCACAATTTTCCTATTTGAGTGAACTATGGATTTAATTTTAGCCAATGTGTGAATAGAGCATTTCCTTTTATTCTCTTCTAAGAAAAACATGCCGACATGTTGATAATTTAGCACTCACCAAGCTGTCCAATCAAATGCTTTGAGGAATGTCCCTCCCTTAATATCTTCTAACCTCTAATATAAAAAACACCAAAATCTATAGGCTATTTTCCAATAAAAGCCCTTAAGATAAGCCTTTTCAATAGATAGCAACAAAAAGACATGTTTATCTCATTTAATGTTAATCTCACTGTCTGGTGGAAAAAGCAACAAACAAGTTCCAACACGAAGCCAATTCAACGTTCAAGTTTAACTCACCAAATTCAATCCGAGAGCTCAATTATTAAGCATTTCCTTCGAGACAGAAGTAAGTACGACTGTTGCTCACAGCACACTGCTTTTCATATTCACTCCCTCCAGCATCCCTTATCTACAGACTTACAGCCCTTAAGGCTGTGTAACTTCCATCTCTCAAAAATATCAGGTAAAAGACACAGTTTCCCAATATCCAAGTGCTTCTTTAAGCATTTCTGTAGCTATAATGTAGCGGGTGGGAAAGAAGAGAGGGTCAAGTGTGTGTCATGCCATGTCCTCCTCCAGGATGTGGGAAAAATGCCTCCCTGCCCTATTCAACTGAATCTAACCCTGAACACGAATCCCCAAGAGGAAAGCAGAGGAACCCCACTGAAGGAACATTCAGCTCAACACATCTCTCTATGAGTTTGTCTTTCTATTTGAGATTTAAGGAAATCAGTGACAGCTATAAATGGTAATGGCTAGGAATCATTCACATGAAACAATTCTGCTAGTGGCTTTAGTTTTCCCACTGAATGATTCTCCATCTTTGATGATTCCACCAATGATTCTTTTCAAGAGTTCACACTTAGCTGATGATTGATTATAAAGCTTGTTTGGCATGCTGTCCCGGGAGAGAACCCTGAGCTCATAAGATGCTCGAGCCCGGGGCTCCCTCCTATATGTAACTAATGAACAGATAGTGATTGCTCTTAAGAGATAACTGCTTACTAGGAGCATGTCTATGGTGCTGATTTGTATTAGTCAATTAACTTATATTACATGTTTTTAGACAATGGGAGGAAACCGGGGAACCCGGTGGAAATCCATGTGAGCACAGGGAGAACTTGTAATCTCCGCACAGAAACATCGGCTGGCTTAGTAAGGACTAGAACCAGTGATGTTCTTGCTGTGAGGCAACAGTGCCAACCACTGGGCCACCGTGCCACCCATCTAGGAAAGGAGGAGTAGGGGTGGAAGGGGGGATTTTTCAAAACGAAGATGGCTGTTATATGGAACTTAGGGTATTTATCGTGGTTTAGGAATCGTCTGATTGGTGAATCATAAATTGAATAATGCGGGACCAGCCGCAAGCAATCATAAGCACCTGATCCTTTCGAAATTAGTTTATAAATAAACTTCACTTAGTATTGTTCTGAATAGATGTGAGCATTTTTGTGTTTTATTTAAAGTAATGTTAATTACTGTACACAATTATTTGCTAAGCTTGTTTTTGTGCTGGTATTTTGATGTTAAAAATAGGAGGTTGTGTCTTAATAGATGATTCAAAGAATCAGTGATTCAGATGATTCATATTCAACCGCTGATAGATAATCACACACTTTAGTTTGTTTTATAGCGACCCTGTGGATGAATAATTTCTTACTATTGTAGGGATGGATTTTACTCAGACTTAAATGTGCCATGTAATAAAACAACAAGATCTCTGAAATCTGAAGAAAAAGGTCCAGGATAGACTTTGACACCTTTTGCCCTCTTTCCTGAACTTTCCTTCCTCTCTGGTATTGATAAATACTCGGGTGTGACTGGTAACAAGGTTTTGTTCACTATCTTTGGTCAACCTTGATCAAATCCCAACAGATGAGCAAATCTTTAAGTCACTGGTTAACTTTGACAAAATAACCATTGGCAATTAATTTCCTTCCTAGAGTATTTAAAGAAAAGGACCAAATGTCTCTGGGTCGCAAGTCTGTATCCAGACCGGCCTGTACACTTTCAGAAATAAAAAGGCACGTGAGCTGTCACTGGGGAGGTACCTTATTAAAAGGTACACATTTGTACTAAAAGGGTCCATATTGGTACCTTAAACGTATATATTAGTACCTAAAATTTTTAAGAGGAACACTTTAGTACTTTTTAGGTACTAATATTTACCCTTGAGGTATTAATATGGACCTTTTAGGTACAAATTTGTACCTTTTGAAAAGGTACCACCCCAGTGACAGCTTGCATACCTTTATTTCTGAGAGTGTAGTGAAGAGCTCCCAAGCTCAACACTATGTGTAATTTGGACTTCCATCGATACTCTTAGATTAGCCGGCAGCTAGCTCTCTGCAACTCTCACATTGTTGCCCACTGAAGTTAAGCAGGGCTGCGCCCGATCAGTAACTGGATGGGAGACCACATGGGAAAGCTAGGTTGCTGCCGTAAGTGGTGTTAGCTAGACCAGCAGGGGGCGCCCAACCTGTAGTCTGTGTGGGTCCTTATGCCCCAGTATAGTGACAGGGACTCTATAGTGCTCAGTGAGCGCCATCTTTCGGATAAGACGTTAAACCGAGGTCCTGACTCTCTGTGGTCGTTAAAAATCCCAGGATGTCCTTCGAAAAAGAGTAGGGGATTAACCCTGGCATCCTGGCCAAATCTGCCCACTGGCCTCTGTCTATCATGGCCTCCTAACCATCCCCATACCATAATTGGCTTCATTACTCTGTCTCCTCTCCACCAATCAGCTGGTGTGTGGTGTACGGTGCAATATGGCTGCCGTCGCGTCATCCAGGTGGATGCTGCAAACTGGTGGTGGATGAGGAGATTCCCCCAATGTGTAAAGCGCTTTGAGTGTCCAGAAAAGCTCTATATAAATGTAAGGAATTATTATTATCATTATTATATTTATCTTTAAGTAATTGATGTTGTGCATTTACTTCTGAATTGACTTTTATTATTTGATTCTGTAACTGGCATGATACACTTTCATCTGGAAAATAAATGTTAACATTTTTTATTAATTCTGGAGTCTTCCGAATTCATTGTATCCAGTAGATTAAGTGGAGTTTGCACCACCATTGTGATGTGACGTGATTTGATTGATTTTCAATGTGCATTTTACTGTACAAAGCAGTAGGCGCGGCAGCATGAAGACCTTGTTATTATTTGATCACTAATACTAGCAAGTTGTATGGAAATGACTAAATTCACTACTCTTTTAGTATGAGTGAGCAGGAGGCAACCAGACTACTTGAGTATTAGTTAACCCTGCATCCTCTGACTAACTTCAGAGTGTCGAGATAATGTCCGTGAGAAGAAACGCAATCCCAGGGCGTGGAACTCTAAGAGGTGTTTGGTCCCTAATGAATGAAAAATATCAGACCCAAGAATATATCTAAATTGTATCACAACTAATAATTTGATGAGCTAAAAACATAAACGGTAAAATTTTAATTGCAGACAGATTGAATTTGGAGCTGAAAACAAATATAAATAACCAAATTCATTTCAGAAGCGCTAAAAAGGCTTACACGCATTTAACCTTCGACCATTCATTGGATTCCGTCGTTGGGCTGATAGAATGGAATCTTACACTATTTAAAGGCATAGCTCACACAAAATGGAAAATTCTGCCAGCATTTACTCAACCTTCACTTTAAACAAACCGGTTTGAGTTTAAGCACGAAAGAAGATGTTTTGAAGAATGTTAGAAACTTGTATCCACTTACTTATAGAACGAATAACACATCATACCATGGCAGTCAATGGCAGCTGGTATCCATTCATTCATTGATTTTCTTTTCAGCTTAGTCCCTTTATTAATCTGGGGTTGCCACAGCGGAATGAACCGCCAACTTATCCAGTGCATGTTTTACGCAGCGGATGCCTTTCCAGCTGCAACTCATCTCTGGGAAACATCCATACACACTCATTCACACACATACACTACGGACAATTTAGCTTACCCAATTCACCTGTACCGCATGTCTTTGGACTGTGGGGGAAACCGGAGACCCCGGATGAAACCCAAATGAACATGCAAACTCCCCACAGAAAACTCCGTCAAACTCCGCTTCATTCGCGCGTCAAATTCACTTCAGAAAAGACGCGGATTCGCGTCATGGGCCGGGCTTCTGTCTGTCCGGTGACTGTAGCTTCGTTGCTAAATGCTAACATGGTTTTTATTGATAAAATAACTGTGTTTATGTGCTTTATGAAGGCTGTAAAACAGTGTCGATACATTTGAAGCAGTGTCTGAGTCCACTAGATACCTTCAGAGGTGCACCCAGCGCTGTGGGCTCATAAACTCCTCCAGAAACTTAACCTGGATGACTTGGGCTTTTAGCGGTGCTTCTGACTGAGCCAAGCCCAGTTTGATGAACTGTTGTCGGTGTCGGCTGGAGGATTTCCCCTCGGGACACCAACAACAGGTGCTACGTCACAATCATGCCCCCACAAGAGCAAGCTCCTGATTGGTTAACGCGACGCGAATGTCCGCAGAAGTTCAGATTTTCCAACTCGAGCGATTCGCGCGTTAAGCGCGTCAAACGCGCCATTCGCGCGTATCACGCCATTCGCGCCGCGCCACACGCGCGTATCGCGCAGCAGGATGCCTATTCGCGCGTTTGCATTGACTTAACATGTAAATCACTCGCGCTTGACGCTTCTTCCGCGTCTGGTGTGAACGCAGCATTATAAAATACACCACTCCTATAAATGGAGTTAAGCACACTTATATGAAATAATTAATAAGAAGTTACAAATGAAGTAGGTAGGAATAAAAACAGTTCCACTGCTTTTAAAAAAAACATATGTGTAAACCTTCTAAACTGTGCGTACCCGGTACCGGGTCCATAACGTCATTTACTTCTGCATTCTTTACATTTTAAAGGTCTGTACTGGCCCAATACCCCCATAAGTGGTTCCGTTCTCTCATCAGTTGGAATAAAATAACTTTTGCATAGATTATGATAGAGACATTTATTTTTTTTTTCTGATTACTGACAAGTGCAGTGTGGGGAGTCAACGGATCTTTCCAGAACACCATTTTATGCTTAAAAGACTGAATGGTGCCTACATGTCTGAGCTTTGATTTAATTTTCAAAGCAATCCACAGGCACCCAGCAAAAGGTACGACTTGCCAGTTGCGATCTCAACTCCATATTAATTAACTTTACATTTTAAAACAATAAAATGAGGCTACACTCAAAGACCCCCCCAAACTGGTTTTTGAGAGTGCTCAACAAACCCCTGTTGATTCTCGCCTGCAAATCACGTCTGCAAGGGAATACACATTCTCAGGCAGACACAGAAGCGATCAGAAGCTTCCAAAGTTTAAATGGACATTCAAGTAAAACTGTGTTTATTTGAGTAATGCATGCTTATTTTACGTTTCTGTAGGTTTTTGTGTGTACATGTTCCATGTGTTTAACGTAACTGTTATGGATAGGTAATGAGTTATAGCCATTGATGTTGCATGAAATCTACAGAATCTTTGTGAAATATTTCATGTTTGGTATTGATTGAAAGCTAGGAAAGTTTTAAATGCATTGGTTTATATGAAGAAACCATACTATTAAACATGTCCATGTTATGATACTTTATTTTAATAGCTTCCAATCAAAGGCAGGTAACACATGATTCTCACATGATGTGCTAACCCAGCCTCCTAGAGGAGGGAATGGGGGTGTGATCCCACCCCGCAGCTTCTCTTATTGGACAATCCCTGTGTAGGCCACACCTATGCCAAAAGCCTATAAAACTTTGAACAATGAAATTTCTTTGTCGTCTTTGCCGGTTCTTTGCTGCTCCTCACCGTTGTTGCTGCCTGGACGTTGCTCTTCTCGTGCTGGCCGTTACATCGCCTCGGCGGAAGCCTCGTTGTATCACGGAGCAAACCGCGACCTTCTCCTGCTGCCGGCTCGACCCCCGATCTGCTTGTGCAACTGCTTTAACAACAAGCCATCGGGTCAACTCATCAGAACTCTGAAACTCTGACATAACTACGGAATTCCGCAGAGAGCCGAAACCCCAGGAAGGACTTCACCTACGAAACCGCTTAGTCCAACATCCATATCCCTATCAACCGACTCCAAATTTCCCTGAAAGTAAGGAAACCCCTCTCCACCGAAGAGGGAATTTCAGCACGTCATTGAAGTTGCTACGCTGACCAATCAGCTTCGCCGGGATTTCCCTTTCGACTAGTCGAGGAAACCAAAATTCCAACGCAAGTAACACAAACAAGGTTATATCCATTGCTAAACTGGTGTGAAATATATTTAAGTAGTAAAGAATAGCGAAATTCTCTGCTTTTATGGTTTCTCTCAGGTTGCAATGCTAAGAACTTAGCAAATGCTAAAAGTTGAATCCTTAATCGCTCTCCGTCATAACACTCCTCAAACTGCTTGTGTGTGTGTGCGTTTGTTTGTTTTATGTAGATTAGTACGTTGTGTTGTAGAGTAGCAATACTTACAAAACAACAAAACTTTTGTTTCGTTTTTAAGATCCATGTTGGTGTGTTGTGTGCTTTATAAGTTAATGTCTCAGCTTCAGATACTGCTACCTTGCTCATTAAATAATTAGATATTGTTTTCATATTGTTATTGTTGGCCATGTAATGATATAATACAGGATTGCTTTATGCTGACCATTCTATTTGCTGGACAAATGAGTAGGTTAAGTGTAAGATTTCAATAATTCTATGTGAATCATGTTCAAATCTTTAGATTCGAATCACCAAAGTTTAAATGTGTTTTAAACCAAAGAGCTGATTCCTACAGCAGGAACCAACAAAATAAATTTCAGCAAACTAGACCACACAGAACCTAAAAGGTAAACTTTCAAATTTGAGTTAAAAAAAAAAGTGCTTTTTTTTTTTGGAAGGATGATACCAAACTTTTGCATTTACACCTCTGCATGTGGATTTGGGAAGCTTTTGAATTTGTGTAGGCAAAACCCAGGCAGAAAGCCCAAAATAGCACTTGACTTTACAAGGTTAATGACACACACCGAGAATCAATTAATGGTAAAATTCTGCTTTGTTTTTTTGTTGTTGTTGCAGAAATCAAGCTCAGAGTGCACAAAATATATTTATCTGTAATGAACAGTGATACAGGCAACGCAGTGGCGCAGTGGTAGTGCTGTTGCGTCACAGCAAGAACGTCGCTGGTTCGCAGGTTCGAACCTCGGTTGGGCTGGGTCAGTGGGCGTTTCTGTGTGGAGTTTGCATGTTCTCCCTGCGTTCGCGTGGGTTTCCTCCGGGTGCTCCGGTTTCCCCCACAGTCCAAAGACATGCAGTACAGGTGAATTGGGTAAGCTAAATTGTCCGTAGTGTATGAGTGTGAATGTGTGTGTGGAAATTCCCAGAGATGGGTTGCGGCTGGAAGGGCATCCGCTGCGTAAAAATCGTGCTGGATAAGTTGGTGGTTCATTCCACTGTGGCGACCCCGCAAGGGACAAAGCCGACAAGAAAATGAATGAATGAATGAATGAACAGTGATACACACTTGATTCAAAAGATGGACCTGTTCAGAGTCAAATAGAGGTGTATGATTGTCGCATATTTGACAATTAGTGTGAAAATTGAGAGCTACTTTTAAGTCAAACATATGCCAATGCTTTGTTTTTTATTGTTTTGTTAATCTACTTTAGTGTTTTATGACAATATTATTTAACCAGATTTGACGAAAAGTGTTTACAAAAAACTATGATAATATCCCGCCATTTCCAGAAAGTGCTGTAATTTGCGACGAGTGTAACTGGGAAGGACGTGATAGCTTCAATCTTGGCATTTACTGGTTTTACCATGCCACTACCCACAAACTTACCCAAGTAAACTACAGTTGCTTTTGCACATTTGGTCAAATTAACAGTAATATTTGCCTCAGTCAGTTACTGAAAAACCTGTTTTAACTGATTGATGTGTTCTTGCTATGTTGTTGAATGGACAACGATGTCATCTAAATCAGTGTTTCTCAACCACGCTCCTGGAGGACCACCAAAACTGCATGTTTTGGATGTCTCCTTCAACTGTCACACCCATTACAGGCCTTTCAGTCTCTGCTAACGAGCTGATGATCTGAATCAGGTGTGTTTAGTTAAGGAGACATGGAAAATGGGCAGAGCTGGTGGTCCTCCATGAACGTGGTTGAGAAACACTGATCTAGATACACATCATATCCTGGCACCCCCGTAACACCCGATTAACCAACCACAGAAATGTTGCAGGTGCATTGCATACTACAAAAGGCATTACTGTATATTGTTAAAAGCCATCAAGTGTAACAAACGCTGAAATTTCACCTGCCAATAGCCAAATAAAAGACCTTTTCATTTCAATATTCAAAAGTGTGTGTGTGTGTGTGTGTGTGTTTGTGTACCTGATGTGGAAGCTCTCTCCATACGGCAGCACAGAGAAGGCAGCACACAAAGACCTTTTGGCGCATATCAACACGATCCTACAATGTGAACACAAGCTAGTTAACATAGCGCACATTTACCACACATTCACACATAGACAGGCCATTTCAACACACAAAAAGAGAGTAATCTCTCTGTACATTCAGATCAGAAACAAACACAACAGCTGTCACAGCAGAGGGGTCAAATGACAGCCTTAGAATTACATAAATGCCCCCCCCCCCACCCAACACACACACACACACGCACACACACACACACACACACACACACACACACACACACACACACACACACACACACACACACACACCACACACACACACACACACACACACACACACACACACACACACAAGGCAGAACACCTGCACTATCTGCCTCAATGTACACTTCTCTCTCAAGTCTGTCACACAAACACACAGGAAGTGTGGTGATATTTGGGTTAGCTGTGGATATGTGGACTGCATTTTAACCCTAGACATGTGGCAGGGT
Source organism: Danio kyathit (assembly GCA_903798195.1). NCBI lineage: Eukaryota > Metazoa > Chordata > Actinopteri > Cypriniformes > Danionidae > Danio > Danio kyathit. Next base: position 17,593,947 of record LR812541.1, read on the forward strand.
GGTTAAATGGCAGTTGAAATGAAACTGATGCTCGGTGGCAGCTTGCAAGGATATTTCTGACACTTCCTTCATCAACGGCTACATGACAGTAAAGAAATGGCTAGAGAAATGACAGTGACTGTGAGTCAGGGCAATTATGTCAATCATTTTATTGGTTATTTCAGCAACAGACTTTCTTTTTTATCTCAGGTAGTGCTTTTTTAAATAGATTTCAGGCAGCAGATCTGTTCAGGTTGGTAGGATTTAGCTTTTTGCATTTATTCTATTATGTTTTATTCTTGTTTATACTTCAAGTTTACCTATATATATATATATATATATATATATATATATATATATATATATATATATATATATATATATATATATATATATATGCAGTGTTTCCTCTAGGATTTTTTCCAGCTGTGGCGGCAGGCTTTTTTTACACAGATCTGCCAACTATTTCAAAGACAAATATTACACACAGTATTACAAGTCGAGAACGCATTCATGTAATATGAGCATGCGAATCTCTTTGCTTGCGCGCCGATTTCCTCTTTGTGCACAAAACTTCTTGCATGCACTCAAATTTACATGCTCAAATGCAGATCTTCTCGTGCGCTCTCCAGTAAGCGCTGCTGAAGTGCGATGTAGTGCGTTTTTGTGCGTTTTCCGACATTAACGCATCCTGAAGTAAAGTGAAACGGCTATAAACTCCAGAAAGATAGGTATACTTATGGAAACTGTGTTCATCTTAACTGAAAGCTACGCCGTGTTTGCTGGCCTCACGCATCACGCACCTGTCAGTCAGTCAGTCAGCATGTCACCTTAAAGGGTTGAACAAATAGCGCACAGCACTACGGTTACAGAAATGTTTGCGCTGTTATAATTCACTTACCTTTTAATATGTTTTGGTGCGATTATAACCCGCTATAAAAAAACACGACTAAATGTTTTAAATGAGAAGTTGTAATGTAGCCGTGGCGGGATGAATTTTGGCGTGGCGGCTCGCCACGGATGAATGAATGTAGCGGAAACCTTGATATATATATATATATATATATGTATTAGTATTAGTTTGATAGCTTTTGCTGTTTGATGAGACACAATACTGATAGATGGAAATAATCAGTTATCAGTAAAACATCCATTTAGATGTTAACTGTTCACTTTACTTAATCAACAAAAAAGCAAATAAAACTAATCATCTCTGATAAATCAGAGACTAAGCCGAAGGAAAATGAATGAATAAATATCTATTAACCACACATTTTTAAGGATTATGAGGGACGTTATATATACTGTATAGGGCAGTTGGGACAAAGATTACTGCAATTACTGCGCTATTGACAAGGTAACTTTATTCCAATGCTATCTCTTTATTTTTGACACCTTATCATTGTATTCTGAATGTTAAATTAATATTAAGTTCAAAAGTGTTTTGACTGTAATTTTTCCTTAAAACTGTCTGAATCCAATGTTTTCAATTTTAAAGTCATTCCAATTTAAAGTAAACCAAAATACAATTATACATTTAATAATAAAAAACATATTTAAAAAAGTTGCTGATTTGAAAAATGTAATTTAATTACAAGGTGAGAAAGCAGTTTAGAAATTTCAGGATTCTCTTATTTAATCATGATGGACTTTGGGCTTGGATTAACTGTTCTAAAACGCTGCAAATATGGCTGCTAAGTAAACAGACTTTCTTTGAAGGGATTTGACACATTAAACGGACATGTCCTTAGTCATTCTTGGTGATTGTGTGGACATATAAGTCAATGCCAATTAAGGTCCAAATTGTGTTGATATTTGACATGGCTTTAATACATCAGTTTTGAGTATATTAAAAGCAGCTTTTCATTGGTTCTTTGGAGTGTTGCAATTTTTTATTTACTTTATTTATGAATACAAAATAATATGTTTATATGTATTTTTTGCATTTAGCACATTATCATAGGGGATTATTGTTATTACTTTGCTTTTGTAATAAAGTCTAGTACTAATTCACTTTGAGTATATATATATATATATATATATATATATATATATATATATATATATATATATATATATATATATATATATATATATATATATATATATATATATATATATATATATATATATACTGTTAAAGTCAGAATTATTAGCCGCATTTGATTTATTTTCTTTTTTAAATATTTCCCAAACGATGTTTAACAGAGCAAGGACATTTTCACAGTATGTCTGATAATATTTTTTCTTCTGGAAAAAGTCTTATTTGTTTTAGTTTGGCTAGAAAAAAATCAGTTTTTAATAAAAAAAAAAAAAAAAACATTTTAAGGTCAAAATTATTAGCCCCTTTAAGCTATATATTTTTTCGATAGTCTACAGAACAAACCATCATTATACAATAACTTGCCTAATTACCCTAACCTGCCTAGTTAACCTAATTAACCTAGTTAAGCCTTTAAATGTCACTTTAAGCTGTATAGAAGTGTCTTGAAAAATATTTAATAAAATATTATTTACTGTCATCATGGCAGAGATAAAATAAATCAGGTATTAGAAATGAGTTATTAAAACTATTATATTTAGAAATGTGTTGAAAAATCTTTTCTCCGTTAAACAGAAATTGGGGAAAAAATAAACAGAGGGCCATACAGTTGAAGTCAGAATTATTAGCCCCCCTTTGAATTTTTTTTCCTTTCTAAATATTTCCCAAATTATGTTTAACAGAGCAAAGAAATTTTCACAGTATATCTGATAATATATTTTTTTCGGGAGAAAGTCTTATTTGTTTTATTTCAGCTAGAATAAAAGCAGTTTTAATTTTTTTTAAAACCATTTTAGGGACAAAATTATTAGCCCTTTTAAGCTATTTTTTTTTCGTTAGTCTACAAAACAAACCATCGTTATACAATAACTTGCCTAATTACTCTAACCTGCCTAGTTAATCTAATTAACCTAGTTAAGCCTAGTTAAGGGCTAATAATTCTGACTTCAACTGTATATATATATATATATATATATATATATATATATATATATATATATATATATATATATATATATATATATATATATATATATATATATATACACATACAATCTTTGTGTAACCCTGAGTTACTTTTTGGTTGGCCATCAGTTTGTTGCTAATGCATCTCCTGAAAAAATGCACAACAGAAATCTGGTAGTGTTGGCGCTGCTTTGGCTTTTTCGATGATAATTATTGTGATCTCCCAATGGCAACAGAGAAATACTGTTAAATCTCTGTAGACTGATGGCATTTCATGGTGTTAAGCCTTATAACCTTAAAATGTGAGCAAAATCCCCTGTTTTGTCATCACTCTGGACATTACGCTAGAGAATCATTCATAGGTCCAAATAGCTAATAGCTCCAAAGTGATGTTGGTGAAGTAGCAATGGTTTCTACTGTTCTGTGGTCAGCTGCAGATGTGAATGAATGGTGGAAGAAAGTAGCTCCTCATACAAAAGTATTTTTAGACCATCGTGTTTGATTTTCTTTTTGAATACACACGATTATGCCATCAAACTGTTGTATAAAAGCAATATCATGCTCATAGAAGTGCAATATGGCTGTATATCGGCACTGGTGGGAGGTGTGATATTGCTTATATCATATATATATATATATATATATATATATATATATATATATATATATATATATATATATATATATATATATATATATATATATATATATATATTTATTTTATTTTATTTTTTACCCCATATCCACATTAAAAACTATTGGTTAATTAATCAGTTATCAGACAGTACTTTCTAATTGAGTTAGCATAACACATTGTTGCAGAGCACATATAACTCGGATGGCAACAAGTAAATTATCAGCCAAATAATTTTTTTTGGTCATTTATAAATATCACTTCAATGACCTTGCACAGCACACCATCATCTATTATGGTGAATTCTGGAATAGTGCTCCATTGTTTCTCACAGAGAACAGTTAATAGCCTACAGAATTAGCTGGCCTTTTTTTGCTTTAATACTGAGCATCTGTGTTTATTCCATAGATGAGGCCACTGAACACCAAGATTATCAGGATCACTGATCATCTACTGTACTGGAAAATATCTTATCAGTTTTATTTCTCCCACCCCGGCCCTGTCTGTGACCCTGTGAATGTGAGTAGGTACGTGCGTATTTGTGTGTGAAAACCCAAAGCCTGGGAACACAAGCGGAAAATATGGACCGCGGTCTATTTGGGGCAGTTTATAATGGGACTTTAGTAAACATAGCTCTCATTCTTTGGATGGAATGAGGCCAGATGTCACGGAGAACAACCAGTTCCATTAGAGAACAACACACATCCTATCCAGTCATTCCTAATGCGGAGCAGACTCTGTGCTAAAGCTCCAATTAATAGATATGCAAGTCTAAAGTCAGATAAATCATCATATCTGATTCTTGGGTTCATTATTGCTGTCATTCTTCAATAAACGCTTCTAAAACAAATTGTTCTGAAAAGTTCTGCTTTAACACGTTTCAGAGAAGTGTTGTTGAAAAATGTTACATTTTATTACTAGTTTTCTGTTTGGATATCTTTAATAATGTATTCCTGTGAAGGTAAAGCTGAAGTTCTTCAGTGTCACATAATCCTCAAAAGACTATTGTAAAACGTAAGGATGTAATGATTCACATGACTCACGATTCACCATACTAATCTCACGATACGATTTAGTCACTATTTTTGAACAAAATTATTTAAAACAAATTTAAGGTGAAGAGCCCTTTCAATTTTTTTCTTTAATGCTGCACAAATTTTTGTTAAATAATATATTTTCTGCCATAACTAAATAGCTTTTTTAAAAACAAATACATATTAAAAAAAGAATAATACAAACTAAAGAAGACTCATTAATATAAACAAACTAAAACTGTGACTGTGCTGGGATTTTACATTTTTAAAAAGAAATATCAGCATATCTATGTTTTCTGGCACAAGCTGAAGTCTTTGCACATTATACTGGGGACTGAGGTGGCTGGTGTAGTGAGATAAGCCTTTCCTAAACCAGAGAACATTAGCTACGTTTCCATCCACCTATTTTTATTTTTATTTTATTTTGGAAATGCGCATAAAAAAAAAAAAAAAAAAAAAAAAAAAAATCGGTTGATGGAAACGCCAAGATGGCAATACATTTTGAAAATGCGCATACATGTACAGTACAGTTGAAGTCAGAATTACCCCCCCCCTGAATTATTCGCCCCCGTTAATTTTTTCCTCCCAATTTCTGTTTAACGGAGTGAATTTTTCAGCACATTTCTAAACATAATAGTTTTAATAACACATTTCTAATAACTGATTTATTTTATCTTTGCCATGATGACAGTAAATAATATTTTACTATATATTTTTCAAGACATTTCTATACACCTTAAAGTGACATTTAAATGCTTAACTAGGTTAATTAGGTTAACTAGGCAGGTTACGGTAATTAGGCAAGTTATTGTATAACAGTGTTTGTTCTGTAGACTATCGAAAAAAAAATTGCTGAAAGGGGCTAATAATGATCTTAAAATGGCTTTTAAAAAATTAAAAACTGCTTTTATTCTAGCTGAAAAAAAAAACAAATAAGACTTTCTCCAGAAGAAAAAATATTATCAGACATACTGTGAAAATGTCCTTGCTCTGTTAAACATCATTTGGGAAATATTTAAAAAAAGAAAAAGAAATTCATAGGGGGGCTAATAATTCTGACTTCAACTGTATACTCAGTTTATAACTGAGTAGGATAAACTTTTTATCCGATAAGAAAAGGTGCGCATAAACTATGATGGAAACACTTTTACAGAACAAATTCCAGTATGCGCATTAAAAAAGATCATGTGATTTTGTTATAAGAAATCATGTGATATAAAAATGTGTGAATGGACAAACTGGCAGGCTAAACACATTGTAAAACATCTGAAATTTTGTTTTGGACATTCTAAAATGCTTTAACCATTTCAGCATTAGTGTTATTATATTATTAATGACCTACAGAATCAAGAGCGTCTGTGCGCCGCGTCTCACACCTTCAAACGCCACCGCGCGTTCACTGCGTGTCAGGATTGCCTTCTGAGGCGCAAGCTATTCATGTAATAAAGAAGAAAATTCAGGAAGCTTTTCCTACCACAGCAAATTCTGTTTTTACTGTTGATATTTGGCGCCAGTTAATCAGGAAGTGACGATTTAGTTCGATTTGACTCGTTGGATGGAAACGCTGCTTTATTCACACCTCTTTTATGCGATAATCCAGTTTTGCGCATAAAGTTAATAAGCATTTTTGGATGGAAACACAGCTAGTGTGTACAGAGGTAGCCCCTCTGCTCCAGGGGACTGACCACTGGCATAAAATACTGATTATAAAATGACTAATTATATAGTAGAATAGAGACAGGAGTAGAACATGATTATTAACATTACTTGTATAATTAATTAGTATAAGTATCAGTGTGATACTCTTAAGAAGAGATAATCTCGAAAATTTTAAATATTTAATAATAATAATAATAATAATGAGAAAATTATTTAAATATGCATAAACTCATTTGAAAAGGAGAGGGTAAAAATAATCTAATACCTGCTTCTGTAACAGAACAATTTTCTCTTTCAGTCTGAAAAACATCTTCACACTTTTGCTATGAAAACACTGATGCACCGTGTGATCTCTGTAGCGCTCGTCAGAGCAAGCGCAGCTGCAAATCATCCGGTCCGCTTGGTTTGGCTTATTAATAGTTTTTTTTGTGTATAGACGTCTGTGAGAGTAGTTTTTAACTGTGCTGACACTTTATCTGCATCATATTTGTTGTTCTGTTAGTGTAATTAAACATCTTTTTGCAGTATTTGCACACAGTTTGTGTTTTGTCTGGCGCACTTCACTGCTATATTTTTACTCTGCCACCCCACTTCTTGCCCGCCACTAATGTGCAGGTAGAGCGAGTTTGCGCCTGTAAACACAGCGCCATCTCTGTTACAAAAATGTATTGTGATTCATTCAACATTTCTATCGATTTGAATCGTCACATACAGTTGAAGTCAGAATTATTAGCCCTCCTGAATTATTAGCACCCCTGTTTATTTTCCCCCCCAATTTCTGTTAAACAGAGAGAAGATTTTCTCAACACATTTCTAAACATAATAGTTTTAATAACTCATTTCTAATAACTGATTTATTTTATCTTTGCCATGATGACAGTAAATAATATTTCTACTTCTATACAGCTTAAAGTGACATTTAAAGGCTTAACTAGGTTAATTAGGTTAACTAGGCAGGTTAGGGTAATTAGGCAAGTTATTGTATAATGATGGTTTGTTCTGTAGACTATTGAAAAAAAAAAATTAGCTTAAAAGGACTAATCATTTTGTCATTAAAATGGCTTTTAAAAAATTAAAAACTGCTCTATTCTAGCCAAAATAAAACAAATAAGACTTTCTTCAGAAGAAAAAAACATTATCAGACATACTGTGAAAATTTCCCTGCTCTGTTAAACATAATTTGGGAAATATTTAAAAATAAAAAAATTCAAAAGAGCGCTAATAATTCTGATTTTAACTGTATTTGAATCAATTTTCGTCTGACTCACGGTGAATCATTACATCCCTAGTAATATGATGATCTAAAAAGCTTTATAAGTATTATCAATTTTATTATTAACACACTTGTTGTGATTTTTATTTTTGCAGAAACTGATATCTTAATCCTTTTATCATTTATCCTCTTTATCTTTTTAAAATTAAAACCATTTTGTTGGTCAAAATTCACATTTACATTTTAAATGCATGACCCATTTGATGAGTACAAATAATAGAGTACAAAATGTGTTCAATATTTGTGTTTAAACTGTCAGATATGATATCCTCCTAACATAACAAATTGCATCATAAAGCAAGTGTAAATGGACCCTTGCAAAGCTGGGAAGAGAATGAAGACGATAGGCAGAATGTTTGTTTTCAAGCACAGATAAGGGAAAACAAGACAAGTGTGGGAAAGCAGACTGACACACACACACACACGCACACGCACACGCACACACACACACACACACACACACACACACACACACACACACACACACACACCCTGGGCTGTTATCACTGGGATTAACAACTCACACACACGCACGCGCAGAGAGGTGAATAAACACACCTGCTGCCCCTGGTGTCGTACTGCCTCATGTTCTTAATAAAGTGGATTTTCTTCATAGAGCGCGGACGAGGAGAACCAGACGCATTCCGGCTCCTGAGGACACACACAGATGGGTAAAACATGAAACACATTTGAAAATAATGCAGAAAATCATTTAGTCACACATTGACATTTTGCCTTTTAAAGATTCACTCATAAATAATGATGCATGATATATTGCTGGACATAACAATATCGGCCAATAAGTGCTTACTTTTAATGGTATAGTTAAGCCAATAGGAAATAAATGTTGATGTTTCACATGACATGCACTCAAAAAAGATCTTCACAGTTTGCTCAAACTACTAATTTAAAATAAGCTGAAACAACACAATTCTTGGGCTGCACGGTGGCACAGTGGGTAGTGCTGTCACCTCACAGCAAGAAGATCGCCGGTTCGAGCCTCGGCTGGGTCAGTTGGCATTTCTGTGTGGAGTTTACATGTTCTCCCCATGTTGGCCTGGGTTTCCTCCAGGTGCTCCGGTTTTCCCCAAAGTCCAAAGACATGTGCTATACAGTAGGTGAATTGGGTAAGCTAAATTGACCGTAGTGTATGTGTGTGAATGAGTGTGTATAGATGTTTCCCAGTGATGGGTTGCAGCTGGAAGGGCATTCGCTGCGTAAAACATTTGCTGGATAAGTTGGCGGTTCATTCCACTGTGGCGACCCCAGATTAATAAAGGGACTAAGCCGAAAAGAAAATGAATGAATGAACACAATTCTCGAGGTTTTGTTGGACTGCTTAATTGTTTTATGTTCAATTTACTTAAATTTGTAAAAAAAAAAACTATTAAAGTTAACGTAATTCCTTCATGTTATCCCAACACAAATCAATAGTGCGGAACCCTGCATTTTCTACAGTGCGTTACAAGCAGAAGCTTCTTTAGATGAGTTCATGTTAGACGGGATGCTTGCAGTGTGGGAGTTTTTCGCCATAAAAAAAAAGAAGACTTCCGAATTTCAATTCGTAAATGCTTTTGGAAAAACTAAAATCTACATGTTCCTTTGCATGTTCCTTTAAAAGATTTAAATATCTACACAGTTATCCATGATAGGGATGCACCTACTGTACTGTATATTGTTTTTTGACCAATATCAGTATACAGTGGGAAAAATAAGAATGAACACATCACCATTTTTCTCACCGTCATCATTTTTACCAGATATTGGTAACAACCAAAGAAATGCATATATGCAAAGAAACAAAACTAATGTGTTTACAAATTAAGGTATGTGTAATAAAATGAAGTGACGCAGGGAAAAAGTATTAAACACATGAAGGGAGGTGTAGAACGGCAGTGAAAGCCCAGACAGCAGCTGAAATCTCACAGTAGTTTTCAGCAAACAAACGAGTTGAGAATCAAAAGACACGTGAAAGTGAAACCATAAATCAGAACAGAACTGCTCTTAAAGTGACAGCACTCAATATTCTTGCTGCAGACTGTTTTTATCATTATTAATCAAACAACAACAACAAAAAAAAACAAAATCACTCAGTGCTCTTGACTGAAGGACTTTAGTAGCTTTAATTAAAGTTTTTTTTTTCTTACAGTGAAGATGCTTAAAAGCACAGTTTGTTTCATATTTTTATTCTGTTGTATTTATTTCCCTTTCCTTATTTACAGGGAGGAAAATAACTGTATATATACAGTTGAAGTCAGAATTATTAGCCCTCCTGAACAGTGCTTAATTTGTGAATTGCGAGGTCCCGGCACAGATCGGGGAAACGGATCCGGCATGTTACCCGAGGATAGAGAGGTGTCGCGCACAAAAGTGGAAAGGGGAGAGGGGGAGTTGGATGGCGGAGGGGTGTTGCAGACGAAGTACGAAAGTAAAGAGCGGGGGGTTGTCGCGGACGAAAATGAAAAGGGTTGGGGAGTTGCGGAGGAAAGTGAAAGTGAACAGCGGACGGGGGGAGGAGAGCGGTTGAGGAGGGGGATCGGTAAAATAAGGTGCCGGATCAGATTTCAGGCGCAAATTAAGCCCTGCTCCTGATCTATTAGCGTAGCGACCCTTAATATTTTTACCCCAATTTCTGTTTAACAGAAAGATTTTTTTCAACCCATTTCTAAACATAATAGATTTAATAATTTCTAATAACTGATTTATTTTATCTTTGCTATGATGACAGTACATAATATGAGACTAGATATTTCAAGATACAAGCATTCTCCTGCAGACAAATTAAAAATATATATTGCTTAAGGGGGCTAATGATATTGACCTTAAAATGGGTTTCAAAATATTTAAACCTGCTTTTATTCTAGTCAAAATAAAACAAGTAAGACTTTTTCCAGAAGAAAAAATATTATAGCAAATACTGCGAAAAATTCCTTGCTCTGTTAAACATTCATTCATTCATTTTCTTTTTGGCTCAGTCCCTTTATTAATCTGGGGTCGCCACAGCGGAATGAACCGCCAACTTATCCAGCACATGTTTTACGCAGTGGATGCCATTCCAACTGCAACCCATCTCTGGGAAACATCCACACACACTCATTCACACTCATACACTACAGACAATTTAGCCTACCCAATTCACCTGTACTGCATGTCTTTGGACTGTGGGGGAAACCGGAGCACCAGAATGAAACCCACGCGAATGCAGGGAGAACATGCAAACTCCACACAGAAACTGCGCCACTGCGTCACCCTGTTAAACATCATTTAGAAAATATTTATATTAAAAAAATAAATACACAGGGAGGCGAATAATTTTGACTTCAACTATACCGTATATCGTTTTGAATAATCGTGATTACAATTATAACCAAAATAATCGTGATTATGACTTTTCCCATAATCGAGCAGCCTAAATAGGCATACAGTTTTTTTTTCTGATACAGCATGACTTTGCAGGAATTTTTCATAAAAAGGCCAACTAGAAATCTCACAGGATTGTCTGGCCACTTCATCTGTAAATGTACAAGTGGCGTGGGATGCTTTTTTTTTTAAATATGAAGACTCAAAGTCTGTTTCTCTTGCTAGTCTCTTTTTTTTCACAATGAAAAACTCCCACACCGCTAACATCTAGTCAAGCAGCATTAGCTCTTGTAAAGCACGTGTCTGCTTTGTTCTATGTCACAGAAGGGATGATAAAAACCCTGGTGGCGGGAAGCAAGCATGTGAAGCGTTTCAACCAGAGGAAATAATAGAATTTATTGCCTTAAATATTTTGACCAAATTTTAGCTATAAGACTGATAATCGATATCGATGGCTGCTGACATATTGTGCATTCCTAATTCACATTATTTGTTTTGTATTTTGTTTTTATAATCACAGAAAAAGGTATTTGAAAATCTCTATTGATAAATTGGGCTATACATCAATTACCATTATCGGACAAAGTTTCTAAATCAGTGCATCCCTATTCATAAAGACTTATTTAAAAGAATTTGTTTCATTAGTTAATGTTTTTTTTTGTGATATCTTGCAAATGATATAATAGCTGCATCCCAAATGGCACACTATGCACTTATGCACTATGTACTAATGCACTTACACACTCAACAGCATAGTATATGCATGTAGTGTCATCCCAAATCAAACACTAATGTTTTTTTACTAAGCGGAAATTCAACCCGTTTCCCTGATGACGTTTGACGGTTGCCAAATTAGTGAAATAAATGACCAAAGTACTAAATATTGCCTGCCATGAGTATAACCGCATTCACCATCGGGAGGCGCTGCAATCACTCTCGTAGGAGAATTTTGCTTCCACAATCCAAAATAAATAAAGTTATCCAACATGTGCGCCCGATAGCTCCGCCCCTTCCGATACGTGGGCAAAACTGCGGTCGTTGAGTGCGTGAAGTGTCCATCATTCCACACTTTATTTTACCGGTTGAATTTTTAGTTTTCAGTGTGAACTCACTACTTACACTATTTATACTACAAAATGGCGTAGAATAGTGCGTAAGTATAAGATTTGGGACGCACCTAATGTTAAGTACATTTAACAGTCGCCACCTACTGGCGTAACATTGTAATTGATACATTACAGATTTAGTGTTATCCTCAATTTTAATTTCTATGACAGACAGATGTACTTGTATCCAAACTATGATCTTTTATGCCAGTATTTCTGTCATGACTTTTTGTAACAGGAATTACAACACTGCGGTTGAAAATGTCATACCCATAAATGTCAAATGCTTTCTCTGTGTCAGTCACTGTAAATGTTTGTGGCGATCATCATCACACTTGTAAGAGTTTTAATAGACACAGCTAAATCATTTTCGATTAGAAATATTATTAAATAGTAGGGCTGAACAATATATAATTTGAGCTTCAATATCGAAATTGTGTGTATCTGCAATTGTCACATCACTGGATTAGATTATTAAAGATTAAAAGATAAAATATGATTAAATATTACTTTTAAAGATCACGACACAATGATGATGACCGTTTTATTTTAACCTTGATTGATTGTTCAATTTTTGTATATGCTGAGTCACAGATTGGATTTCTCTTGTCTTGTGTCCCATTTATCTAATGGCTAGTCTAGTCTAGTGATCAGGCAACCATAGAAAGAAATGTATTTAATTTGAACAAATATCCAGTGAAACAGGGGTCACCAATCTCGGTCCAGGAGGGCCAGTGTCCCTGCTGAGTTTAGCTCCAACTTGCCTCAACACACCTGCCAGGGTGTTTCAAGTACACCTAGTAAGACCTTGATTAGCTTGTTCAGTTGTGTTTGATTCGGGTTGGAGCTAAAATCTTCAGGACACCGGCCCTTCAGGAACAAGTTTGGTGACCCTTGCAGTGAAATGTGCAACCACTACACTCCCCAGAAAACCATAAAGCATTGTTTATTTAACTTTTATTTTTGTATTTTTATCTTGTAATTTATTATATTTTATGCAGTTGCAGATCATCCCAGTTGATCTTAATTAATTAAATCTTTCCAAATAGAACTATTCAAACTATCTGGTGAAATTATATTCATAGTGCTATATATACCGCAGCAAAACAAAATACAGCAATGTCAATTTTTTCCAATATCATGCAGCCCTATTACATGGGTGTTTGAATCGAGACTGCAATCTTTAAACTATTACTCATGAAGTTTTAGGCCTCATCTCGGAGTTGTTACATAAGTCTCTGACTAAATTTTACACAACATACATGCTACTCAATGGCGACATTGGTGCACTAACTAGTCAAAACAGTTCAAGTGCAGACAGGTATTTAACCCCAAACGACTTCAAACGAATGGACCAAAACAAGACACAAAAACCAGCAATCACAGGATTCATGTTAGCTTATACCTGTTCAGTTTTTTTCAACATCTATTATTATACACCAGTTTGTTCCTGTTGAGTCACGCACTGTTTGGTCATTTCTTGGGAGGTGCTGCTTTATACGTATGTGGCTGAAGTGTGAGTCAATTGACTGTTTCCCTCCTGAAGGGAGTGCGTCATTATGGCTAACAAAACTGGAAAGGACCTTATTCACGCTGCACCTTCCTTACAGCTCATTGCTCAGTCAACTTCAACATTTTACTTACATAAGGTGACTATAACCGGCTTTTCAATCAAGAAAGAAAAACATCAGATGGCAGTTATGGCACTACATATGTAAAGTATACTAGTATTCCATTTAACACGAAACCTGAAATACATAAAAAAGGAAGAAACTAAGAAAATGAAAAAAAGTGTACACGTACAGTATATAGCTTTACAATGCTTTTTTCATTATCTTATTGTTTCTTACTTTTTATATTTATATATAATACCTGACAATAGTATTGTTGCCTATCCAAGTTTTAGGAACAGCAAATAATAACTTGATTATTTGTTACCAGAAGTGGCTTTTATGAAAGGCAAAAGCCTCTAGATTACACCTATTTCACCAAAATAAAATATGATCATGCCTTGATTTTTAATTATGTAATTAGGACAGTAAGGTCTGACTTTGCTTAGACAAAAGTCTTGTCACTTAACAGAAATAATGTACAGTATAGAATATAAATGCATGATGCAGTGGAAAAAAGAATGAATATTGTGTATGACTCCCATGAGCTTGGAGTACTGCATCCATACATCTCTGCAATGACTCAAATATCTTATTAATAAAATCATCTGGAATGGCAAAGAAAGCATTATTGCAGGACTCCCAGAGTTCATCAAGATTCTTTGGAATCATCTTCAATGCCTCCTCCTTCACCTTACCCCAGTCATGCTCAATAATGTTCATGTCTGGTGACTGGGCTGGCCAATTCTGGAGCACCTTGACCTTCTTCGCTTTCAGGAACTTTGATGTGGAGGCTGAAGTATGAGAAGGAGCGCTATCCTGCTGAAGAATTTGACCTCTCCTGTGGTTTGTAATGTAATAGGCAGCACAAATGTCTTGATACCTCAGGCTGTTGATTTTTCATGATTTTTCCTTCACCAAACTTGACTGATTTCTGTGAGAATCTTGGGTCCATGCGAGTTCCAATAGGTCTTCTGCAGTATTTGTGATGATTGGGATGCAGCTCAACAGATGATTCATCAGTAAAATCTACCTTCTGCCACTTTTACAAATGATCAACCAGAAGTCAAGTCATTATTTGTTGCTCTTACAACTGGGATTGATGACAAGAACTTTGTCAGGTAGTGTACAAGATATTGTATTTTTGTGTTATTTTGCTTTGTTTCTATTTTCAGATGTTAATTTTTAACATTCTGTCATGGGTCTACAGATGAAAAATAAACAAATAAACCTGCAAAAACATAAATAAAAATGGAGCTTTATGTATTTAATAGGGAGGATAACCATTTTCAAGCTATACCGTTTTCTAGGACAACAGTATCTCCAGCAGAAAAAATATCCAAAGATGCCGTTTCAAATTGTAAAGAAATCTGTTTTTTTTAAATAATGAATAGAGCAGAAGTCAATGATTCATTTGAATTATTTAGTCTGACATGTTTACTGTTCCAAAATATTATAAATGTTTCTCAAAATAAAATATATTGTGTTCAAAGGGGGAAAAAAGCTTTAGTTTTTTTACCCAGACATTTAAAATGAATATACTTTAGAGCAGTAATCACAATACCGTGAAACCGTGATATTTTTATCCAAGGTTACCATACCGTCAGAATCTTATACCAGCCCATGCCTAGTATTGTACACTATTTTTTTCCTGTGCAAATGTTTTTTTGACACCATACTGACATATTAAAGAGCATCTTTATGATAATAATAACTTTCCATTGATATCTTTCCCTCCACAGATTTTCTCCATATTAGGCAGAGACTGTAAAACAGAAGAATATTAGCACTGGGTCAAGAACTGCTGCGCTGCAGCATTTTTTCATGGGTAATTTTAGATTGTATTTTTCAAACGACTCAAATATCTCATGCACAGGAATGTACAATAGTGCCAAGAGAGCTCTACAATAATTTGGAAAATATGGATTAAAATGAGAGATCAAGCTTTAAAGCCCAAATATCAAGTGGCTGAGCATGCAAATCCCACTTGATTTCTGTAGCATTTCATCTAAAAGAGTTTCATAATCAATTATTGGGTACTTCTTTAAAATGGGACCTCAACTAATTCTTAACTTTCTAAAAAAAAGCCAAAATATTGTGTGGAATCCATGGATTCAAATTAACTTTCCCTGAAAATTCAGTATGAAGTCAGCCTAGGGTTATGTGTCTTACCATAACTACAGTTACATAATCTTCAGTCTGTCTCATCTAAACCCCTCTTTCCCTACATGAGCATCACATATTTCTGCCACATGCTTTGGGCACAAAACCAGGGCACACAGACCTTCTGTTTGGTTTTAAAAGTATTACACAAGCCTAGTGTGCAGAACAAACACAAACAGCTCCCCTATTCGCACCCTCAATCTGCTCTCCACCATTTGTGTGGTGATACGCACGATCCAAATGACTGTTATCATAACCCAGGGTGAGGAACCGCACCTGCATGCAGACAACTGAGAGCAAGTAAAGCTGAAGATAGTGACTGAACGCAAATGACTTAAAGCTTCTTTCTTTATTTCCAGAATGAAAAACGTGACTATCTCTGGAGCAGCCGCCAGCTTTGTATAAACCTCATTCTCTCTCTGCCCATCTGTCGCTCACTTGATCCCGACTTTTCATTTTTCCTTTTGACTCTCTTTCTTGATTTCCTCGTAAATCCTCCAATCCATTTGAGTTCAAGTCAAACCCAAAAAATGGGATAGAGGGGAAACTAAGAGATAAGCTTGGTGAGGCGGGACCAAATCACAGACTCCATCAGAGTGGGCAGTGTGTCCGGTCAAATATAGATGTTCATAAATATGGATGAATCATGCAGCAGAACAACACATTCAATTATACTCAGAAAATGACCTTTTCTGCTTGTTGAAACTACTTATTTAAAATGAATTGAAACAAGTGTTTTGGGGGACAACTTAATTGTTTTATGTTACACTTAAATTTGTAAAACCAATTAAGTTAACTTAATTGATTTGAGTTGGGACAATGTAGCTTGTATTGCAGGGGTGCTCAACCCTGTTCCTGGAGATACACCTTCCTGCAGATTTCAGTTGCAACCCTTATCAAATACACCTGCCTGTAATTATCCAGTGCTGTTCAGGTCCTAATTAATTAGTCCAGGTGTGTTTGATCAGGGTTGGAGCTGAACTCTGTAGGAATGTAGATCTCCAGGAACAGGGTTGAGCACCCCTGAGGTATTGTATCAATGATGCCACTAGGGCTGTACGATTAATCGAAATCAAATCGCAATTGCGATTTAAAACAGTGCGATTAGCTAATCTCAAGAGGCTGGATATGAAATATGTATTATTTAATTTCCCCTGGCCAAAGTACATGCGTGCATGGCATCTGTGTGTGACAGTCTTACTAGCCAATTAAGTGAGCACACTTTTATTCTGCCCAATCAGAATTTCGCAACAAAACTATGCGGAATGCCCAAACAAACAAACAAACAGGAAAGAGCAGAAAAGTGTAGACGAATTCATATCAAAGAAAAACAGGACATCGGTAATATGGGTATATCTTGGTTTCAAAGTCACAAAAAATGTAAGTTTAATGTCTAATTTGATCATTTCATGTGTATTTCACGTGCATTCACGGCTCGCGATGCAGGTATGTGCGTCATCTGTAGTGACTGACTGTATTGTTATGTACTATAAAACTATAATTTGCCATTTCATTTTCACAGGACAGTTATATACTGTATAGATGCATTAGTTGCAGAATGTTAAATCAGTTAACCGATTTAAATGCTTTTTAGATATTATGTCATTCAATGCAACTATACGCATGACTTTACGGAGAGCTTACGACCTACTAACTACGGTTTGCTTTAAGAACATGTTAACAAATTTAGTTACAAACTAGCTAGTAGTTACAAAGCCCCTAGTGTGGACTTTACCTTCCAGTTTAAGAAAGAACTTACGAACAGCTGGTACAACCCTACCCAGGAGATAACTAATGCCATAACACACTACCTCGCTAAAGACACGGTGCCGTTTAATGCAGTGACCAAAGAGGGATTTAAAAAAACTCATCTAAATGCAGGATAGGAGATATACACTTCCGTCTCGCATCTATTTTAGCCATTTTGGAGTACCACAGCTGTACGTTTCACGTCATGACATATTGTGTAGCATCTGTGATAATTATAGGGCTGGACGATTTTGTCTAAAATCAAAATTTCGATTAATTAAACATTTTATCTCGATTACGATTAATAAACGATTATATATTTTTTGCCCTCATACTTCACCGACAAGTTTTATATGCTGTCTAAAGGCATCTCTGGCGCAGCTTCCAATCATTGTCAATGTAGTGCAAAGCAAGGCTCAAGAATGAGTACATCGTCCTACTCATCATACCATCGTCGAGATCAGATGTGGCTGCAAAGTGGCCGCAGAAGCAGAAATTAGCCACAACATTTAACAGAGTGGGGTCACGTGACACGGAGGGAAAGTAATTGAAAAAATCATCCTGGAAAACTTTGATCGATTTTAGGTTCTGAATGTCGATTTCGATTACTTTTTGATTAATCACCCAGGCCTAGATAATTATTTTGTTTTAGACAATATATGCTACACAAAGGCTCTTATCGGCCATGTTAGATTGCTAAGTGTTCTGTATTTTTATAATTATTATTTTTTGTTTGTATATTAAGCTTTACTATCTCCCAAATTTGAGTATTCATTTTATTTGTGCTCACTGCGAGCTCTAGAGAAAAATGAGTGTTTAATTTCTAAATATTTAAAAACAAATTTGAATAAATGTTTAAGTAAGTTAATATCTTTTCAGTCCCTTTTTTAACTAACACTCACTGCATTTTAGCAGCAAGAAGCTACAATGCAGATTATTGAGCTGAAGCTTGACTACAAGATTAAATCGCAAATCAAATCCAAATCGCAATATCTGTCAAAAAGAGTAAATAAATCGCAACTCAATATTTTCTCCAAATCGCACAGCCCTAGATGAAACTATTAAATAAATATGTATTTGTTTGAAAATATTAACATTACACATTTTGCGATGGATATGTAATATAATATTAAAACTAAAATACGAAAAATTCTGGAAATTTGGCTCATAGTACATTCTTGCATGTGCCACGGTAGTTTTACAGCAGTGTTCATTTCATCACCAAAAATAAGGACACAAAATGTTCATTGCGACTCAGGGGGTGCACTGTTCTAGACCGTTTTGATGGAAGTAGACAATAACAATGGTCCTAACATATATCCTGTTTTACATTTTTAATTTTCATAATTTCTGAGAATCCAAAAAGGTCCACATATTGATAAATAATGTTATGAGAGCTGTTTTAACATTAAGATATGATTGAATTGCCTTTTGTGATGGTTTTGAAATACTTTGACAACAAGCAGAAAATGTTCATGGCCCAATGACATCGCCACACTGAAATGGTCTATAACGTCTCTGGTCAGAGTAGGCCTGTCACAATAATCAATATATTGACTTATCTCACAACACATAGACATGACTTGAGTCTTGTTTCTCCCACAAACTTTCCAAAGCATTTTTCCCTGTTTGCCTTGCTGTGTTTTGATCTTTGTCTTGTTTACTGTCTAGCCTGACATTTAGACTGCGTATTTTGGATTACCCTATGCTCCTGTTTTTGACCATTGCCTGCATGATTTCTCTTTAATAAACTGCCCATGGATCCCCAAATCCGTTTTCCAGCATCCTTCCGTTATACCACAGGGTTTCTGCTGGTTTCACAAAGTCATATTTAAGACTTTTTAAGACCTTTTTAAGACCATGAAGAATAACATTTCAGACTTATACAGGGCTAAACGCGAAAGATTTTTTAATGGCCCGTAAGGAAAAACAAAGTACTTGCCCTATCTAATATGACTTACAGTGCATCCTAAAAGTATTCATAGCGCTTCACTTTTTCCACATTTTTTAAGTTACAACCTTATTCCAAAATGGATTAAATTCATTTATTTCCTCAAAATTCTACACAAAATACCCCATAATGACAATGAGAAAAAAGAGTTTTTGAAACTGTGGCAAATTTATTACAAATAAAAAACCTGAAAAATCACATGTACATAAGTATTCACAGCCTTTGCTCAATACTTTGTTGATGCACCTTTGGCAGCAATTACAGCCTCAAGTCTTTTTGAATATGATGGGAATTTTTGCCCATTCCTCTTTGCAGTACCTCTCAAGCTCTATCAGGTTGGATGGGAAGCGACGGTGTACAGCCATTTTCAGATCTCTCCAGAGATGTTCAATAGGATTTAGGTCTGGGCTCTGTCTGGGCCACTCAAGGACATTCACAGAGTTGTTGTGAAGCCACTCCATTGATATTTTGGCGATGTGCTTTGGGTCATTGTCCTGCTGAAAGATGAACAGTCGCCCCAGTCTGAGGTCAAGAGCACTCTGAAGCAGGTTTTCATTCAGGATGTCTCTGTACATTGCTGCATTTATATTTCCCTCTATCCTGACTAGTATTCCAGTTCCTGCTGCTGAAAAACATCCTCACAGCATGATGCTGCCACCACCATTCTTCACTGTAGGGATGGTATTAGCCTGGTGATGAGCACTGCCTGGTTTTATCCAAATTTAACACCTGGCATTCACTCCAAAGAGTTCAATTTTAGTCTCATCAGACCAGAGAATTTAGTTTCTTATGGTCTGAGAGTCCTTCAGATGCCTTTTGGCAAATTCCTATACTAAGGAATGGCTTCCGTCTGGCCACTCTACCATACAGGCCTGATTGGTGGATTGCTGCACCGATGGTTGTCCTTCTGTAAGGTTCTCCTCTCTCTACAGAACAACCGTGGAGCTCAGACAGAGTGACCATCAGGTTATTGATCACCTCCTTGACTAAGGCTCTTTTCCCCCGATCACTCAGCTTAGATGGCTGGCCAGCTCTAGGAAGAGTCCTGGTGTTTCCAAACATCTT
The DNA here is from genome assembly GCA_903798195.1 of Danio kyathit. Classification (NCBI taxonomy): domain Eukaryota; kingdom Metazoa; phylum Chordata; class Actinopteri; order Cypriniformes; family Danionidae; genus Danio; species Danio kyathit. Next base: position 17,614,537 of record LR812541.1, read on the forward strand.
CCACTTACGGATGATGGAGGCCACTCTGCTCATTGGAAATTTTAGAGCAGCAGAAATTTTTCTGTAACCTTCCCCAGCCTTGTGCCTTGAGACAATCCTGTCTCGGAAGTCTACAGACAATTCCTTTGTCTCGATGCTTGGTTTGTGCTTTGACATGCACTGTCAACCCTGGGACCTTAAATAGACAGGTGTATGCCTTTTCAAATCATGTCCAATCAACTAAATTTACCACAGGTGAACTCCAGTTAAGCTGCTGAAACATCTCAAGAATGATCAGTGGAAACAGAATGTACCTGAGCTCAATTTAGAGCTTCACGGTAAAGATAGTGAATACTTACATACATGTGATTTTTCAGGTTTTTTATTTTTAATAAATTTGCAACAATTTCAAAAACTCTTTTTTCACATTGTCATTATGGGGTATTGTGTGTAGAATTTTGAGAAAATAAATGAATTTAATCCATTTTGGAATAAGGCTGTAACATAAAATATGTGGAAAAAGTGAAGCGCTATGAATACTTTCCGGATGCACTGTACCTATAATTATGATGCTATTACAGTGTCAAAATGGTCTTAAAATGACAATAATATGATTTATCCCAATACATTTTGGCGCGATATATCGTACTACAACAAATAGATATTGGGAAAGTCCTAGGTCAGAGTCTCGGCTGGACCAGGAGGAGGCCATTATGTGTGGAATTTGCATATCTTCCTGTGTCCTGTGGGTTTCCTTTGGGTTCTCTGGTATACAAGTAGGTAAATTGGATAAGGCAAGCAACATTGGCTGTAGTGTATGAGTCTGTGTGAACGACAGAGTTCAGTGGGTGTTCATGAGTTAGTTGGTTGTGACAGGAAGAGGGGTGAGGGGTGGGTTTCAAAAGTTTTGGTAGAGGCATTTCTTCCAATAAAATGAAATTGTATACTACTTAATATAAGCAAATAAAAATTAAAAGCTACAAATAAATGTACACCTCACAATATTTTGGGATCATTAAAACATTATTATTCGTTTTAAAATGTGCTAAAATGACACTTAATTAAATTGGAAAGGGTCTTGTTTTTAGGTTTCATCACAAGCGGTTCACACATTGGCAAAAAAAGCCATTAACACATAAACATTCTTAAATCTAGTCCATTTAAGGGCAAAATCCACAGGAGAGGACGAGTCTCATCAGCCAGGCAGGGAATGTCATAGATCAGGCTGGCAAAGATAAACAGACATTTAAGAAAGAATGTACAAAAACTCAAGTTAAGAGTCCGTGGGAATTTTAATCCCCTCCATATACCACTGCTCTCTGCTCTCTTTATATCCCATTTGTACATGCAACAGATCTCATAAACCTCAGGTTCACAATATCCCTGCCTCTCATTCCAGGGGATCAATAGCTGTTTGGCCGAGTTGATGCAGTCAGGCCACAGTCACGTCACAAGGCTTTGAATAAATACCCAGACGTAATCCTGCCCAGACTGGACATGCACAGTATTAAAGTGCTGAGAGAACATATGGCCTGATTCCATGCTTCCAGTGTTTCAACAGCACACAGGGATGAAAGACCAGGCTAGATTACCCGCACCGGTGGTGCACAAGTGTTGAAGCACTTTATTACAGGCTGAAGAGGAAGTGCTTCAGAGGAACGAGTGGGTGAAATGTCAGGTCAAATCAGTGGGCTTGTGTGGTGGAGGTGCTGCATGGGCCACAACACTATTTATGAGAGAGGCCGTATCTGTCTTTGATCTGAGGTTTGGTAGCGTTGCACCTAAAATGACATGAAATCGTGTTGTTTTGAATGATAAACGCATGACTGAAGATGTACGCTATCATACATTCTTTTTAACATAATACATTAATAAAATCAGAAAGTTCTCAAAAGATATATCATGTTTTTGTACAAAACTATTGAAAACAATTGTTTTCAACATTATAACAATAACAAATGCTTCTTTAGCATCCGATTAGCATAGTCAAATGATTACTGAATGATTATAACACTGTATTGGTTCTGGAAATTCAACTTAAAATTCAACATAATTTTCATTCATTCACTCATTTTCCTTCAGCTTAGTCCCTTATTTATCAAGGGTCGCCACAACAGAATGAACCGCCAACATAATTTTTAATACACACATTAAGTTTAAAGGTGCAGCTCACACACCTATTGGCAAGATTTGACCAAAGAGATAAATGCAATAATGGGATTGAATCTTGAATCTGAATTATTTTAAAACTATGTACCTGGAAATTTACTCTTCAAAAAAAACAAAAAAATGATGCATATCTTCTTAATACACTACTAACAACTAGCAAAAAGGCCATTACAAAGAAATGGCTCACGGAAGATCCTCCATCTGTAGGTGAAAGGCATGATATTGTAAAAGAGGTGTATGATATGGAAGTACTGACACTATCCTTGAGACAACAAGCCTATAAAATTTCTGTATACTGGGGTAAATGGTTGAGAAGAAATGTAATGTTTTAATTGTATAGTGGTGCTTTTATTTCTATATATCTGAAGCCTGTTGATCTTTAATACGTAACCCTTAACAAAATTTTATATAGCAACATTTTATCAACTATATGTACGAATATAAATAAGATTGTATTCGGTGACATTTGACACTTGTATTGTGTCTTTTTTTGTTTCCATGTTCCTTTGAAAATGTTTTTTTGTTTGTTTGTTTTGTTTGTATGTTTTGTTCTAAACTGTTTTAAAAAAATAATAATAACAAAAAAAATAATATATATATATATATATATATATATATATATATATATATATATATATATATATATATATATATAAAAGCTGTAGCTCACCCAAAACTAAAACTTCTGTGATCGTTTACTCACTCTTTACTTGTTACAATTCTGTTTGATTTTCTTTCTTCATTTGAACACAAAAGAAGATATTTTGAAGAAAGTTGGAAACCTGTAACGTAACCATTGACTTCTATAGTTTCTGTTTTTCTCACTAGTATGAAAGCTGTCGCTAGTATGTCAGCTTTCTTCAAAATATTTTCTTTGTTAAACAGAATAAAGAAACTTACTGTATAAAGGTTTGGATCTACTTGACAGTGATTAAATAATGAGTACATTTTCTTTTTGGGGTGAACTATAAATAACATTTGTTTATTAGGGGTTCCAGATATTTATATATATTATAAAGCTTGTTATTTTAAACCCTTGATAAACTTTTTTTTTTTTTGAAGATTACACAAAAGTTCTCTTTAGCATGCTAAACTGTCAATACACAAGTTTATATCAAAACATACAGGTGTCTGATTTTTAAGGAAAATTATAGTGTAACTGTGATTGGATTTTTTTCTCCAACAGCTGACATATTATCATGTTCGAGAACTTTCCAAAAGTGATTTGGGCATGGTTTTTAAAAGTCTTTTTATAAAACAATTTTGTTAAGTTCATCTAAAAAAATTATTACAAGTATATCATTTGCCCTCGTTCATATTAGGGTGTCGCAATACTTGATATAATATTGAACCGTTTGGTACATTAAACCATTTGGTTTAATATTTAACCATTAATAGCATCATTAAAATATCGAACCGTATTGAATACTTGGTATAATATTGAAAAATATGTGTATGAACCATTAATAATAACCGTTATAATATCGAACCATGTTGAATACTTGGTATTATATTGAACCATATACAGTATGTATGAACCGTTACTAATAACCATTATAATATCGAACCGTATTGAATACTTGGTATAATATTGAACCATATACAGTATGAACCGTAATAATAACTGTTATAATATCGAACAGTATTGAATACTTGGTATAATATTGAACCATATGTGTATGAACCGTTAATAATAATAGTTATAATATCGAACTGTATTAAATACTTGGTACAATATTGAACCATATGTGTATGAACCGTTAATAAAAACTGTTATAATATCGAACCGTATTGAATAATTGGTATAATAATGAACCATATGTGTATGAAACGTTAATAATAATAGTTATAATATCGAACTGTATTAAATACTTGGTATAATATTGAACCATATACAGTATGTATGAACCGTTAATAATAACTGTTATAACATCGAACCCTATTAAATACTTGTTACAATATTGAACTATATGTGTATGAACCGTTAATAATAACTGTTATAATATCGAACCATATTGAATACTTGGTATAATATTGAACCATATGTGTATTCGGCCTCCACTGTTCAATACACATATGAATATTGCATTTTTTGTGTGTTTTGCATTAAAAAAATTTTTATTGTATTTATCACTTCCCCCTTTCTTTTAATTGCTCTCTGAACTGGCTCTGTGCATGTTAGAATGCATGTCCATGTGTTGAAACGCGGCTCCCCGCAAGTAAATGTACTATCAGTGAGCACTAATTCATTTATGTTTAACTAACAAACATCAATCACATAATGGTTATTAGCTCAATTATGTTAAAAGTATGTAATCCAAATATCTAAAAATTTGATATGCAATCAGAATACATCTAAATATTTTTGGAGTGTAGATATAACATTTAAATAACATTCCTTTTTTTAAAGCCTTCCTGCTGCATTAAAATTATTTATATACATAGCATATATCTCACAAACTGTCATCAGATCTTGTAATACCTATCTAACAAAGAACATTGGATGACTTCCTAGAGCACCTCAGCTTTGAATTCTGATTATGTCACGGATGCGATTGGCTTAAGAGCATGAGCCAAGCAAGGTCAGTCAGCAAACAACAGCACTATCCTAATACAGATACACCCATTACCGTTCCAGTTATTAACTCACATGTGAGGACTTCCTCTAAACAAAGAGAAGCAACAGTTTCTGTTAGGTGTGCAACAGAGTCAGTTGATTCAACAGATTTCAATGCAATTTATTCTGCTGAGAACAGTGCTTAGATTAATATTTAAATAAGTGTGTGTGAATGTGAGAATTTATGGGTGTTTCCCAATACTGGATTGAGGCTGAAAGGGCATCCGCTGTGTAAAACATATGCCAGAATAGTTGGCGGTTCATTCCGCTGTGGTAAACCATGATAAATAAAGGACTAAGCCCAGGAAAAATCAATGAATGAATGAAAACATGTGTCTACCAACCTAAGCTCATGTTTCAGTTTTCGGCTTGCTTAATGTTTCACACTACTTTAAGTAACCAACTCCAAACAAACTTAATTTTGCCCCTTATTTTGTTTGAAATTATGTCTAAGTATTTCAAATATGATTCACTTTAAGTGTATCAGGCCCTTTAGAGCAAGATTTATTAAACAATCCTATAAATGCTCAGATAAGAGTGGCAAGTTCTGTAGGTGATTCAACAAACCTTTTGATAATGACCAAAACAATGAATCTACCAAACAAAAATAAAAACAATGTGCATTGGGAGACGTTTGTTTGTTCAAACTACTAATTTAAAATGAGCTGAAAGAACACAATTCTTGATTTTTTTTGGGACAACTAAGGTAAAACAACAAAGGTACAAAGACAACAAAGGTACAGTTGCAATCAGAATTATTCAACCCCCTGAATTATTAGCCCCCCTGTTTATTTTTTTCCCCAATTTCTGTTTAACAGAGAGAAGATTTTTTCAACACATTTCTAAACATAATAGTTTTAATAATTTATCTCTAATAACTGATTTATTTAATCTTTGCCACGATGACAGTAAATAATATTTGACTAGATATTTTTCAAGACACTTCTATACAGCTTAAAGTGACATTTAAAGGCTTAACTAGGTTAATTAGGCTAACTAGGCAGGTTAGGGTAATAAGGCAAGTTATTGTATATGGATGGTCTGTTCTGTAGAATATCCAAAACAAATATAGCTTAAAGGGGCTAATAATATTGATCTTAAAATGTTTTTTAAAAAATTAAAAACTGCTTTTATTCTAGCCGAAATAAAACAAATAAGACTTTCTCCAGAAGAAAAAATATTATCAGACATACTGTGAAAATTCCATTGCTCTGTTAAACATCATTTGGGAAATATTTAAAAAAGAAAAAAAAAATTCATAGAGGGTTTAATAATTCTGATCGCAACTGTAGCTTAAATTCTTCATGTCGTCCCAACACAAATCGATTGTGTGGAATCCAGCATTTTTACAGTGCAATCCACTTTCAGAATGCTCTTCTAATATTACAAATAAATGAACACAAATTAAGAAAGCTCTCTTGCTTCTACTCTCTGTTCTCTGCATTCTTCCATCTAGAAATAATCACAGCATGTCAAGTGCAAGAGCGGTCATGTTTTTTCGCCTTAAATAATGGACCACATACACTTACAATTGACAATATGGTCAGCTGCAAAAACAACCGCGTTCAAACTGATTCAATGCAAATGTTTCACTGTGTGAATTACTTAAATCCTTATAATCAGGGCACCACAATATATCGTTTTAGCAACGATATGTGTGATCATTCACAAAAATCACATCACAGAATTTATGCAATGTTGAGTTTGTATTATAATTTAACATTTGCATGTGTTTTTGATATCTGTAATTGTACAATGATTTTAAAAGTATTCAGGTATAAGAAATTGTACTATTTGTGACCTTAACGACGTTTAATTTTATTGAATTATTTTTACTTTTATCACTCAGTTAATATACATGAATGCTGTTAGACTCGGGAAATGATAAAACACTTTATTTCAATTGTATCTTTTTCTTGATTGTATTTATAAATTGTTATGCATGAAAATACTCGCAACACATGCAAATACAGAAATGCACTGAAAATAGCACAGACCACAACGAAAACGTGTCGGGGGACCAGTGCTTAATTTGTGAATTGCGAGGTCCTGGAACAGATCGGGGTAACGGATCCGGCATGTTACTCGAGGATGGAGAGGTGTCGCGCATGAAAGTGGAGAGGGGGAGAGGGGGGTTGGTGCGGTGGATGGCGGAGGGGTGTCACGGACGAAAGTGAGCGGGGCGGGGTTGTCGCGGACGAACGTGAAGAGGGTTGGGGTGTCACGGTAGAAAGTGAAAGTGAACAGCGGATGGGGGAGGAGGGCAGTTGAGGAGGGGGATCGGTAAAATGAGGTGTCGGATCCGGCGTGTTCCGGCACAAATTAAGCCCTGCGGGGGATCCCAAAAAGTTTGCCTATTAGATTTTAACATTATAAACTCTTTCCCAGTAGAGATATTAAGTAATCTGATGAAACTGTATTCATATCACAATATATAATCGCAAAAATAAAAAAATATTGCAATGTAAAAATTTTCAAATATCATGCAGCCCTGTAAGCACCTTCACTCAAAAAATTATTTTTGCTGCTTCTTCAATCTACTTACTTAAAATGAGCTAAATCAAACAACACAATTCTTCAGTTTGTTTTGGAACAACCTAATTGTTTTATGTTCAATCGACTTAAATTTGTAAAAACAATTAAGTTAACTTAATTGATTGGTGTTGGGACAACATGAAGGAATTGCATGGAACCTAGGGTTGGGCGATGTTGACAAATTTGGCATCGTACGATGTCTGATGTGAACATCGGCGATGGACGATGGTATCGTCGTCGTAGGCGGGGTGGGGGTGGTTGTTGTTAAAGATCAATTAATTCATAACGAATTTAATAATTGTAGCCTATCGTTTTCACTACCTGACCCACATGGTCTTTGCTTTACCCATAACCAAACCATAAATAAATAAAGTTATACACAAATTACCACCTGTCAATCACTTTTTTTTCCACGGGACTCTGGCATGATCAGGCGGAGTGATCTGTGTCATAATGGCTTTTCCCCACAGCTGGTGGCGGAGACGAGACGAGAGTTTGTTTGGAGTTCACTGTAATTTGTATTGTGATTAATGATAACTTCCTTATTTTACTATTATTATGAGGACATAATAACAAGTAAAGATGCTAGGGCTCGACCGTTTTGGTCACACTTGCGCCTGATATTTTATGCGACCTAAAATATGTTTTTGAAAGCATTTGTGCTAGTGCATACATTTTTACCGTGCGACCTGTTTTCACTGCAAAATCCTCACCGCGTGCGCAGATTTAGGAGACATTTATGCAGAATGGATCTTTGCACCTAAAGACGCCAAACGCATTGCTCAGTAACAGATTAAAACAGTTGTCATGTGAACTTGCTGAAGGAAAAAAGACCGGAATGCTTGCCCCGCCTTTGTGCTCTTCCTATTGGCGCACTGCGCTAGAACTGAACGCAAATGGATTGGTTAATATCAGCTGTCAATCACTCAGTCAACGCCTTCACATGACAGGAGCAACAGCTGCGGAAATGTGACGCGCTGACAGATTTAGAGAAACCATAACGTTACTAATAATGGCACATCTTATTAGTGATCATGTGCTGAATGTTAATCCACCATTTACACTTTTCCAAGAGTGGATAAAAGACTTCCAATGGCTTCAAGTCCGCTATGAAAATAACTAAAGCCGTTCACTGTAAAGTCTGTGGGACGGGGTTTACAGGTAACAGCGTTTGCCACTGAATCTACACATTTTAAGCGCGAGAGGTACTGTATAATCCTCACGATGTATTTAATCCTCACGATGCTGTCAGTGCAAACAGCAGCTATAAGTATAATATAACACAGCTCATGAAAAGACCGTTATTGCTATTAAGATGACATGCAAATAATACGTTATATATCAATATACATGTGGGGCGGGGCGATGGATCACGATGCCGGCTGAGCATCGTGAAGTTTATCAGCCATCGGCGATGGACGATGACATCGTCTATCGGCCCAACCCTAATGGAACCCACATTTTTTTAGCAAATTGGTCTTTCAAAATAGGGACAGAAAAAGTGACATTTTAAATTAAAAGACGGTGAAACCCTATTTAAAGGTGCAGTAGGTGATTGTCTTCAGAAACATTTTTTGTTGTGCTGGTTGAAAGTGTCTTCACATTCCAATAGTAATGATTAAAGTAAATGATCTAAATGTATTTATATGTGTTTTTATATTTTATATTCAGGCCGATAATTCCCATAATTGTGATAAGTAGCCCAAACTGTGTGTCAACAACTGTAGATTTGTACATCTGCGCACTCGTTCGTGCAGATCTGTCGTTTGAGTACATGAGAGAGTTACAGCGGTTTTAAAACTATTTTAGTCACGCAATGCTTATGTAGATTTTGTAGTTTTACAAATGGGTTATATGCACGGAAGTGTTGCTCAGCCAATGAAATCTTCCAGCGAAAGCTTGATGTGGCTTTTCAATTTCATAAGGGACCTTTTAAAACATTGATAATGTCGATTTTTATTTAGTTTAACAACAAAGCATAAGTAAATAGCGCTATTCCGCCTAGCCTGCTTTACTGAGGTGAAATTGGTTTTATATTCACATTGGTTCATTTTTAAACAATGACAACCCATAGCGCACTCCCTATATTGTTTACGATGCTACTCTTAATATTCGGTTTGAAATAGCATGTAAGTATGGCTTAGTAATAAGTGTAATTCCTGCACCCCGCCGGCCAACCTCTAAGCATTCAGTAGTCGCTTTAGGACAAAGCGCGGGAGAGAGTGGGAGCAGGGATCCTTGCATGCATGAAATATTGCACATTATGACAAGTTTTGCTTGCTACACAACTAAAAACGTGCTGGATATAATACCATTTTCTGTTCGGAATTGTAGTATTATAAAGTACTATAAAGTTTTCTAGCTGGCGAATGACATGAACTAGTGGGTTGTCTACTGTCATCTTTAAGGTGTGCGCATTTGTGTTTCAGGAGGTGTGGCATTGGACGGCAGGGGAGGGACTGTGATAATCAAAAATAATCAATCATTTGCATTTAGGCAGATCACCTACAGCACCTTCAAACATAAACACTAAACTTAACCCAAAAAACCCAAATAATAAAGAAAACAATACCACAATGAAAACATCCCTTACGAAAACTAATAAAAAATCTGTCAGCCATCAATTACATTCCAGCTGTTTTGAGCAACACATAAACACCTAAAAGCCTCAAAGCATTCTGACAATTCACGCAAGCCTCTACTCGCTGGGCTCTTCAGAATTTACCTTCTTATTTTTGAATGTCACATGCGTCTCTCACTGCATTCACTCTGCATAATAAGAGGGTTATGAACACTTATTTAAATTGTCTACGCTCCACAAATATAATTCGCCCAGACAAGCTGCTTTAAAGCATGTAAAGGTCAATTTAAATGCATGTTGGGTGCATTTTCTGCTATTTTAAGAAGCCATAACATTTGAATCAAGCGAGTTCAGCCTTGATTTATTCTACGTTTCATTCCCTGAGGCCTGCAGAGACGCTTTGAAGGGTTGAGAATATGACAGAGTGTCTTAAGCTTTAATCTCTGCAGGTACTGTGGCGTGCAGTGCTGGAAGAGCAACACCACCACAACCCGTACATGCAACACGGGCTGACCTCAAAGCTCCAACTGATAAAGCAAAGTCAGTCTGGTTTGAATCTACATGTCAAGCAACCACACCCTTTTTTACAGTAAAAAGGGGAAAGAAGGTTGGGGGGTGGTCATTCTCTCACTGTGTGTATGACAAGTTTTTCACTTCCTCACGTGGAGACTGGAGAGATAAACCAAGCTTAAGCTGAAAACCTCACGCACAAATGGCCTTTTTTAGGCAACATTTGTTTGGCTGTGAAGTCATCTGGATTCCAGAAAGGGGCTTGTTCAGTCTGTGGTCAATGTGTGTACTGATGAGAATGAAAACACAGTCTTTCTCGCATACTTTCGCATGTCTGGAGGAACATTTAAAAGTCAAGTAGATCAAATCTTGTCATTTCAGCTTCTGCATTGCCCATCAGTAGCTCAGTCTCAGTTGAAGTCAGAATTATTAGCCCCCCTTTGATTTTTTTTTCTTTTTTAAATATTTCCCAAATGATGTTTAACAGAGCAAGGAAATTTTCACAGTATATATGATATTATTGTTTCTTCTGAAGAAAGTCTTATTTGTTTCATTTCGGCTAGAATAAAAGCAGTTTTAAATTGTTTAAGAAACATTTTAAGGTCAAATTTATTAGCCCCTTTAAGCTATTTTTTTTACCAATAGTTTACAGAACAAACCCTCATTATACAATAACTTGCCTAATTACCCTAACCTGCCTAGTTAACCTAATTAACCTAGTTAAGCCTTTTAATGTCACTTTAAGCTGTATAGAAGTGTCTTGAAAACTATCTAGTAAAATATTATTTCATGTCATCATGACAAAGACAAAATAAATCAGTTATTAGAAATGAGTTATTAAAACTATTATGTTTAGAAAGTGTGCTGAAAAAAATCTTCTCTCCGTTAAACAGAAATTGGGGGAAAAAATAAACAGAGGGGCTAATAATTCTGGGGGGCTAATAATTCTGACTTCAACTGTACATATTCAACAAAATTAAATATCAAAGTGATATTTAGAAAGGATTTTGGAAACGAACTGAAAACGTGTGTTACAAACCAGCTAATAGAGTGTATGCAACCACAAATGGTTAATTCTCTGTAAATAGAGGTGTATATTTATTTAGAGTACAAATAGATTACACTCTGATTGGACATGTATAGTAAATAAACCACTCAGTATAGACTGTGTAGACTAGGCCTGCACAATATATCATTTCAGCATCGGTATCGCAATATGTGCATTCGCAATAGTCACATCGCAGGATCTGCAGTGTGGAGCCATAGTTGACCAGTTGACTTCGCAGTGACGATTAATTGAACATTTTAACTCGATTACGATTAATGAACGATTATTGTATTTATTTATTTTATGTTTTTGCCCTCATAGTTCATATCATAGTTATATTTTTTTGAGTTATGTGAAGGCTGTGCCGGACCATATGCATGTGCTTGGCAGAATTATAATATCAGAATAATATAATAAGTATAATCATAATATAATAAGTATAATTCAGCCTTAACAGAACAGGGTCACGTGACTCCACATATGGTAGGGAAAGTAATTGAAAAAATTGACCTGAAAAAATTAGATCAATTATAGGTTTTTAATGTCAATTTCGATTACTTTTTTGATTAATCACCCAACCCTAGTTCTCAAGGCCCATATAAGCATTTTAAGCCAGTTTAAAGCATTCAGGCGCAATAGATTATAATGTTTGCAACTTTTACCAAAGATTAATTGCACTTATTTCTATACGATGAAGACTATCATGTTATTTTTTTTATTTTAGTATTCAACTTGTGTACCTGAAAACTAATAGACTGCCAGAAAAATATAAAGCACTGTTTATTTTATTTGTATCTTTGCTCTACTGTATTTATCAATGCTTGTTATTGGTTTATTGTAGTTTATGCAAATGCTCTTCAAAATCATCCCAATCACTCCAAAAGTATGATTTGTTTTTCCCAATTTCAGCCATTTAAGTCATCTGAGTGAGTGAAATTATAATTCCTTACAATTATATAGTGTTTTTCTGGACGCTTAAAGTGCTTAAGTTTTTTGGGGGAGCGATCTCCTCATACACCACCAGTGTGCATCATCCACCTGCAGAGAGCTTGCTGCCGGGATATACTCAATATCGCAATGTGTATCGCAGAAAAATGAAATATTGCATTGTCATTTTTTTTAAATATCGTGCAGCCATACTGTAGATGTAATTACGTATACATTTTGCATTTAGAGTGTACATTGTTCTCTGTAATTAGCTTTTGGAGTTTCTGGTGAATAAAAAAGATTGTGATGATAAGGTTGTGACATCTATTATTATAAACATTTCCAACCACACATACAGTATCATTATCCTGACTGACTCGATAGTGTCTCTCAAACTGAATGTGGAGGTTGAGTGAGAGTAATGATTAACATCTTACATTATTTATCCATGTTAAGAAAGTGATATGTTCAATTATACTGTGCCAGACAATAATTAATCATTAATTGTATGTTTTTTTTCCCATGTAATACTCTCTTCTTGCATAACACGATGGTAAAACGTGACTACATATTATGATTTCAAAATATCTTTATGTCACAAGAATGAGAGATGCAAAGTAAGCAGAGTTAAAAAGGAAGTGCAATAAAGCAAACAAGTTGAGCACAAGAGATAAGAGATCTGATTACGATCACATTCTGATGTTAAAGGCCGAGAGTGGAATTCAAACATGTCCACAGGCAATTTACACAGTAAATACACAGTGGAATTGGTGTAATGTTGCGTAAAATCCATATTCAAATATACCTGCTCTGACCCAACTCATGCCCAGTTCTTTCTAAAAATTTGTAACAATTTAAATATATATATTTTAAATATAAGATTGTATAAGAGCTTAAATTGGATTTTTAAATTAATAATAAATCAGTTATAACATGTTAAGTATTAGGGCGACAACTGTATTTAAGGTATACTGCGGTTTGGAAAAGTCAAGGTTTTAAAAACACCACAATTTTCTGTTATACCTTTCCTACGGTGTATAGGTAAGATTTTTTTAACGTTTTTTTGTTTTTGTTTTTTAGAACAGGATCTCCAGCAGAAAAGATATCCAAAAATGCTTTAAATGTTTTAAATTGTAAAGAAATTTGTGATTTTGAAACTAATGAAGACAGCAGAAGTCAATGATTCCTTTGAATTATTTAGCCTGACATGTTTACTGCTCCAAAATATTATAAATGTTTCTCAAGATAAAATATATTGTTTTTAAAAGGGGAAAAAAGTGTTTGTTTTTTACCCAGACATTTAAAATGAATATATTTGAGAGCAGTAATCACAATACCGTGATATCACATATCACATACCGTCATAATCTTATACTGGCCCATGTCTATTAAGTATTAAAGTTTGGATAATTCCTGATAGATATTTTTTTGGCAAATTATGCCAATTCTGGACCATTTTCAAAATGGATTATTAATATTAATTTGTGTTTTGCTGAGCAAAAATACCACAAATAATCAGAACATTCCAGAAATGTAAGAATGTTTTTTTTAACTTAATTTACAGTGAACATTAATACTGCATAGACAATATTATTTTTGTATTATACTTTTATGTTGTTTTAATGATTAAATGTATAATTTTCCACTTAATAAGTCAAATAATTACAATATAAAAATAACTTAGTATTGCATTTTATTTTATGTGCTTTTTCTATATTGTTTCTTACTAATTTAGTTCCAGGTGGTCCTGGTCTTTGTTTGTTTTAAATAAAATCAACCAATAAATAAATGTTACAAACTAACAAAATGTTACATTAGTTAATAACATTGTTACTTTGCAACCAAGTGGACACTCAGAAGTTGTTGTAAACTATCAGAATGTATCAAGCTCCGCTATATTAAACTGCATTTAAAGTGAAACCCTGATTCATTTATTAAGCTTTAGGAACTCACCGCGGTCGGGAGTCCAGCGAGGAGCCGCAGCTCTGCACCGACAACAGCGTCGGAGACTTCCGCGGTCCGAGCGGTGTGGGCTGCAGACTGCACGGGGACAGCAGGTTACTCTGAGAGGAGAACGAGCCTCTCGTCCTCTCCAGGAACATCTCGGAGCTCCCCGCGTTACTGAACCCAGAGTCCGACGGCAGCACCAGGATGGGCGGGACACCGAGCAGTCCGAGTCTGGGAACAGGGAGGCTGGAGAAGGTCCCGTCGCTACTTGCCGCAGCGGACAGTTCGTTGACAGCCGTGGCGATATCAGAGCACTGAAACTCGGCATCACTGGGGCCCGCTGCGATGACATTATTCCGCACAGGCCGTCCGTCCAGGGATATATTAGTGAGAAATAAAAGCGCAGCCTGTCTCCTTCGCGAATCTTTATTTTTCCGCAGATGCTCTCTGTGCAGCTTGCCACTGCATTGGTTTAGTGTGCTCTGCGTACTGCACGCAGCAGCCGCCATTCTCAAGTAAAACTGACGGTTGATGCTCAGCTCTGTTTCTATCGCGGCGCGACTCACTTGGACACGCCCTCTCTAATCCGATTGGATCAGAGTGCAGGATTTTAGTAAATAGATCGAGCATGCGTCGATTTGATTGGATAATGAGTCATTATGGGTTTTAAATAAAGCGTCAGGCGCGCTCTCTGATGGAGAGAGAGAGACAGAGAGATGGAATTTATGCTGTTTTGTTATTATACATTAATCATATTGCGTATAATTTAAAGAATAGGTTTGTTTCATAGATTAATCTATCTATAAATGCCACAATGTAGACAAAAAGTGTCATTTTAACACGTTTTCAGACCAGTAGTAGCCTAGTCAGCCTGGTGAAAGGGGTGGTTCTTTTTGCAGTTATTCACCTCATTTTCTATTTAATTGTGAGGTTTAAATACTGCATTTAGTGACATTTTAAGCACATTTTGTGCTGGATTAGCTTGTCGGATGGTCATCATAACCACACTTTTTGATGTACTAAAATTATTTCTTAAAGATTTAGAATAAAGAAATGTGAAAAAAATACTACCTTTTTAAATAAAAATTTATTACATCATATATCACTAGAAAAAAAATAGGAATCTGTTAAAGTTTTAAATGAAAAACTTTAGCCTATTGTGTTTTATTAGGTAAATAATAAAAATAACAATATTATTAATGTATATTATTAATAATAATAATGTAGAGCTTGATGATTTTTTAGAATTTTAGATGATAACAACAATAGCCTAATTAGTTAAATCGTTAGTCTAATTGAAATTAACTTTAATATGGTCCACTTTTGGTGCTTCACACTTTTTTATTAGTCATTTTTTTTTCTTTTTTTAAGAATAAGGTCCAAGATTTAGAATAAAGTTCCTTGTTAAATGTTTTCTCTATTTAACAACAATACATTAGGCATAGTGACAGATGATTTCACTTACATCAGATTCTTCTCAGTCTTAAAACCTTTCATGGGATATTTTCACAATTTATTATTGCTTAGCAGTCAAAATATGACAAATGATCAAAATAGCAGTTAAAATATGACAAATGAGCTCATGTATGGGACAAATTCTGGACCTTTGTCAGTGGGGGGTGGGTCTTTCAAACCACCCAAACCCCCCCTATGGGCTTGGTTTTAGAAATATATTATAACATTTTGCTGTAAAACACCCTAAACTAGAGGGAATACGCTAATACTCTAAGAAAAAAAAATGCCTAACCAATTGAGAATGTTGGTAAAACCAGAAACTAACAATCATAAAACATCCTGGAAACCTAAAAGTCTTAGCTGGGTCAATGTTTACATTTTTCACAATTTAGTTCCTGTTTTATTTCCGTGTGTGCACAGCGACAGCTTGTAATCAAACCTATCAAACAATACTTCCAAGTTGTCTATGAAAGCCTGTAGACAATTTCTTTTATGTGAAGCATTTAAGACATTTTTTTTGGTGGGAAAACCAAAGAGGAATGGACATGTATGTGCTCCCTACATCATCTCATTCATTTTATAACGCACAAAACCAATGCAATATTCAAGACAATGCTTCACAATTCAGTTATGTCAGTGTGTCAAGCAAAGAAAATAAATTATTTCAGACTATAGGCTTACATAGCCAGACCAAAGTCTCAAACATTTAGCTACTATACAATCTACATTTTATCACAGCAGTGTAACTTTAACTGTCTTATTTGTCATTTTGAAGTTTCCAAATCAGCCCTTCAATAATGTAGGCTGTAGGACCTCCATTAAGGCACCTCAATTGTCCTGTCTTATCACAGGGGCCAGAAATAATGTTCGCAGTTGTCCCCCGCTAGTGTGAGTAAGATTATTTGGGTGTGAAGAGAGGTTTAACTTTAATCTAAACCCTGTCTGGCCCTGTTCTTCTGCCCGGTCTCATTACATAACAAACATTTAGCCTTACAGATGTATGTGCCATTTTGATAACCCCCAATGCCGGGCGCAGTGCCCATCAGCCATCTGTGGTTGGCGCAGATAAGAGGGCATCGAGGGGAAGGGCATTAGACTGCGGCAAGGTGACAGTCACCGGAAAGAATGCTAAGGCTGAGTATATCACAACTGATTGTCCCCACAGAAAGCAGCGATATACTCCCGCAGATTATATGTGCATTGGCTGAAAAAAAAGAAACATTTCATCATCATCACTGTCGTCATCATCAGATCATCTTTCTCTTTTCCTCATATTTTCCACACATTTCCTGACTGACATTTTCTCTAAATGTTATGTCATTTCTCATGTTCTTTCTGGCACTTCCTCACTGGAGCTATATTCGCGACCAATAAGCAAACCACCATGCAAATAACATGCAGATTTACAAATGCAAACAGGATGCAAAATAAACTTTCTTTTTTTTGTCAACAGACTCTGTGACAAATAAAGTGCACATATCCACCTTTTTACACACGTGCCTACTGCATTTCACAGAACTTTCAGCTTGAGGAACTCACAATCAAAATAACTGAAACAAATAATTTTAAATAATAACCTTGGTTACAAATAATGCATATATATGATGAGCCTTTTTAAAATCCACCATGTAAATAGCGTTATGCTTGGAGTTTTAACATGACATTAGTATAATAATCATATCTGTGACCAAAGCTCTTTTGATTTAATCCTTAAGATTTTCTCTTTGTACAGTACAGTAATGTCAACCCAGGCTCATTCTGAAAACGTACCCCTATATACATTTCTGGAGGCCACTGTGCATGCTTTTTAAGATCTCAAATTTCTCCCGCGAGTGCAATTCGCGCCTTCTTCTCAGGTAAATCCACTAGAGGCCGCTGTCGACTGACTGACTGACTGACCAATCGAATGACTCACCCTCCTCCTTCCGTAAACCCAACCAATAGTGTTTTCAAAAGCACCTATTGACCAGCGCCCACCCACTTCCCTAAAGCCAACCGACAGTTTTAAAAAGCAATCCAGAAAAAGAAAAGCCCTCGTCTGATTTTTGTGACTTTCAATTTATTGAAAGAAAAAGCCATTAAAATACCACATACATTCTTTACAGTTCACTACGGTAATATGCACTGCATTGTAGGTACTTTTAAAACTTTTACAGTAACTTACTGGATATTAGGCAACCCAGCCTCATTCTGAAAACGTATCATACATTTCTGGAGGGCGCCAAATACGTCCCAGGAGGTACGTTTTTTTTTTGCAGTTTTTGTTTTCGCAAATCCACCAGAGGCCGCTGTGTACACTTCTTGAGATCTCAAATTACTCTCACGAGTGCCATTTGCGCCTGCTGTTCTCGTGTAAACCCACCAGAAGCCGCTGTCAACTGACTGACTGATCAACTGACCCGCCCTCCTCCTTCCCTAAACCCAACCAATAGTGTTTTCAAAAGCAACAATTGACCCGCTCAACCACTACTCTAAACCCAACCGACAGTTTTAAAAAGCAATCTAAAAAAGAAAAGCTCTCGCCTGATTTTTACCACCTTTTCAGATTTTACTACTTTCTCACCCTGTTATTTACAGTTGAAGTCAGAGTTATTAGCCCCGTTTGAATTTTTTTTCTTTTTTAAATATTTCCCAAATGATGTGTAACAGAGCAAGGACATTTTCACAGCATGTCTGATAATATTTTTTCTTCTGAAGAAAGTCTTATTTGATTTATTTTATCTAGAATAAAAGCAGTTTTTAATTTTTTAAAAAACATTTTAAGGTCAAAATTATTAGCCCCTTTAAGCTATATATATTTTTTTGATAGTCTACAGAACAAACCATCGTTATACAATAACTTGCCTAATTACCCTAACCTGCCTAGTTAACCTAATTAACCTAGTTAAGCCTTTAAATGTCACTTTAAGCTGTATAGAAGTGTCTTGAAAAATATCTAGTAAATATAATTTACTGTCATCATGGCAAAGATAAAATAAATCAGTTATTAGAAATGAGTTATTAAAACTATTATGTTTAGAAATGTGTTGAAAAGATCTACTCTCCATTAAACAGAAATTGGGGGAAAAAATAAACAGAGGGGTTAATAATTCAGGGGGGCTAATAATTCTGACTTCAACTGTACTTGTTTACTTTATTTTTTGGCTTTAGTTTTTGTCTTACCCGCTTTCTGGAACCGTTCTTCGCCGGACTTGAACCCCATCATCGTGGTCAACTCTTCTCTGCCTCTCAAGTCTGCTGACGTACATGGTGAGCTAACTAGTCAAAATGGTAACAGCCGGAAGGCTGTCCATACAGAAGAAAGCAGTCAGCTGGTAAGTGTGAAAAGAAACAGTGTCATACCGCCCCGTAGCGTTCGTTTTAAAGACGAAATGCAGCCATACGTACTTCTGGCTACATAATTCGCGATTTCCAGAAATGTATATAGGGCTACATTTTCAGAATGAGCCTATGTTGGTGTGTGGAAAATTGTATAATCGAAATTTGATTTCAACTTTAGTGACCTACAATGTTGGACTTTGCTGCAATTTACTGCAAAAACAGCCAGTAAAATACAACATACATTCGTTATGGTTTACTAATATAATATGCACTGCATTGTGGGTAATTTAAAAACTTTTAGAGTAACTCACTGCATATTAGGAATTTGCGGTGTTCTACTGTAATCAAAGTAATCAAGTACTGCTTCTGTAGTTGAAAAAAAATGACACAATTAATAAAAAATGTATTACAAAATGTATTTAAAATAGATTGATCAAGGGGCGGCACGGTGACGCACTGGGTAGCGATGTCGCATCGCATCGCTGGTTCGAGCCTCGGCTGGGTCAGCGACCTTTTTGTTGTGAGGCGACAGCACTACCCACTGTGCTCTGGTTTCCCCCACAAGTCCAAAAGCATGTGGTATAGGTGAATTGGGTGAGCTAAATTGTCCGTAGTGTATGTGTGTGTATAGGTGTTTCCCAGTGATGGGTTGCAGCTGGAAGGGTATCCGCTGTGTAAAACATATACTGGATAAGTTGGTGGTTCACTCTGCTGTGGTGACCCCTGTTTAATAAAGGGACTAAGTAAATTTAACATAATAAAAATGAATAATAAAAATATGGTTGTACATGAACCTGTCGCTTGTTTGGAATTTATTAATTAAAGGTTTTGTACTGCCAGTGTAAAATGTAAATAAATTACAGTAAATGTACTGTAAAAAATTTTCATACTGTAAAATTTAAATGTGGTAAAGTGCATATTACCATAAAAAGAAGGATATTTTACCATAAAATGAACTTGCGGTAGGGCCCTGATACTGTAAAACACGTTTACAGGTAAGTTACTGTGAAGAGGCAGTTGCGGTAAATTAAGTAAAAAAGTTACCGCAAAAATACAATAAAATGTCTAACAGTGTAAACCGTCCAGTGCAACACTTCAAATATAGTAACAAATAAAAATCACAATAGTTAAAAAAATGGCTTATAAAACACAGTGGACATATTATTATTCCCTCAGTTTGTTCTGTGTGTTTCACAAGTAATAATCCTCCTCCTCGATGTCTCCATTGACCTCCTCGAAGCCCAAAGCCTCAATGTTGTGTGTGATGTCATCAATTCTGCGGTTGAAATCCTGGGATCCGGACGGGATGTTCCAGCCATCGTATCCACGCACTGCTGTGGCGGAGGTGCTGCTCATGCTCCGCTTGATCCGGCCAAAGCTGTCTGTCAAAATCCCTCCCTCTCGGATCCCAATGTCTTCCAGAAATGTCTCAAACACTCCTACATCCTTATCTGGAATAAAGGGCCTCATTCCTGGTCACAAGGGAGAGGAAATACGTGACCAGAGTTGAATTTTTAGACAGCATGAATTTGGTGGGATGCATTTGAGAATACTTCAGTAATTTAAAGTAAAAGTTAAACACTTTGGAAAATTGTAAATGTATTATAAGAGATGTATTTGAATATTTGCATAGTTATTTGCTTTTAAAAATACACCGTTAAAAGTGATTAATTACTTTACATAAAAAATTGAGTAAACCTGTAGGCTTAAAAGTGACAAGTTCACGTTACTTTTAAAGAGTAAATATTTTGTAACTTGGAACTGTTGACTTATGATTATGCACATTCATTTAATTTTAATGCAATGGGTTTACTCACTTTTTTAAAGTAAAAGTCAACTAATCGTTTTTATTACAGAGCTCTATTCAAACCTACTGTATTAGTAAGATCAAACGAATACTTTTATTCATCAGAGAGTCATTAAATTGATTAAAATGCTTCAATATTGTAAACATTCTTTACAATTTTTTAATGTTCATTTAATGTTAAACTTGGAACTAAGCTGTGTTCACACCAGACGTGGAACGCAATGATAAATCGTGCTATTCGCGCGTGAACATTTGACTTTATTTGCTTCATTCCCGCGCCAAATCCGATTTATTCGCATGTCAAATTCGCTTCCGAACAGACGCAGATTCGCGTGATGGGCAGGGCTTCTGTCTGCCCGGTGACTGTAGCTTCGTTGCTAAATGGCTAACATGGATTTTATTGAGAAAATAACTGTGTTTATGTGCTTTTATGAAGGCTGAAAAACAGCGTCAATACGTTTGGAGTACTGTCTGAGTCCACTAGATCCTTTCAGAGGTGCAGCCAGCTCTGTGAACTCATAAACTCCTCCAGAAACTTAACCTGGATGATGGAAGCTTTCAGCGGTGCTTCTGACTGAGCCGAGCCCAGTTTGATGAACTGTTGTCGGTGTCAGCTGCAGGATTTCCCCCTATGTCACAATCACGGCTCCACAAGAGCAAGCTCCTGATTGGTTAACGCGGCGCAAATGTCCGCTGAAGTTCAAATTTTCCAACGCGAGCAATTTGCGTGATTTGCGCGTCAAACTGGCAAAGCACTCAATTCGAGCTGCGCCATTCGCGCGTATCGCACTATTAGCGCCGCGCCATTTGCGTGTATCGTGCCGCAGGATGTCTATTCGCGCCTTTGCATTGACTTAACATGTAAATCACTCACACTTGACGCTTATTCCGCGTCTGGTGTGAACAGCATCAAGCTGACAACTTAATTTTTATAATTATTATTTACTAAGTTAATTTACTTAATCATTTAAGGGCAACTGGTTTACTCACTTGTTCAAATTAAGTCAAATTATTGCTTTAAAAACAATGGGTTTACTCACTTTTTTAAAGTAAATGTCAACTAATCATTTTTTACAGTGCTCCATTTCAACATACAGTATTAGTTTAAAAATAAAATACTTTTATTTATCAGAGAGTCATTAAATTGATTAAAATGATTTTACACTGTAACATACGGTGGCAGAGAAAGCTAAACGCGCTGCAATTTAAGAAAACACATGCAGTTACAAAAAACACCAGCAAATTAAGAAAAGATTTTCATCTGTTTGACAGCACACGTGCGGCAAATACTCACAACGCAAGCAAATTATTAAAACACGCTGCATTTTCTCAAAATGTAAACAAATTATGTAAACGCCTGTATTTTCTCACAACACTTGCAAATAGAAAGAAACACAACGGAAATGTTTCAAGGGGACCCTAAAACATGATGGAAGCTGCTGCAAAATGTTTATTGTGCTGTGATGAGTGCTCAGTGAAGTTGTAGGTGATCTTTGAAAGGTGTTTTGTTTATTTTAACATCCCGATTCCATCGTCTTTTGTATTTTGTTAGCCTAAATAACTCTGAAATCGCCTACTACTCAGTAGGTACTGCATTTGAATTTAAATTTACTACTCAGCCGTTAGAAAAGTACGTTCTAAACAGTATGAATGTGTGTATTAAGAATGGAACTCAGACGTACTACATCCGCCAATTTCTATGAATTTGGACATACTACTCGGCTCGCATACTGTTTTTGGCGTACTACAGTATATAGTATGGAAGTATGCGATTTCGAACGCAGCCCATAACCTAAATAGCTGGGTCTGTCACATTTTAGGGTCCCCTCGAAACATTTCTGTTGTGTTCTGTTCTATTTTTGTGTTCTATTTTTCCTAATTTGTTTGCATTGTGAGAAAAAGCATCGCATTTTCTTAATTTGTTTGTGTTGTGGGGATTTGCAGCACGTATGCTGGGAAACAGATGAAGATTTGTTTTTAATTTGCTGGTATTTTTGTAATTGCGTGTGTTTTATTAAATTGCAGCACGTTAAACTCTCTTGGCCACCGTAGTAACAATTATTTAAAAAATATTTCTGTTGTCGTAACGTTTAGCTTCGAACTGTTAAGTTGATTTAACTTAATTCTTATAATCATCAACATAATAACATAATTACACAATTACAGTGCACCATTCAAACATACTGCATTAGTAAGACAAATAAAATACTTTTATTCATCAGAGAGAATTTACTAAAATGGTTTCACACTGTAACAATTCTTTATAAAAATATTTCGGTTCATTTAACTTTAAACTTCACAGAATCCTTAAAATTATTAGGCAGCACAACTGCACAATTTTAATCTAAATAAATTCAGGGTTTGATGAGCTTTAGATACGTCTGAATGATTATTACGTTTTTGAAATAACATAAAACATTTTATGTTATAAATGTTCACAATGTTATATTATTAAAATATTACAAATTATAAATTGTTTCATAATTTGCTATGTACCATGAATACCACTTGCACTATAGGTACACAATGTTTTATATTACTTCAAAAAAATCATTAATTAATAATCATTAAATCATACTGTACAACAAAGACAATCAATTAAAATTTTCTCACCAGCTAAACATATTAATTCCTTAAAATATGCTCTTTCCCATGGGAATGTTGCAGGATTCTCATGTTTCTATTCAGTACAGTGACTCACTCTAAAAATCCACTCTTACAATCCACAATGGTCTGAATGGTGAAAGAGCAGACAGTCTCACACTTATGCAGTGCAGTATTGAGCTGACTCAGCCTTTCACACGCGTGTCAGGTTAGATGAGTGTACAGGTATAAGTGGCTCAGCGAGTGTTATGTAATTGAGTCTGTGTTGCACACAGTTTCTGCGAGCTGCTTTATCCCTTACTTCACTTCAGGAATATCATCTAAGAGGTCATTGGTGGTATATTAATTTACTTGAAGGGGTGTTCATGAAACCTTTATAATCATGACATGAATATGAATGAGACTGTGCATGCTTATGACAACTGACATTAAGTGTCATTCACTTAGTTATATCGTTTTAAATGTAAATGCATATTATATGCCTTGTTATGACAACTTGACATAATCGAATGCATTATAACCTGTCTTTGTCATGACAACTTGACTTTACCAAGATAACACAACTTAAATCTATCAGTCATAAATCTGTCATAAACATGATTATCATGAGTTTTATAACAGCTTCATTCGTCATTTTCTTTATTCAACAACTACAGTGGTACAAATTGAATTTTATTTAAAATATCATTAAATGTCATTACACATTAATGATGTTGTTATAAAGTTATTTGACAAATGACACTTTTAATGTGAAATTATAATAAATTTAGTTTGTTTAAAAGTGATAAAAAAAAAACATTAATTACACAGTTATAATAGCTTCATTACTATAATGTTTATGACAGAATTATGACAAGTTATGTTGGTAATTTCCTATTAATTAAAAGACAGTTTGCAATGCATTTATGTCAAGTTCAGGCCCGTAACCAGGGGTTCGAGTGGTTTGAAAGACCCAAGTCCAGAATTTGACCCCTACATGAGCTCATTTGTCCCAATTTTGACTGCTATACAATCACGAATTGTGAAACTTATCGATAGAAGAAGGCTTTAGAACAAATTAAATTTGTAATTATTTAAGTGGCCAAATTGTGACTGAAGAAAGTTGAATGAGCTGGCCAGTTTGTCATTTGCCTGCAGTCTGCAGTTTTTATTTGAAAACAAGTTTTACCAGATTCATTTTTTATGATGGATGATAATAAATTTGTATTTAAAGAGAAGTATTTTTTTCAGATTTCTTTATTCATTATTTTTAAATGCTAAACTCATTATAATATTTATAAAACTGGATTAACTTACAGTTTAAATCAAAATATGTAAATAAATAGTAATAAATTAATAAAAAAGTAATAAAATAAATTGTAGTAAAATACTATGGTAAGCACTTTGACAACATTGTAGGAACTATTTTATGGTGCATCAAAAAAGTGTGGTTATGATAATCATCCGACAAGCTGTTTCAGCAAAGATAGTTCTTAAATTGTCACTAAAAAGCATAATTGAATAAAAAATGAGGTGAATACCTGCAAAAAAAGAAACCACCCCTTTCAAAAGGTTGGCTACGGGCCTGAAGTTTCATAACAAACAACCTCAAACAATTTCATCTTTATGTTTAAAATGACATAAATAAAAAATTGAAACTTAATGACATGTGTCATGACATGAATATAAAGTTAACCAGATGAAGACCATGTAGGTTGATACGTTATCCTAATAAATCTGTTATTTTGAGAGCTTAAGTGGCAGTGTGCTGATTTTTAAAAAGATTTCTACTATGATTATAAAGGTGTCTTATGAACATGCCCTTCAAGTAAAGTATGTGTGTCGATTTACTGCACAACCCAATTAATCATTTAATGACTCACTTTCTAAAATATGTATTTGTGACAGATTTATCTGGCTCACAGTTATTTATAGTGATAAATTGTGGTTATTTATAGCCTGTATCCTATTTCTGTTCCCTGGAGTCAGTGGTGAGTTTTGTAATTCTGTCATGCTGTGAAAGTGTGATGTCTTTGGAAAGGCGGATGTCGCAACATGACTGTTCCAGTCCAACCCAGGTGCTCATGAATATTCATTACGCTTCATGTTACTCTAATCCCTCTAATGAGCTAATGATAGACAGCAATTACACAAACCTTCAATGCAATGCCAAATCTAATAAATCATGGCTTTTGAAATATTGCATCACAGAGACTCTATTACAGGCTTCAGCAAATCGAACATGCTTCTCGAGACTTTAAACAGGTCCTGTTTAAAAAAGGGCGTTTCACACTTAGGCTAGTTAACCCTGGGTCATTCTGAACCACAGGCAAGCAAAGTTCAAGTCAGGTCAAGTCGAGCTTTTTTGTCTTTTCGCTACATGTGTGGACATAGAGTGGAACGAAATGTTGCGTCTCGCAGGACCACAGTGCTACATAAATAAACAATCATAAATGTAAACACAACACTGGACCTAAGAGCTATTTTAAACCTATACCGAACATGCCAGAGCGGTAATGTAACAATACTAACTACTAACTATACAAACAAGACAGACTATACAAGTACTATTACATAAGACAGAACAATATTATGTAAGATATTGAGCAAAAGAGGTGTGGTACATTTACAAGTAAACATTACTTTTCTTATTGAGTCCTTGTAATATGAAGTTTAAGTAAAGTCTCGGTGCATATAGATAAAAGAGTGTTTCTACAGATGGTTTGTCAAGCCCACTCACTTATGGGTTGACAAATTATCTTAGGTTTAATAATGAATCTACAGTAAGGTTTCACACTGTGGATTCCGAAAGCCTGGGTTAATGTCCTTACTTTTATATTTGCACGGCAGAATCAGTAGCTGGATTTCCATTACAGATTTGTGCAGATTTTTTGGGGGAAATTCTCAAATATTTATTAAAAATATATATGTATTGGCTGCTCAATCAAATTTCTTGAATCAAATTCTACAAAGAATTCGTTTTTCAATTTTTTTTTTACTTTTGCATATACCTGGTGATCTGAAAATAGAGCTGTGCCAAAATAAACTTTTATAAATCGATTCTGCATTGATTGTAAAGCCGCCTTTCCACTGCACACGATATTTGGACACGACTGTCGGAATATACCCCCTTGTGGCAGTCGCACAGAATTTTCAGTTTTGTCACGCACATGGGAGAGAAGGCTGTTCTCGCAGTGTCCGAAACAAAGGAGTGCAAAAGCAAGAGCCTTTATTCTCCGTGCGTTCACCATGGTTGAATGAATGAATACTAGAAACTCACAAGACAGCTAAAAATTTTGGAGGGAATGTGGAGACAACATAAAAAATATTTTTTTTTATTAGTCATTTATGAATAGAAATGTTTTTTTTAATATAGACTTTTTTCTTATTTAAAAAATAACGAAAAAACTCCTATTTCTCATCTCACGCGCACGAACCTGCTTGGACAACATTGAAATACATCACATCCGGTTGGCCGGTTGCATATGGTCTAGTCGCAGGAGTTCAAATATTTCAATTCGGATCCTAATTTTCCGCATACGGAGATGATCGGAACTCTACGCAGCTCCCGGACTACTCTTCATTGGAAATGAATGACTTCCGGTCTGTCGCTTGTCGCTTGTCATGTGCAGTGGAAAGGAGGCTTAAGATTTTTAAGATGCATCACTATTCTTCCTTGAATCGATTGTGAGCTTTAATTGTAACAGCAAATGGCGCTCTATGCTTTACAAACAGCTGTACTCTTCTTGCATTCAATTCCTTACACATACCACCTGAGCCCACAATGATAATAAATAGACTTAGGAAAAGTTTAAGGGCATTGCAAGAGTGTTCGTTGTGAGCTGTGTTTACATTAATCTCACCACATAAAAAAACGCTCAAGCGCTCTTCCTCATGAATATTTGAGAGTATGGTTAAAAACTAGCATTGAGCGATATCTGCTGTTAAACACTAGATTAGAGCGCCATCTGCTTTTAAATATGGAAGTATATCCCCCGGACAATTTTCACAATTTTCCATATGTGGACGCATAAATCGTGTCATAATACAAATTCAATTGCAAATCCCGCATTATCGTTTGCATTTCCACTCGCGAACACGCAGTGACTGCCACGTTTCACGAACACGCAGTGACTGCCACATTTCAAATGTATATTTGCAAATGCATTCCCCATTAAATATTAATTGCTTCATTTGCTTTTTCTTTTTCTCCACGTTGTGCATGTAACATGCCAAAACGCTAATGGAATCTCAAATCCTTTTGCATTTGCATTTGGATGTCTACACTGATATCTACACTCAAACGACAGGGGAGGGGCTATTTTATTGGGCGTGTTTGTATTGGGAAGTGACGTCACTCACAGTCTACAGTTTACAGTTTTGAACAATGGATGTAATCGGTAAAATTGTGAAGCAAATTTTGACACTTGCGCAGCAGGTTGATGACAGCTTATGCGATACAGATTTCCTTTTACTTAGAATCCATTTAATTTTGGACACGTTAAATGAGTTTGTGGCCTTATCAAACAGCACAATCAGTGATGTGGTCTTCGCCAACCTAATTGAAGTTACCGGCAGGGTTTTTATGAAGGACAGAGCTAAAGGACCAGGACGTCCTTTGCTGGAAACACCACTAGAAATGATCCAGTACTATGTGACGTGTGGTTACTCGTGTATCCAGCTTGCTCAGCTGCTTTGAGTATCTGAGCAAACCACTCAAAGAAGACTGGAGCAGCAGTAATAGCACGCTATCATTAAAATTAAACAGTAATATGATAGAAAAAAGAGAGTACAGTGGTACATTAGAACATGTAGAACAAGAATCTGGAGATGGCAGAAAACAATTAGATTTTATTTTTTAATGATTTTTCAAAATATGACTACAGTAAAGTAGGCAGGTAATGTACATTAGTGTTTAAGCAGGTTACATGCACAACGTGGAGAAAAAAAAAAAGCAAATGAAGCAATTAATATTGCTATTTAGATATGTCAGGCCCATATCTTGTAAGAAATGAGAAATGCATTTGCAAATGGATTTTGCCTTTTCAGTTAAAATGTGGCAGTCACTGCGCGTTCGCGAAATGCAAACGGTAATGCAATTGCATTTGGATTATGACAAGATTTATGCATCCACATATGGAAACTGCAATTGCAAATCCTATGAAAATTGTCCAGGATATACTTCCATATTTAAAAACTAAGGTCAGAATTTATTCCAGCACTTTTATGGCTCCTTTGGAATTGCCTGACAAAAAAAAAAACACTTCTTGTGAATTTTTTTTTTTACAATACATGTATTTATTACAATACATGAGCTTTTGCAGTCAAATTTCATTAGGCTTTTTTCAATTTATAATTTAAGTTTGCGGGGCGACGTGGTGGCACAGTGGGTAGCACATTCACCTCACAGCAAGAAGGTCGCTGGTTCGAGCCTTGGCTGGGTAAGTTGGCATTTCTGTGTGGAGTATTCATGTTCTCGTATTCGAGTTGGTTTCCTCCGGGAGCTCCGGTTTTCCCCAAGTCCAAAAGACATGCGGTACAAGTGAATTGTATATGCTAAAATTGACCGTAGAGTGTGTGTGTGAACGAGTGTGTATGGATGTTTCCCAGTGATGGGTTGCGGCTGGAAGGGCATCCGCTGCGTAAAACATGTGTTGGATAAGTTGACGGTTCATTCCGCTGTGGCAACCCCAGAATAATAAAGGGACTAAGCCGAAAAGAAAATGAATGAATGAATGAATTAAAGTTTGCGCAATCTGTATGCAGATTTGCATTAATTACATTAGAGTTAATTACTTAAATTACACACATTCCTTTTTTGGGGGGATGGATTCCTTTAACCCACACTGTGGTTCCTTTAACCCACTTTGTTAACAAACACAATTTTATATTCTAATAGTACAATAGAAAATGTTTTATAATTAACACAAGTTATTAAATTTATTAAAATCAAGTTTCATAATTGCTGTACAAGTATTTTTCACTCTTAGTTCATGCTTGTAAATACATTAACTAATGGAATCTTATTGTAAAGCGTGACTCATTTGTATTGTGTGTAGTTTCTCACCAAGCAGCAGGAACTTGCGTGAGTCTCCATAGAGCTGCAGCAGGTCAGTGCAGAACTGCTCTATCGGAGCACCGAGTCTGTATTCCCTCAGTAAGAGAGCAAACTGTTGAATCTCCTGAGGCGTCAGTTTACTCCTCAACTAAACAATGAGAACAGGGCAGAAAACAACACATCACAATTATAAAGAGATGATAGATAACAGCAATGAAAGGAATCATTTACACAATGAAAATTTGCTGTCATTTACAAATTCTCATGTTTTTACAGTCTGCCAAAATCTGCTTGCATTCAGTCTTTTTTCCTAACACAACTAAAATAACCACAATTTATTAAAAGATTCTAAAAATTTCAGCAACTGTTCTTTAAATATGTTAATTTGAATGATAATTGTAAAGCTTATTTCTGAAAATAATTACCCATGAAGTATTTGTGGCCACATTTTCAGTAACAATATTTTTGTACAAAACATTTATTAAACTTATTTCTGTAAAGCATTACAACACATTTTTTTCATCACAATTGAGTTCACAGAGTTCACTGGAGGTCTGAGTTTAGGGGTTATTGTTACAAATAATTGAAATTTCAATTTTTTTTCAATGTTTTTACTTCTGAAACCAAACTATTGCATTATACAGTATACACTGAATGTGTAACCATTAGTAACAATATTATGTTTACAACAATTATTTAAACTACAAAAAAAATATTCATTGGATATATTGGAAGGTAAGTGGTTGCAAACAATTCATTTGGGCTGATTTTAACCAAACAAATCAAGTTGAACATAACTAAATTTAATTTGTTTGTTTAAATTCAGCCCATATCAATTGTTTGCAACATTTTTTCAGTGTAGGATAAAGGGATAGTTCACCCAAAACTCAAAATTCTGTCATCATTTACTCACCCTATACTTGTTTGAAACCTTAACAGGTTTATTTCTTCTGCTGAAAACTTGTAACCACTGACTTCCATAGTAACTGCTTTTCCTATTACGGAAGTCAATGATTACAGGTTTTCAGCTTTCTTCAAAATATATCTTTAGAATCAAATGATGGTGAGTAAATAGTACATTTTCATTTTTGGGTGAATTATCCCTTTAAGTAAATGATTACAGAATTGTAATTTTTAGGTGAAGTGACTCTTTAAATGACATCATTTTGTGTGTGTAGGTTTCTCACAATGATCATGTACTCCTGTAGACTGGCAGTGCAGGGCTCGGAGTCGCTGTGTGTGGATGCCAGGCTCCGGTGTGAGTCATGGCAGGAGAGAGATGAGTCCTCGCTGTAGTTCTCACTATAATATGGATCAAAAGCTTCCTGTGAACCATCACTGTGAGGAGAGATAGGAGAGATATCGCAACTGAAGTCAGATGTGACAGAGCTTAAAAGCCATTTTTAGTATTACCACATACACACACACACACACACGCACGCACACACGCGCACACGCACACACACACACACACACACACACACACACACACACACACACACACACACACACACACACACACACACACACACACACACACACACACACACCTCTGATGCCTCCTCATGTATATCAAAATAGCTTTTTTTTTTTTAAGATGCCTTCATTAGAAATAACATTTGTCTCTGTGACAGCCCTGGTCAAAATAAAATAAAATAAAATAAAATAAAATAAAATAAAATAAAATAAAATAAAATAAAATAAAATAAAATAAAATAAAATAAAATAAAATAAAATAAAATAAAATCATTCATTCATTTTCTTTTCAGTCATTTTATTAATCTGGGGTCGCCACAGCGGAATGAACCGCCAACTTATCCAGCATATGTTATACACAGCGGATGCATGTGTTGGCACGGGTTTCCTCTGGGTGCTCTGGTTTCCCCCACAGTCTAAAGACATGCGCTATACTGTAGGTCAATTGAATAAACTAAATTGGCCATAGTGTATGAGTGTGTGTGTAAATTCAAGAGTGTATGGGTGCTTCCCAGTACTGGGTTGCAGCTAGAAGGTTGCGCTGCGTAAAACATATGCTGGATAAGTTGGTGGTTTATTCCGCTGTGGCTACCCCTGATAAATAAGTGACTAAGCCGAAATAAAATAAAATAAAATAAAATAAAATAAAATAAAATAAAATAAAATAAAATAAAATAAAATAAAATAAAATAAAATAAAATAAAATTAAATAAAATTAAATAAAATAAAATTAAATAAAATTAAATAAAATTTAAAAAGATGTCAATGAAAAATGTATGTGAGATTAAAATGAAACTACATGTTCAGTAGACATTTTTTTTTCAATACTGTTTTGTAATTTTGAGAAACTTAAAAAAAATAGCTAAAAAATTTGGAATCGTAAAAAGAGCAAGCATGTAATGATAATTCATAAACAGATTTGATGGATCATAATGGATAAACAGACACTCACTATGAACTGCAGCAGCTGAAGTCTGTGTCATAGCCATATGTCATGTCAGTGAGGCAGCTGTCACCTTGGACAAGTATTGATGGGAAGAAAAATATGTTATTTATTTTTGCTTTTTCGGTGGTGACTGAAAGCCGTGCTGTTGAGTACAGTGTAGACATGCATTGAGAACATACATATTTTTATGTTGCAATCTTTTAATCAGTATTTTAGAGCATTACATATTAGCGAGTGATGAAAAAAGCAATAATTACACAGATAATATATCATTTTTTGGATTTACCATAATATAAAATGTACTTATTTAAAATAGTAATAACATGTATTGTCTTCATTAATGCTTAATGTTGTTCTACATACACACACACAAAAAAATATATACATATAGAGAGAGCTTTTAAGTGATAAAGTATGAAGACATTTTCTGGAGCTGAAATTCAGATATGGAAATCGCTATGTGGTGTCCAACACTTGGTATAAAGCAGCTGACCAATTACAACCGAGTGGCCATCTGACCAATCAGAGCAGGGTAGGTGTTTGAAGAGGTGGGCTTTAGGAAATACAGCTAATTGTAACAATTAAAAAAAAGACGTGATGTGAAATGTATATTATGATTTTGATCACAAATGAATGTAAACCTATTGTAGGAGACCTGCAAAACAAAAATTAGTAATAGAATAAATAGGAACTGTAACAGAAAGTAAAGTATATATATATATATATATATATATATATATATATATATATATATATATATATATATAAACCAAGACTGGCAAAATTGTAAAAAGAATAAAAAAAAATAAAATAAAAAATAAAATAAAAAAAAAGAATCAAGGAGTTTGGGACAGATTAAAAGTTTTATGTTCAATTAACTTAAAATTGTAAAAACCATCAAATTAACTAAATCGATTTCCAGTTGGAACGGCATGAAGGGATTGTGTGAAATTCAGCAATTTTACAGTATATTTATTTTAGGGTCCATACACAGGGTCCATACATTAGGGTTCATACACATTTTTACTACTAAAATTCCATGATTTTTCCAAGACTTTCAAGTAAATTTTCATGACCTAATGTTTCATGCCATGTCTACATGTGCATGGTAAAAGAAAAACAATGCATGTTCAAATTTATTACAACACATCGTAAAACACGCAACAATGTATTTAGTTTCAATTTATATTTTTATCTATGTAAAATATATTTAGATAAGGCATTACACCGCACTAATAATGTGAGAGTATGTGATTGGCCAAGGACAGAAAAGAAGTAAATAACCTATATTCAAGTATACCGATATCTGTTTTCCATGAATTTTCAAAAAATTTGTGTTTTTTTTTTGTTTTTTCAAAACTTTTCCAGGCCTGGAAAATTCCATGTCAAAATTCCATGACTTGTCCAGTTTTCCATGACCGTATGAACCCTGATATATACAGTTGAAGTCAGAATTATTAGCCCCCCTGAATTATTAGCCCCCTGTTTATTTTTTTCCCCAATTTCTGTTTAACGGAGAGAATATTTTTTTCAACACATTTCTAAACATAATAGTTTTAATAACTCATTTCTAATAACTGATTTATTTTATCTTTGCCATGATGACAGTCAATAATATTTGACTAGATATTTTTCGAGACACTTTTATACAGCTTAAGTCACATTTAAAGGCTTAACTAGGTAAATCAGGTTAACTAGGCAGGTTAGGGTAATTAGGCAAGTTATTGTATAATGATGGTTTGTTCTGTGATCTGAAAAAATATTGCTTAAAGGGGCTAATAATTTTGACTTTTAAATAGTTTAAAAAAATTAAAAACTGCTTTTATTCTAGGTAAAATAAAACAAATAACACTTTCTTCAGATGTAAAAATATTATCAGACATACTGTGAAAATGTCCTTGCTCTGTTAAACATCATTTGGGAAATATCTATCTATCTATCTATCTATCTATCTATCTATCTATCTATCTATCTATCTATCTATCTATCTATCTATCTATCTATCTATCTATCTATCTATCTGTCTGTCTGTCTGTCTGTCTGTCTGTCTGTCTGTCTGTCTGTCTGTCTGTCTGTCTGTCTGTCTGTCTGTCTGTCTGTCTGTCTGTCTGTCTGTCTGTCTGTCTGTCTGTCTGTCTGTCTGTCTATCTATCTATACATACATACAGGGTGGGTCATTTATATAGATACACCTTAATAAACTACATAGACAACTGCCTTCAGATGGCCCCTAAGATAAAAGTCTAAGGGGGTCAGATCAGGAGACCTTGGGGGCCATTCAACTGGCCCAAGACAAACAATCCACGTTACAGGAAACTGTATTCAGGAAACCATTCCCATTTTATTAAGGTGTATCCATATAAATGGCCCATCCTATATATATATATATATATTTATATATATATATATATATATATATATATATATATATATAGACACAGTATATAAATGGGAATAATATAAAAGATGTGAAGATTTTTTCCCATTACTCTAATTTGTTGTTGTCCTCATAACCATACATGATCAGATAGTTGTATTTTTTTGTTCTGAGACAAGATCTGAACAAACATGTGGTCTATTTTTAGTTCAGAACAAAGCAGTTGGGGACTACTGTTTTAAAGACACTTTCCACTGTATACATGTAGCTTGGTTACTGCTAACTAGCTTCTAATGAGCAATGTAGATGCCACTCACTTCTCTGCAGCCAATAGTGGTCAGGCATTGTGTAGTGAAAACCCGCCCTGTCCACACACTCGATAGTCTGATGTCCATAGATGATCTGAAACATCTGACAGATGAGGGCGCAATACTCCTCTGCAGCATCCTGTGTGTGTGTGATCAATATAAGAATTAATTTTAGCCAGTGCTATATAAGGATACATGCAATTTTAGCTTTTGCTTTTGTCTCTCACACAGAGACTCGTTTTGCACACCCACAGAAGCAGACAGACTACAATGTGGGTCAACACAATCCCATCCATATTAATGTCCGCAGGCACACTCACAGATCACTGACACAGCATGCTGTTACATAAGTGTGGGCATTACATCACAGGGGAGTCTACTCTGAGCGCTGTTTACATCAGAGCTGACAGTGCTCATCTCGTCAACTCGGGCCAGTGCAGGAACACAGCTAAAGGCATACATATTCACTCACAGACACACACATTCTTTGCAACTTAAATATGTACAACAGCAATGCATTTCTTCAAATGCCACAAAGGCTTGAATCGGTTTTGAATAAGTTATTTAAAAAAAGTAATTAATTAGTAATCACATCATTAAAATTGTATTTAAATTTCTTTTCTAATTACTTCATCTGAACTCAATTAGTATGATTATGTAAAATCATTATGTACAATCGCATATCAAAACAGTGTTTCAAAGCAATCACACTATATTTCATACATATGCATGTGTCATTAATTTCTTATTTAGTTAATTGTTTCTTTGATAAATGTAACCTTTTGATAATGTATTTGCATAATTGTTTATAACCGCTTCTCTGAATTTATACAGATTTACACACAACTGTTGAATATACAGTATTTAAGGCAAGTATAGTAAATAACTGTAATTATATTACTTAAGATGAAAAGTAATGCCTTATTTCATTTTTCCAGAGGAAAAGTAATTTAATTCCAGTAACTAGTTTAACAGTATGTAACTAATTACACCCAACACTGTGTTTGAGGGCTTGTGTTGTTTATCCATTCATCCATTATTGTTTTTGAACTCATTCATCTGTCCATCTATCCAGCAATCCATACACAGTAATACTGTGCTTTTACCCCATCTATCCATCCTTCACTTATTACCCACTCCATCCATCAATCCATCAATCCATCCATACATCCATCCATCCATCCATCCTTCCATCCATCCATCCATCCATCCATCCATCCATCCATCCATCCAACTAGGGCTGCTCGATTATGGGAAAAATCATAATCACGATTATTTTGGTCATAATTGTAATCACGATTATTCAAAACGATATACAGTTGAAGTCAAAATTATTCGCCATCCTGTGAATTTTATTTTTTTAATAAATATTTCCCAAATGATGTTTAACAGAGCAGGGAATTTTTCACAGTATTTCCTATAATATTTTTTTCTTTCTGGAGAAAGTCTTATTTGTTTTATTTTGGCTAGAATAAAAGCAGGTTTAAATATTTTAAAAACTATTTTAAGGTCAACATTATTAGCCCCATTAAGCAATATTTGTTTTGATTGTCTGCAGAAGAAACCACTGTTATTTAATTAACCTAACTTACCTAATTAGTTAAGCCTTTAAATGTCACTTTGAGCTGAATACTAGTATCTAGCAAAATATTATTTACTGTCATCATAGCAAAGATAAAATAAATCAGTTATTAGAAATGAGTTATTAAAACTATTATGTTTAGAAATGGGTTGAAAAAAATCTTCTCTCCGTTAAACAGTAATTGGTGAAAAAAGGCTGCTAATAATCCCTGTATAAGGAAAGGGAAATAAATACAACAGAATAAAAATATGAAACAATCTGTGCTTTAAACATCTTCACTGGAAGAAAAAACATTAATTAAGGCTATAAAAGTCCTTCAGTCAAGAGCAGTGAGTGATTTTGTCCTTTTGCAGTTTGATTAATGATAAAAACAGTCGGCAGCAGGAATACTGTGTGCTGTCACTTTAAGAGCAGTACCGTTCTGGGGTGCGTTTCCCAAACAACGACGTAACTCGCGGCTGAACTATCATAGTGCGATGCATCGTTTGGCAAAAGAACGATGTAGCAAAGAGTGTTTCCCAAAACCCGTAGTTTCTCTGTTGCAGATCCATCGCTTGAACCACGTTAGTTATAACGTAAAACGCCCATAATGATGCTCTAAACAGGGTGGAGTAACTTCTTTAGAGAACAACCCCATCATTTCTTTGTGCAATTTAAATTGTTTTACACAAACACGCATTTAAAATAAAATCCAATATTAGTTTTGGTAAAAACATGCACTCGCTTTCCATATTAATTGAAATATATGTAAATGGCACATATAGGGCCTGTGTTTGCTTTACTAATATTTTTGAGAAGTTGAACATTACATATTCTATTCTAAAACATAAAATCACTTACAAAAGCTAACACTATTCTAATGTCATATATAAATCATATAAATAAATAAATAATGAGGCTATTTATTATAAATATATTTACATTAATAATAATATTATTAATATTAATGAAGATGATAATGATTATTATTATTTAGGATATTGTTTATTTATTTTTAAAAAAGTACATTTTGACACATGCAAACCACAGCAGAAAGTTCTAACCAACAGACCCATGTCATATACAGCAGAGATACTTAATAAATAACCCACTATAAAATAAAAGCATTAACGTATGCTATGTTTTTTATTTTCACAAGCTTTGGAGATGCAACATAATTTCCGCTTTTTAAATATACCTATAGCTTTCGCCATGAGGCTGTGTTCAAAATGATATCAATGTTTTCAAAGTGCACTGCGAAGGGAGCACAATTGTAAACATGAAGATCGCTAAAACTGAACTGTAAAAATACTTTGAAAGCAAATTACACCTAAGAGAGATGACCTTAACGCTTTTTTATTTTTAATAATTCCAACTTTGAATGTTAGAATGTTCTAAATGAATAGGGCATAGGGGGGATAAGTGGGAATAGAACACAGCCAGGAACTATGCTTCTAACTACAGCTCCAGAGGTGTAGTTTCAAGTGCTCAAGTTTGCGACGCAGTTTGCGAATGTTCGTTGGAACGATGGATTCGGGAAAACAGCAAATCAAAGAACTATGTTTGTAACGACGGAACTTGCGACCTTAGTTGGCTAACGATGGTTTTAGGACACGCACCCCTGATTAATGGTTTCACTTTCACATGTCTTGATTCTCAGCTTGTTTGTTTATTACATAAATGAGGGTTAATATGAATAATCACTAAACACCGCGTTTTGACACAAATTTGCATGTATTTGATCATTAAAGTGCTCACATTTAGAGGACTTTAGATGTGTGTGCTCTGCTCGTCTCTAAGGCTGGGCTGAGCTAAGCGCATACCATAGATATATACATTAGATGTCGCCTACCCTGCTGTTGTCTATTAGAAGGAATGCGTCAATAGAGCTGCCATTTTAGTACAGGGTAGCGCTCCTTTGAAATGAATGCGGGACCCAGGTGTAGTGGAGGACTGTGGCCATCCAGAGCCAGAGATATACACACATAACTATGACCGGGAGTTTTCCCGCTGGTCAGTATGCAATTTTTTTTAATTACGAAAATTTTTAATTTTACATCACTTTTCTACATTGATGGATGCGACCCCACGGGCATTGCTGACAAAAAGTGTGTGGTGTGTTTGTGTGCATGGAAATGTATTATCCCCCTTTCCTGTTTAATTTGATCTAACCCGAGTCCTGAAACAGACCCCTTCTCCTGCTTTCACTTCTCATTCTAACAGAGGGAGAGATTCGTTTGTGAATGAATCTCCATTATGAACGACTCGTTCACTTAGCCGACAATAATACAAGTTTATGGCACCGCAGCATCTTGTTTTCGTATTTCATAACATTGTTTGATTATTTTATTCATCAAAACTAGCATAAGCCTAGAATTTAGTGCGAGTTGGTGTTCCTTTGCCTTATGGTGAATGCAGGTGACTGTATTGTCATCAATAGTGTTACTTGTTAAGCACAAAAGTTCATAGCATACTATAACATACAAAAACGAAATCTTACCTATGAAATGTTCTGCCTTTGTGCTTTGTTTTCTCGTTATTACACCCGTACACAGCGCTAAAGTCCAGTATCTTCACACTGGCACACTGTCTTGACTAGTGCGTTGAATGATATTTGTCCTGAGAGCACTGTACAAATGTGGCAGCGCTATTGACGCATACTCAGGGTCCCTATGCGATATCTAGTGTATATATCTATGAGCGCATACAACAGCATGCAATCTCTGTTGCGCTTTTAAAAACATGAATGATTCGAATGTACATCAATGAATGATGGGCATCCCTTGCTGCAAAAGTTACATTACAGTACATGCTTAGTAATTTTCACGTGAAACTGAGCTTTGCAGAGCAACAAATGTGTACAACTGGAAAGGGGGCAATAATCGTTTTCTCTATATTAATGTTTTTCATAATCGTTAGAAGCCGAAATCGAAATCGAAACTGAATTTCGATTAATTGCACAGCCCTACATCCAACCATCCATCCACTCATCCATCTAGTCATCCATCTATTCATCCATCCACTCATCCATCTAGTCATCCATCTATTCATCCATCCACTCATCCATCCATTCATCCATCCACCTATCTATCTATCCATCCATCCATCCATCCGCTTATCCATTCATCACTGTTTACCCCTGCATCCATCCATCCAACACTTATTACCCTTTCATCTATCTATCTATCCATCACTTATTACACCTGCATCCATCCATCTATCCATCCATCGATCATTTACTCTTTCATCTATCCATCTATCCAGCACTTATTACACCTGCATCCATCCAGCTATCCATCCATCGATCACTTTATACCTTTCATCCATCCATCCATCCATCCATCCATCCATCCATCCATCCATC
This sequence comes from Danio kyathit, assembly GCA_903798195.1. Taxonomy (NCBI): domain Eukaryota; kingdom Metazoa; phylum Chordata; class Actinopteri; order Cypriniformes; family Danionidae; genus Danio; species Danio kyathit. Next base: position 17,654,106 of record LR812541.1, read on the forward strand.
CATCCATCCATCCATCCATCCATCCATCCATCCATCCACCCATTCATCCATCCATCCATCCATCCATTCTTTACTTATTATCCACTCCATCCATCCATCCATCCATCATTTATTACTCCATCCATCCAACCAACCATTCATCCATCCACTCATCTATCCATCCATCACTTATTACTCCATCCATCCATCCATTAATCCATCCATCCACTCATTCATACATCCCTTACTACTCAATCCATCCATCCATCCATCCATCCATCTCATTTAATCCATCCATCCATCCATCCATCCATCCATCCATCCAACCATCCATCTATGTATTCATCCATCCACTCATCCCTCCATCACTTATTACTCCATCCATTCATCCATCCATCCATCCATCCATCCATCCATCCATCCATCCATCCATCCATCCATTCATCATCTTTGTTATGTCTTTTAACCCCTCCATGCATGCACATGCATTGCTGATTAATAGACCCCACCCATCCATCCATATTACTGGATTTTTAATCTGTTCATTCATGGACATCCATAACTTTTTCATCTACCTGCAATCATTCACTTAATAATCCATCCTCATCCTTATTCATCCGCTCATTTATTCATCTGAACAGCTCGTTGTCCTCACCCTGTTCTCTACGGCTAGTATGATGAGGTTGCAGTAGGCATCAGGACATGGCATGGGCTCCAGGGGATTATGGTTCCTCCTCTCCCAGCTACCATAAGACTTCCCCCTTTCCCAGCTCCCTGTGCAAGCCTGCCTGCGTTCCCAGCTGCCACCCGGCGTGTGCTTCCGTTCCCAGCTTCCTCCAGGTTTCCCTCCAGGCCCGTGCCTCTTCTCCCAGCTCCCTCCAACCACCCCTACACCTCCCCGTCGCTCCCAGCTGCCCCCTACAGGTCTCCGGTCCCAGCTCCCACTCACAGGCCGTTTCTCCCAGCTACCTCCGCAAGGCTTCCGGGTCTGTCTACGCTCCCAGCTCCCGCTCACACGCTTCCGTTCCAGGCTGCCACCATCACCACCAGCGCCAACCCCAGTTCCACCTCCCCCACCCACACTGCCCTGTTTGGGTTCATGCCGGGATGAGAGTTTCCAGTCCACACCACAGATGGTGTGGCGGCGCTCCATGGTGCCCCCTGCTGGCCTGGGGTCAGTGTTGCTTATAGTTTGCCTGCGGCTCTCCAGACCAGTCGGCCTGTTCTCCAAACTGTCACCAGCTAGTACAGTGTCCACATTTAGACCTGTGAAGACAAATGCATTTTTGAAGATCCACTGATCCTTCTTTTGTGGTAAAACTGAAGAATGTTTTTTATATTTATGTAGTCGTAAGCAGATTTATACATTGACGATTGGAGGTGGGGGGGGGGGTCAACTTTTTCAGTAATGTTAATGTTTGTGTAACACTTGCTTCAGTGAATCAAATTGATCTATTTATTTAAATTACATCTAATTTGTTAATAAAATATATTTAATTTTCAGTGTTTGTTGGATAGGCTAGTGTATTCTGACCTGATCAGCTATTTTCGGCTTACTTTAGGTCAAACTATACAAACTTTTGACTTTACTTTTAGACTTTATGTAGAAACAAACACCTATTTGATGAGAAATCAGTCTTGTGAACTCTTAGGCTGCTTTAAATCTGCCGGTTTCAGAAGGTTGAAATATTTTTTTCTTGCATAGACTGATTGGTGCGATTATGCATTCACAATAGTATGAACTGTTACAGAGGTGTTCAAATGGATACCTATAGACCAATTACCAACCTACGTCACACATGACGTCACATGGGTCCCCGGTTGCAGAAAAAGACCGGCTGCTATAGCAAACATGTCGTGTTTTGCGGTAGGATGCCAAATTCGAAAAACTTAACGAACTTAAAGAAAACGTAACTTTTACCATACACCACACTGCTTTCAATGCTGACTGCAGACGTCTTTGGCTAAAAGGGAGCTGAATGAAGTGACGACCTAATTATAAATGCTGGACTCTGCAGTTCTCATGTTATATCAGGTAAGTTCACGCTATGCTGAATCATATACATTACTCGTTTTTGATTGCAGCAATGATTTCGGCAAAACAGTTACATATGGTTAATTAAACTGCGGACACTGAATGCTCAGAATGAAACGTGAAAGTGTAAGTTTTTAAGGTAAATTTGGTTTTATATTCACACATTCATTCAGTGACAACTTGTGACACACTCCCTACATTGTTTACCATGGCACTTTGAATATTCAGCCTGAAATAACCTGCTAGTTTGACTTGAAAACAACATGAACACTGTTTATGCAAATCTGTTGCTAACTTTACTGAACTCACCCAGGCCTTGTATAACGTTAGCTCCGTCTTTTTTTCCTTGTCTTTGGCTCGGCAGAACCTTGGTTTTTAGCACTACATAGTTTTGAATCTGGTAATCAGGGAACATTATTTCTTGCACATGACCACACAGAACACAATTGATGGCATCCAAACACTTGTAGGGCTTTAACTTCTCTCGTAAAATCCCTTGGAGCTTCAATGAGATTATATTTCGGGCTGGATGCTTGGTTATTTCGTTTTATTCAATATCAATTGGGAGGCTGCTATCACAAATGGACCTGTCAGATGAACGCCGCTCACTTTAACGGTAATTTTGCTGAATAACTGTGCTTATCACTGGATGACAAACTGTTATAATACACTGTAAGCATTATGTAAATAATATATAATATGCAATCAATCTAACTTATTTCTAAGACAACAACAAACTCTGTACCGCATTGGATGTCATTCCCTCGCTGTAAATGCTAGCGCTCCCGTTTTTTTTCTGCCACCTCCATGCGCGCGCATCCTGAATGTTTACAAACATGGTAATTGGTCTATTACTTTAATTTTTAACATTACTATTTAAAATACAGATCAGAGTGAACTTTTTCTCAGATTCAAAGGGGCTCCCCCCTACATCTTGTTTTGACGTCCTTTAGGGGGGGGATCCCCCTGTAATTCGCACCCTGGTCGTAAGTCTGATGTTTGAGAAAATATAAAGGTGACTAAATATCAATTCTTTCAGTTTTTTTTTACTTTTTAATGAACTGTACTGAAATATGTTCCATGTGTGACATGGCAAAATCTTCATATAGTGCTATTTCTTTTATATATAATTATGAATTTTTTTTTCTCCATGACTTGTTGAACTTGTTGAATATTTTCAATAAATAGGGGTGTGACACCAAGTCATGAGCTTCACAGGGGGCTTCAGTCACATGATATTGAACGGGGACCTAATAAAATAATACAAATTTTCAGAGGAATTGGCTGATTTAAAATGAGCATATATTGTCACACCAGAGGACATGTTTTTAGTGACAAAATTTATCATGTTATTATGTTTTTAGAAATGTATGAGTGAAAAAAATACACTTAAAATATAAATAAAATATAGCTTAAAGGGGCTAATAATTTTGACCTTAAAATGTTTTTTAAAAGTTTATTTTTATTTTTTTAATATTTCCCAAATGATGTTTAACAGAGCAAGGAAATTTTGACAGTATGTCTGATAATATTGTTCCTTCTGGAGAAAGTCTTATTTGTTTTATTTTGGCAAGAATAAAAGCAGTTTTTAATTTTTTTAAAAACATTTTTAGGACAAAATTATTAGCCCCTTTAAGCTATATATATTTTCAATAGTCTACAGAACAAACCATCATTATACAATAACTTGCCTAATTACCCTAACCTGCCTAGTTAACCTAATTAACCTAGTTAAGCCTTTAAATGCCACTTTAAGCTGTATAGAAGTGTCTTGAAAAATATCTAGTCAAATATTATTTACTGTCATCATGGCAAATCAGTTATATCAGTTATTAGAAATTAGTTATTCGAACTATTATGTTTAGAAATGTGTTAATATTCTAAATTCTATAATATTCTAAAACATTCTCTCCATCAAACAGAAATTGGGAAAATAAATAAATAGGGGGCTAATAATTCAGGGGGGGCAATAATTCTGACTTCAACTGTATATATATATGGATAAGATGGCGGTTCATTCCACTGTGGCGACCCCTGATTAATAAAGGGACTAAGTCGAAAAGAAAATGAAAGAATGATGTTTAAACTATTTTTTTAGGCTAGACAAAGTTTAACCTTGTATTTTTAGTCTGTTTAATTGATGTTTTGAAAAGTTAATTTTGTCAATTTAAATCCACAAAATTAAGGCAGCAAGATTTTTTTTACAGTATACAACCTTCATTTCACTCCTACTGACCAGTTTTGAGCACCAGCAGATGCAGTGCATCATCCCGCAGGTAGGAGGCAGCAGCGATCTCATGTGTAGGGATCCTCAGCAGCAGTTTTTCATTGTCTCTCCAGGTAAGCAGCAGACAGCGAGCAGACAGACTGAGGATACAGTCCTGTTCAACACTGGTCTTCAGAGGCAAAACCCTCAGCTTCTACAGGCAGACAGAGATGTGCAGAATGCAAGATTCATTTCATTTTATATTTTTATTGTAAAGAAGCTTGCTGTTTTAAATTATGAAAAGGCAAGACACTGCAGGAGAAAAGGGTAAAAACAACAACTAATAGTTATTATGACCAAACCTTATCTGACCATAGATGATCGATAACATTAAGAATTGCAAACTCTTTTTGTATTACACTTTTTCTAAAATGTTATATGTAAATATGCAAATTAGAAGTCATTTATTAGTGTAATAATTGCATACACTTCCAGCACAGAAACACTGATAATGAAAGAAGAGACAAACATTTTTTGAGAATCTCTTTTTAACACTTTGCAGTACTGAAAATATTGTGAACAGCCGAATTATTATTATTTTTTTTGTAAAATAAAATGTTCATCTACATAATCAGGAAAGTCATATATGAGCATATCCCTCTGTTAAAACTTTTTCATACTGAATAAATCTGTAAAGTTGAGTGTACAGTACGTAAGAGCTGCTGAAGTCAATGCAACGAAATAATGCAGGTTCCACACAATTGATTTGTGTTGGGGTAACATGAAGAAATTAAATTAACTTATTAGTTTTAGCAAATTTAAGTGGATTGAACTATGGTTGGGTAATTAATCAAAAAGTAATCAAAATCAACATTGAGTATCTATATTCGATCAAATTTCTCCAGGTCAATTTTTTTCAATTACTTTCCCTACCATATGTGGAGTCACATGAACCCACTCTGTTAAGGCTCATTTATACTAAGTATATTATGATTTATACTTATATTATTCTAATATTATACTTCTGCCAAGTGCACACATACGGTCCGGCGCAGACTTCACATACTCGCGTACCTCTCAAAAAAATAACTACATGTCACAACCACAGACTGGGTCACAACGACATGTAGCACAAGCTTTGTGACTGGTCGGTTTGGTAGCGATGATGAGGGTGGGCGGTGCAGAGAGCTGCGTTTTAGGCAATGTGTGTTTTAATTTCAGTTGTTCAGCATTGATGTTCAATGCATCCTACATTTAAAAATCTCTCACTTGTAATATGTGAGCATATTTACTAAACAAAACTTGTCAGTGAACTATAAGGGCAAAAACATAAATAAATAAAATAATCGTTCATTAATTGTAATTGAGTTTAAATGTACAGTTAATCGAGATTTTGATTTTAGGCCAAATCACCCAACCCTAGATTGAACAACCATTAAGTTGTTCCCCCAAAAAACTCAAGAATTGTGTTGTTTCAGCTTATCTTAAATAAGTAAACAAAAACAAAACAAGTAAACAAACAGTAAAAACCACGTTTTGAGTGAAGATTTATGAGAAAAACATATTTTAAGAAAACAGCCTTTACAAATATGTATTGTAATTAAAATCAGCAAACAAAAATTTATAAATTGCAAGAAAATGTATTTTTGATGCGTTCTTTTCATTAGTCATTAACAACGAAAAGCCAAAAAATAAAACAAACAAAAAAAACCCAATCTGAAAATTGGCAGGTGCATAAAAAGTAGGGATATTCAGATCCAATCACATGGTTTCAGACTCAATCGGAATCGGCCGTTACCTCCCAATCAGGACTCGAATATACAGTTGAAGTCAGAATTATTTTGAAGTCTGAATTATTGCTAGAAATAGCAATGCGTGTGGCATGACATCACTTTGTTGCAGAGATGCTATTGGTTAAATGCTGGCAAAGTAGAACACGGAAGCAGCTTGAAGCAGAAAGTGCGAGTATGTCTGCAGTCTGTAGGTATTATAAAGTTGATGACGACGACATTGCCATAGCTAACTATGAGATATGTAAACTTGTGATTGCCTGCTTGGTATTTTAAATTGAAGTGCTATTTAGTTTTTACATTAGATTTTTTCTATTTATTGTTGCACTAAAGTCTAAATATGTAGAATTGATGTTATTTATTACTTGATTGTTCAAGCTACCTCACAGAAGTGCTCTGTTTGTTAACAGAGTTGTTGAATGTTATAATAAGGTGGATTAAATAAAAAATAAGGAACATTCTGCATCTGTTTCTTCTTTCTTCTTTTTTTTTTGTATTTTTATGTAAGTTTCGGATCGCTAATAAAAAGTTATTTTAGCCTGCAGTGTCTTTTCTTAACATTTATTAATCATCAAGTTGACATTGAAAATACTTTTTTAGTCAACACAACATCTGTGGTTTGAGGAATGGCTCTCACCCTGGCTGTGTCCAGAAGCTGCAGCAGCTCATCTCTGCTGGATGGGTTCAGGGAACAGGACACCCATGTCAGGTGTCCCAGGAACTGTTGTGGCATTCACAAAAAGGTCAAAGGATGTTCCCAGTGAATGTGAGTTGTTTGATATCTTTGTGTAGCCAGACTAACCTTGACCTCCTTCTCCACATAGTCATAGATGAGTCTCTCTGGGTGGATGAGGTAGTCAGGTGGGTAAAGCGGGACGGTGTGAAGGGGTCTGCGGTAAACACTGCCTTTGTCCACCTGTCGTCGGCTAGATTTAGGGAACACCAGGCGCTTTATTGGAGACACGAATCCCTGAGAGAAGAATTGGTGTATAGAAAGCAATACATAAAGTGACAATTATAAATAAAAGGAGCACTATACTCATTTTCAAAAATATTTTAGTCTACTTTTTTTATTATATTCTTATCCCAGAAGCTTGTCCATAGTTAACCCTAAATTGTTCCCATATATAATCTAATATATATGACAATATATCCAAATGAAATATATGACATACATGACAAGCTCATATTTAGATTTCACATAAATATGTTATATATGCATTATATATTTCCCAGAGATGGGTTGCAGCTGAAAGGGCATCCGCTGCTTAAAACATATGCTGAAAAAGTTCCACTGTGGCGACCCCTGATTAATAAAGGGACTTTGCCGAAAAGGAAATGAATGAATCCATCATATATTTCAACATATTGCAAAAATGGCCTTTTACATTTATAATTTAGTAAATATTGAAATTTATTGTCAGGAATGTCTGTATAAAGGACCCAAAAACAGAGGAGTTCAATTCAATAGGTTATTAATTAAATAAGCAAAAGAAAGACTCAACAACTTGCTGAGATTTAGAGCTGATGTTGGACTTTAGTAAAATAAATTGAAGACTGGACCACAGGCAACGTGTCACAACATAGAATAAATTCCAACAAAAATTAGTAGCACCACATGATAAAGAAAATCAAGAGTGGGCTACATTTCAGTCAAAAATAAAGTAAGTCTTTGGTCCAGGCCTGGTAATACAGGAAAAGGGCAATGGCAAGGCAGAGGATCGATTCTCCAGCAGGGCAGACCAAATCCAGAATGGCTCCAGAGAACTGGACAGAGAATACAGGTATAAAACAAGCAACAGACCGACAAGAAAGCAGTAAGGAACCCAACACTCTGGCAAGAGGTGAAGCGAAACACCCTCAGATATAGGACCAGCAATCAGCAGAAATGAAAGAATGTTTTTTTTTACACAGCGGATGCCATTTAAGCTGCAACCCTGCATCTCATTCATACACACTCATAAACTAAGGACAATTTAGTTTATTCTATTCAACCATACCGCATTTTTTTGGACTGTGGGGGACAGTTAACCAGCACTTGGGATTTTTTTTAAAAGAATTACAATTTAACAGGAGCCTAATAATTCTGACTTCAACTGTATTAGCAATATGAAACTACAGTGACTCTTCCCAGATCAGAATATAAACAGAATCTAAACATTCATGTTCATTTCGGCTTAGTCCCTTTATTAATCTGGGGTCGCCACAGTGGAATGAACCGCCAACTTATCCAGCGTCTGTTTTACGCAGCATCAATCCAGCATCAATCCATCACTGGGAAACATCCATACACACTCAATCACACACATACACTACGGCCAATTTAGCTTACCCAATTCAGAATCTAAACATACAAACAAATTTCAACCAAAACGAGTCTTCGCTAACTCTGTTATGTATACTTTAAGGCCACTCATTTGACGTCAGATTTGTGAAAGCCTGTTTAAATCTGCTTTCGTGATGATGTAACACACAATCGGCCAGCTGTTCGAACTGTGACATCATCAGCGAGCCAGCTGTTAAATATGGAAGAGAGATTAGAGACAACATGCCTGTACTGACAGCTTGCTGATTTATACAGCACTCTGTGTGTGTTTCTGCATGTGTGTGTATGTTCAGTATAGGAAATGTGTTGAGCTGGGCATCAATCAAACACCATGTTGATGGTGACGGTGTGTGTGTGCGTGTTCACACCAGATGTGATCTAATGGGGCTTATCAATCATCCTGACTGCTTTCAGTGAGTTAGTCAAAATGCATTAAATTGAACAGAAGGCCAGTCTAAAATAATGAATCAAACACATCACGATACTCCAGCCTAAATGAAACCTAACCACAACTCCATTACCTTAAGCTACAATTACTATTTTTTTTTCTACAAGATATGCATAATAAGCAAACCCTTTGAAGATAGCAAGCAGTAATAATTTGCCTCTTGTACTGCTGTGTCCCTTGGCTCAGAGGATTTGCTGTTTAATTAGTGACCCAGAAATAGAGTAGAAGCTTAAATATTTGTTCTTTATTTTGAGCCACAGTGTTTCTTTGTTTTACATATTTCAAACTTTATTTTTTTTTCAAGGGTCATGACATTATAAATCCAGTTTGCCTTGATGTTTTGACATTTTAAACCAATAAAACACCCGATAGTTTTATAACTTAAAACAACCTCCTCGTTTTAAACAAAGCATTTCATTAGGCTGTAAAAATGGTTCTTTTGTATCAGAACAGGCAATTGAGATCACAAGAGCGCATGTTTGCTTATACAGTACCACCTCCAGAGCCAGAGCCCTATTTAAACCAATAGTAAAAATAGTAAAACACCATAGCACCATAGGCTCCGCCCACTGTTATTCAGTTGCAGACATCAATCAGACATCTTATCATGATACATTATGATATCAATAATTTTTAACTCAGGCTCATTCTGAAAACGTAGTCCCGTGGACATTTTTGGAGACTGTGAAATACGTCCCTGAAGGTACGTACTTTTGCAGTTTTTGTTTTCGTGAATCCGCGAGAGGCCGCTGTGTGCACTTTTTCATGTCCCAAATTTCTTTCACGAGTGCCGTTCGTGCCCGATGTTCTCGTGTAAACCCACCAGAGGCCGCTGTCGACCGACTGTCTGTCTGACTGACTGGCCGGCCGACCAATCCAATCGACTGACCCACCCTCCTCCTTCCCTAAACCCAACCAATTTTACCGATTGACCCACCCACCCACTTACTTCCCCTAAACCCAACCAACGGTTTACAAAAGCCGTCCAGAAAAAAGAAAAGCCCTCGTCTGATTTTTACCACGTTTTCGGATTTTACCACATTCTCAGCCAGTTGTTCCTTCGTTCATTTAATTTTTTTGGATTCTGTTTTTGTCTTACCTGATTTCTGGAACAGCTCTTCCCGGACTCAAACCCCATCATGGTCAACTCCTCTCTGCATCTCAAGTCCGCCGGCGTACACGACGTACAGCTAACGGGACAAACTGGTTGCGGCGGGAAAGCCCTCCACACGGAGGTAAGTGGTCAGCTGGTAAACGCGAAAAGAAACGGCGTCATACCGCCCCATAGCGTTGTTTAAAAAAAATTTAATTAAATGAAGCCATACGTACCTCCGGCTACATAATTCATGGTCTCCAGAAACGTCCACGGGACTAGGTTTTCAGAATGAGCATGTGTTGATCATTTTAGTCAGCAATAAGATATTTGACGATACTTTCTACGATGCGATTTTGACCCATTTTTTTTCCAGTGGAATGTCAATGGATATTTCAAATGTTCACACTTAGTTGATAATTGATTATAAAGCATGTTTGGCATGCTGTCCCGGGAGAGAGCCCTTAGCTTATAAGACCCTCAAGCCCTGGGCTCCCTACCGTTAGTAGGGCGAGAGGGGAGTTTGAGCTCAGGTAGATCTCAAGATCTCTCTTGTCTTGTTTATGGCTAATGACAAATTATAAAGATGGCTATAGAGAGGTATACTGCTTACTAAAAGCTTGCCTATGGTGCCAATTTAGTATGGCCAATTTACTATTTTTGGACTGTGGAAGGAAACCGGGGAACCCGGGGAAAACCCATATGAGCAAGGGAGAACATGCAAACTCGACTGAAATGTCGACTGGCCCAGTAAGGACTTTCCCAGTGACAGTCTTGCTGTGAGGCAACTTTGCTAATCACTGGGCCGCCGTGTCTCCCAATCTAGAAAAAAGAGGGAGGAGTAGAGGTGGGAGGGGGGATTCTTCAAGACGAAGATTACTGAGATAAGAAACTCTGGTTAATTATAGTAAGTTAGGAATCTTCTGATTGGTAATTCATGAGTTAGCTAATGCGGGACCAGTCGTGGTCGATCATAAGCACATGATCCTCTCGAAATTAGTTTATGAATAAACTTCACATATTGATATTAAAATATAAGTGTCTAATTTATAGAACCTATTAGTTAAAAACATTATATGTAAAATATGACAAAGAAAAGTTCATTAAGGCTGCATTTACACTGCATGGTTCAAGTGACTCAACTCAATTTATTTTTCTCCCATTTGGCACAGATTTACTCAAATCAGATTAAGGCTTTGTTCATATGCGGAAATGTATCCAATATTAATTGGATCTGTGTCTTCAGTGTAAGCAGGTAGATCAGATTTTCACCTGCCAATGTGAGTCGAGCATCATTAAACACTGTAGCAAATTATGTCAACTCTGGCTCTTTCATTTCAGAACAGACTTCAGCAGAGTCACAAACCTTATCTCATACACAAGGACTAAAAAAGCTTTTATATTGTCATGTAGCACAAATATTTAGGCATTTTAACAAGAGAGAGAGAGAGAGAGAGAGAGAGCAACATCTGCCACATAACTAAACTAATATAAAACTGTTGCATAGGCTACACATCACGTGCATAATCACACCATTGACATTACATTAAAACGCCCACTGGTTTAAAAAGGCCTAGATTAAAGGAAGATGGCCAAATGAGAACTTTTCTGTCATAAACTAAAACAACTTGTCAATAATAATAATAAAAAAAATAATAACCCTGCGAACACATTAAATACAGGAATGGAGAAAAGAGCACTCTTTTATTATCAGCTGTCAGTCAGCGCTCGCTCTTTTTTTCCTGGTCATTGCGTCTATGCCATGTACAGTGTAAATGCAGACAATCAGATAAGAGTAAAAGATGATGTAAGCAGGTTATCAAAAAAATCGGATACAGTCACAAATTCGGAATTGACCATCAATATCTGCAGTGTAAATGCAGCCTAAAAGTGCAAATGTGCCAAAAAAACTCACGCAACAGGAGTGTTTCAACTTACGTTTGAAAGGTAAAGGAGTAAGAGAACTATGCGTTTGATGAGTTGAGTACTGGATCTAAGATTTTTTTATGAGACATAATTTAATGGGGAATTTGCAAAGAAGTTTTAGTTCAAAGATAAATTAGTTTGTGAATGATGGTTTAAATAGATAATGTTGTCAAAAAACACATGTGCATTATTGTTGGCTCCGTTTCATATGCGATAATGTAAACCAATCAAAATAGTGGCTGCTTACTGACAAGCTATAAAGGACCCGCCCTTCAAAATCAGGCCTTTTATAAAGAGGACAAGAATGAGGGTTTAAAGGGGACCTATTATGCCCATTTTTACGAGATGTAAATGTAGTCTCCAATGTCCCTAGATTGTGTATGGGAAGTTTCCGCTCAAAAAAAAAAAAAAAACACAGATATTTTTTATAACTCTCTGAAACAGCACCTTTTAGGCTTTGATCCAAATTGTGCCATTTTGGTGACTGTCTCTTTAAAGGGCCACGAAACCCCCAGTCTCAGCAGGGTGTTTTCACACCTCTAGTTTAAAAAAAGTCAAGAAAGTTGGGCGTGTCCAGCTCTGGGAGTGTGGGAGTGTCGGGGGAGGGAAAGAGGGTAGGTTTTGCAAAGAAGGGCGTTTCCATTTGGGCACGCGCTGAGTTTCACAGGCAAAACAAACACACAGATGCTGATTTGATACCGCACGGCGAATGAGAGAAAAAAATCCTCCGCATTTCTCTGTAACTTATGTACTCGGTAGCGTCAGAAAGCCGTGTGTGTATAGACTATCCTGTCACAAAATGTGGCGAAAATCCTGCACGAAGGGAATAGTTTGTGTTTACATGTTTACACTCGAAGAGCAGCATTTACAGCGGATCTTTCAGTCTATAATACTATAATATTGCAGTGATATTAACATACTGTAAACTTAGTAACTAAATCATTTTGACTATGGTATGCCTTTAAAAACTGAAAGAGCAGTGCTGACCATACGAACTAACTTTGCAATCTGGGTTAATCAAAAGGCAGTGCTCACACACACACTTACCAAATCTGTAGACAGACAATCAAACTGGAGCTGTGTCTTTTTATTAAAAGGAGACGAGCGGCAAATCCGGATTTCACCATTTCCAGATGCGAAAATCTCTTGGGTAAAAACAAACGCATTTCTGTCGCGTGTCGCGTGCACTGTAATCCAGACGTGAGTCCAGCTGCTCTCTCATAGAGGGAAAATGAAAACAAAACCTTCGTTGCAGCACACTAATAAACGCAACACCGACGACTCGTGTGTCCAAATTCTTGTTCTTTCACTTGTTTTGGCAACACAACGTGGCGTCTCTCTGCCGCCTGAACAGTGTAAACAGGTAAACAGTCTCCGGAGCTATCATGCATATTAATGAAGTTTCACGTCATACACAATAGAGTGCGCTGATTGGTTTGAAGCATGTCTTTGTCATGAATTAATGCCGCACACTCAGATACGTCACAATGTTCTCGAAAAGACAGACAGCCACTCTCCAGGCTGGATTTACACCTAAGTATCTCATGGCCGTGACGTAGCTTCAAAAATTCGTTTAAAACCGGAAGAACGAATTTGCTCAAAATAACGCAAAAACAACCAATTTTCACTTTTTAGTGCAATATATGTGTCCTCATAGTGTTTATAGCAGCGTGGGACACATATATGACTGTCAACTGCTCAAAAAATGTGTTTTGGTGTTCCGTGACCCTTTAAATTTGAATGAGAATGTGCTTTTTCTAAAAGAAGGCAGAGCTACAAATGCCTGTGTGTCAGCATAGTGGCAGATTCAAAACAAGACTTTATCTCCTAAAACTCCACATTTATAATCGTTTTAGTTGCTGACGTTGTCTTCAGCGTACAGTGTGAAAACTCTAATGGTGGATGGCTGCTTCTCACTTAGGGCTATTTATGCTAATGAGGGAGAGATCATCACTAATGGCCATGGCTTTTGCCCCTCTAATGATGACAAGGGAGAATGCCAGTCAAAGTGTTTTTGCAGACTGTTTTTATCGTGTGATTATAAACAAACAGAACCAATATTTTTTTTTACCATTAGAGGCTGGCAATTTTTACACACTGTTTCTATGCAACTGGGTTTAAACCCCTTATAAAAGTGATTTTTGCATCATAGGTTCCCTTTTTTTTAATAGTATTTTCAGCATATATTTATTTTTGTCCACAACAAAACATTATTAACATTAACACCAGTGGCGGCTGGTCAATAGAGGGCGCTGGGGCGCCGCCCCCCCTTCAAGTTAGACCTCTTTAATATGTTAATGTTTATTATCACAAATATTAACAAAATAAATTGATTTAATTCTAACATTTATTGTAGTCATACTAACATTTATTGAAAAAAAATGTATGAACAATATTTTTTCATATGTGTGCGGGGCGCCGGACTAATGAGTGTCTATGTAGGTACACAAACTTTTGCAATGCACGTGATATGACGATAAGCTCTAATTGGCCGTTTTTTAAATTGTCCCTGGGGCGCAGCGCTCTGCGCCCCGAAACCTCCCATTTTAGTTGTTAGAACGAATCATATTTGTTTTTATATAATTGGCCTTATGTGATTGGACCATTCTCACCAAAGAGCTTAGAATGCAATTTCTCGAGATGAAGGAAAATGCCGTTGTATCTTTGCAAAGATATCCGTTCACAAAGCGTTTGGATGAAGAAAAAAAAAAGAATCAAGAAGCTTGGACCAGATCGACCGTCTTTGCAAATTCACCAGTAGTCAAGTGATGGCGAGCGCGCGAATATTCGGGGCTTTTCCAGCACTTGTTATGACAAACGGAGTTGGCCGGTGTCATGAGAAATCGGGTCCCCCCTGCAATCGAGTCCGCTTAGGACCGGCAGGTTCATGTAAGTCATGCCTTTTACTATTTCTGTGTTTGCTGTTTCAAACAGCATGACGCAAGAGAGGCTGAATGCATTGGCTATGCTGTCAATGGAGAAGACACTGGTGACTGAGATGACTGACTTTAACGGTTATTGAGAAATTTGCAAGCCAGAAATAAAAAAGGAGAGCATAATTTATTTTCAAGTAGTGCTACTGGCCAGTGATTAGGCAACATTTGTTTGTGTGTGTGTGTGTGTTTACTGATTATCTTGATTACTTTATTACTGATAATAAACCCAAATTGAACTAAAATGAACTGATTTGTGATGCAGTTATTGTATGCTTTAGTCATATTTTTGTTTTTTGATACATCACCTGAAAAATGGCTTTTACACTCTTACTTTACCAACAGTTAGATTTTTTTTTCTGGTGTTTGCGCCCCCCCCCCCCCCAAATTTTTTAACACCAGCCGCCACTGATTAACACATTCCTTGTCATGCCTGCTTTATTGTGATCAACACTTTATATGGCAGTGATGGTGTTGCGCACAGTATAGAGCCAGTAACCTTCAGACTGTAGTTGTCTGTGAGAAATCCCTTGAGTGTATGTTTGTGTTTCTCTTGCAGCCAGAGAGCTTCTGTCCTCTTGAGACGAGGCTTTTCGAGGTGTGGCTGAGCATTACAATCTCTACAAACACAAGTCTCAGAAAATTGGTCCCCGGTGCAATGCATATTGCTATATACTAGTGTAAATAAACCCAATTATTAAACACTTTATAACCCACTATGCGAGAGGCTTTCGAGGTGTGGCTGAGCATTACAATCTCTACAAACACAAGTCTCAGAAAATTGGTGCCCGGTGCAATGCATATTGCTATATACTAGTGTAAATAAACCCAATTATTAAACACTTTATAACCACTATGCGAGGCGGTGGCGCAGTAGGTAGTGCTGTCGCCTCACAGCAAGAAGGTCGCTGGTTCGAGCCTCGGCTGGCTTAGATGGCGTTTCTGTGTGCAGTTTGCATGTTCTCCCCGTGTTCACGTGGGTTTCCTCCGGGTGCTCCGGTTTCCCCCACAGTCCAAAGACATGCGCTACAGGTGAATTGGGTAGGCTAAATTGTCCGTAGTGTATGAGTGTGTATGGATGTTTCCCAGAGATGGGTTCAGTGGCAGAGCCAGAGGGGTGTCCCCAAAATTCTATTTGCTACTGGCAGTTCCTGATGCTGATTGACTTCTCATTTGTCTAAAGAAGTTTTTGAATTTTGCCGGCAACGCTCGAGCTATTTTCAAATCAATGACGAGCCGAAGCCAAGAGCATGGTTTCAAGTAAGACGAATAATAATAATACATCATAACATAATATTTGAAATACGCTTTATAGTTTATTATAAGGTTTGTTTGCTGAGGAACGTTTATCCGCTGAGTAAGTTAACGAGGCACCGACGACATCAGTTAACTTAATGAGAGTGAGATCAATTCGCTCTTTAGTTATCGCTACTTCATCTGTGCTAGTATTACATGCTCATTCCATGTATGTAATTTATTATATTTAATTTACGATGCTCAAATATTTTGCTAATATGGGGAAGTAATGTTAGGCTAGCTGTTTGTGAGTTAAATTTATTTGAAATGGAATAGCCAGCTCATATACTTTATTCAGAAAAATGTTTTTAGATCAGTTGTTGATTTTAATGTGCAGGTATGATAATGGATATTTTTAATTAGGATAAATGTGTTTCTAACTGGATCAGATGTAACCAGACAGTTACAGTATTTTGCACAGGGTCAATTAAACATAAAAAGAAACAGCGAGATTTCAGACTTCTTTATAAAGAAGCACAAACAGGCAGATCAGGTTCAAACATACCAGCTAGCCTGTTTCCATCCAAACATGCGAATGAACTTTATGCGCAAAACTGGATTATCACATAAAAGACGTGCGAATAAAGAAGCATTTCTATCCAACGTGTCAAAGAGAACAAACTCGTCACTTCCTGATTAACTGGCGCCAAATATCAACAGTAAAACGGAATTTGCTGCGATAAGAGAAGCTGCGTCATTCATGTAATAAATGATTTGCGCCTCAGAAGACAATCCTGACACGCAGTAAACGTCTGGTGGCGTTTGAAGGCGTGAGATGCGAAGCACAGACGCTCTTGAATCTAGAGGTAATTAATAATATAATAACACTAAAACTGAAATGGTTAAGGCGTTTTACAATGACCAAAACAACATTTCAGATGTTTTACAGTGTGCTCAGCCTGCTGATTTGTCTACTCACACATATTTTTATCATCACATGATCTCTCATAACAAAATCACATGACTTTTTTAATTCCATTGTAGTTTATTCTTATAGAATAAAAAAGTTTATTCTACTCATTTATGCGCATGTTTTTTTTATGTGCATGTTCAAAATTTATGTGCATCTTGGCGTTTCCATCAACTGTTTTTCATGTGCATATGCAAACTAGGTCAGACTTCAGGTCCACCAGCAGGTCAGAGCATCTACTAGTCAATCACGTTTCAATGTTAGAATTTAAGCTGAGCTTCAGGAATGTTCCACCAAAAAAAAATCTAATCCTGTCATTACTTATAAGTAAATGCAATTAATTACAGTTTTTCTCAGTCGCTTTGGTGCATTTCTCACAACACTACATTTGCACAACTGTTAATGCATTTCTCAAAACAATTATTACTAACTGCAAAACCTAGTTGATAACCAACAAAAGCGTATCACTTGCTCAAAATGGAGAGCTCATTCCTCAAAAGCAAGTATTGATGTCAGTGAAAGTGTCAGTGTCATCAAAATGAAAAGTCCAGACACCATTGTTTATGAACAAGATAGTCAAATGGCTTTGTCATGTTTTCATTATGACAGTTTACTCTGTACATTTTTCCAATGCAAAAAAAAGTCAGATTTTGGTGATTTTGGTGCTCAAGACAGCACTATATACTATTTGCACAGCCATTCGAAAACTACAGTAAAGTTAGACATCAGTGCATTTAGTGAGGTATCTGAGTACAAGACACTGAATATGTGTGTTTCACATTTTTACTGCATTTGCTCTTTGCAATTCTAATTTATTCACAGCATTGTGCAAAAGAATAAATACACCCTTATTTACAACAAACAAACTCCCTTTGGGTAGAGCTGTGCACAACTGGACAACAATATTGCAGTACATATTGGAACTGAACCTACAACATATACAGGTCTGTAAATCATTCATGAAATTGTTCAATTTAGAAGACTTTTTTAGGAAAAAAAAAGATTTTAAATTGTTTTATAAAATTTGCTTGACAGATTTTGACAACTAGTTCAACATTTTTGTATGTAATGACTCAAGTAATGAAATGAGGACTATTAGTTTTATATGGAATGACTATTCAGCATTCACAAGTTTAGTTCATTTTGACTGACATGACATAAGCAAATGAGAATGTTATAAAACAGCAGAGAGTTGTATGAAAGCAATTGATGCATGTCCAAAAGCATTTGCAATTTGTTGGAAGAAATGAGAAACTGCTACTATGATGTGCACAAATGACTAGTTTTCCTTGATTGCTTTGATGCAGCCGTCAACTGAAACTCCACATTTTCAAAACAGTTAACACACAGGCCTAAACAGTGACCCTCATGGTCAAAATTACACATTTTGCTTGCAAAATGCACATACTGTGTCAAAACATATGCAACAAAAGCTAATTTTACCTTCAAACAACACAACTTGCAAACAAGTATATGAGCTCCTTCAATTAATCATTTCACAATGGACAACAAAATACAAAATACAGAACTCAGTGTGAATCAGTGCACCATTGCTTGCCATTGTATTGCCAATGCCATTTGTTGTCTTTCTATTTGGGCTGTCAAATTTGCATTTTTGCAAAGAATTGGATCCAGAATAAGAAATGGTTTGATTAAATTTATATTGAATTCATGACGTGGCGACGCAGTGGCGCAGTAGGTAGTGTTGTCGCCTCCACAGCAAGAAGGTGTGGAGTTAGCATGTTCTCCCTGCGTTCGCGTGGGTTTCCTCCGGGTGCTCCGGTTTCCCCCACAGTCCAAATACAGTACAGCGGTACAGGTGAATTAGGTAAGCTAAATTGTCCGTAGTGTATGTGTGTGAATGAGTGTGTATGGATGTTTCCCAGAGATGGGTTGGAGCTGGAAGGGCATCCGCTGCGTAAAACATGTGCTGGATAAGTTGGCGGTTCATTCCGCTGTGGCGACCCCAGATTAATAAAGGGACTAAGCCGAAAAGAAAATGAATGAATGAATGAATTCATGACATTTTTCAAATTGTGGCTGAAAACTGAAATACTATTAAAAAAGGAAACAGAACAAACAATACTGTAAATATTAGAGAAAACACATGTAAACAATATACAGTCAAATCTATTGTGAGTATAAGTCATAGCCACTATTGACCTCCTCCATCCATGCTGGCACAGAACAACACAGACCTTTCATTGTTTTTATAAGGTTTGCGGAGTGATTGCTAATTGAAGATTTGTGTGAAGGTGTGCCAAACCAGTGCTTCAGTGATTTCATACTGATGCTGGTAGTTTCTAATGGTTAGGAATAGATAGTTTCTGTTTGGTTACCATAGCTAAAACAATGGATTTAGGACTGCTTGAATAACATCCGTGTAAACTGTTTTGAAAAATGTTGGGGAAAATGTGTCAATCCAATGAGAAAGAGTTTGCACATTTGCAAGACATGTCTTCTGCTCTGATGTTATAGTGATGATGAAGATCAAGTGAATCCTATTTCACTGAGCGTGTCTTAGTAAATGAGAAAAACTGTAATTGTTTTGAGAAATGCATTAACTGTTGTGGAAATATAAATAGTGCTGTGAGAAATGCACCAAAGCGACTGAGAAAAACTGTAATATTACTCAGTAGATACAAAAAACGACACAAAAATAAAGTGTAACCAAATATTTTGATTTGAAATTTGGAAGTAATTTGATCAGAACAAAACAAATATCATTTTACTCAAATCCACACCTAATTAAAAACAAAAAAATCCAGAGAAACTATATTTGCAGGTCACCTGAGAAATAAATGTGTGAACTAACAAACTGCATAACCGGCACAAAGGTATCAGCCGCAGATACCATGTGGTACACATATACACAGTATGCATAAACAGACGAGGTCACATGATGCAGTTTACAGACAATGTGTGACACACAACAAACGAACACACCAAAACAAACACACGTTTAAATGAAAATAGTTTCGCCATATATAACCATACAGAAAACTTACCTTCTTGGCTCGCTTGGGCTCATAGTCCATTTTGACCAGCCCGATGGCTAGCTGCGCGCAAGTGTGTGTGTTTTTGTGTGTCTCTATATTAAGTAGGACAGGCCCAATCTCCTCTCAGCTCTGTGGAGCCAGGAAACACACTTCCTGCAGGACAGGAAACTCCACCAGAGACTCTGATCTGAATCCTCAGCACCTCCATTCTCAAAGCACTGATAACAGACTCATACAGTACACACACACGTACACAAACACACTGAAATAAGTGGACCACTGAAACTAACAACTTGGCACTAAGTAGAAAGACTGTCTCTTCACACACATTACACACAGTACCTAAACCACAAATTTAACTCCAAAGTCCTTCAGCCAGTTATTACAAACTGCTGTCCTTCAGCGGTTTTAACAAACTTCAGCTAGTAAAAAATGCAGCTGCCAGAGTTCTTACCAGGTCTAGAAAATATGATCATATCACCCCAATTTTATCCTCCTTAAACTGGCTGCCTGTTAAGTTTCGTATTGAATATAAAAGTTCACTCCTTACCTATAAAGCTTTAAATAATCTAGCTCCTGTTTATCTAACCAACCTTCTGTCTCGCTACAATCCAACTCGCTCTTTAAGATCTCAAAACTCAGGGCTTCTCGTAGTACCTAGACTAGCAAAGTCGAGTAAAGGAGGTCGCGCCTTCTCATTTATGGCCCCTAAACTCTGGAATAGCCTTCCTGATAATGTCAGAGGGTCAGACACTCTCTCGCAATTCAAGATTCTAGTTTAAAAACCTATCTTTTTAGCAAAGCATACACTCAGTGCATCACTTAGTGGTATGACGCATGAATGTGCCCCACGCAGGTTTTTGCATCTCGTTTATATACACTATGAACAGCAGCTACGCTAATTATTCTCCTTATTCTGTATTTCCACCTAGGGGTACTCATCCCGAGGCCCTCAGACTATGCAGCGCCACTGATGCGATCCAAGACCAGCGACGAGATGATCCCAAGGTTTTCATAATCCTGGACCAGGCCGTATCCTGAGCAGCTGCTGACACTGTTTCAATTTACTATAATCTTCTATGTGAAGCTGCTTTGACACAATCAACATTGTAAAAACGCTATAGAAATAAAGGTGAATTGAATTGAATTATTAAAATGTAACATTTCCCATTCAAAATACATTTTAAATGTGTAGTATCATATTTCATTTTATTTCATATTAAATTTCAAAAACCAACGAGCAACATGACTAAGTCAACAATGGCTGTGGATAAAAAAATACTAGTTAATAATGCATAATATGTTCAGCGACCACAAATATTTGGCAAAAAAAGAATGAATAAATAAATATTTCTTATAATAGAATAGTTTTGGAAGGCCAAAATCACTGGCAGCAACATCAACTAGTGCACATCAATGGTGTGTCAGTGTCTATACAACAGATCGACATGTTACAGTGACAATAAAATAAAGAAGGAAATTGTAAATATTGTTGTGTCTTCTTGAGTAAAAGGAATACTACGACAGCTGGGTTTAAGTAATTTGTTGTTTCCAAAAATACCGATTACAAATGCTAGGCAATGCACAAAACATTATGTGAGCTGAGAAGTATTGTCTGATTTAGTCTGAATTTGTCGTATAGCAGTCAAAAAGTACTTGGATCACTTTCTGTGAGATTGTGAAGTGTGCATATGTTGGGCACCTGCTACACATACACCTGCTATCCCATGAGGCTGCAGAAGAGGACAGCTGAATAGAAGTGATATGGTAAATTATTTCATTTATACTACACACATTAATTGTATGTAGAACATAAGGTGACACATTAGGACAGGTTGAAAATGTCTGTGAATACCCCAGCGAGCTGTTCTGCACATGCTTTGAGGACGCGCCCAGGTATACCGTCTGGTCCAGCAGCCTTACGCACATTGATCCGACTCAGTGCGGTGTGGACTTCTGAGGAGGTGAGTGTGATGGGTGAGTGGTCGGTTGAGGAAGTGATCCTGGTGTAGGGTTCTTTATTGTCTCTTTCAAAGCGGGCATAAAAGTCATTAAGCTCGTTCAGGAAGGAGACGTTTGTGGCTGTGGGTGTGGACTGGCTGGGTTTGTAGTTGCTGATGGCCTGTATGCCCTGCCACATGCGCTGAGGATCAGAGTTGGAAAAGTGCTCCTCTAGCTTTAGCTTGTAACAGTGCTTGGCCTTTTTGATGCCCCTCTTCAAATTAGCCCTGGAAGTGCTGTAGGCCTGTGCATCCCCTGATCTGAAGGCAGTGTTCAATTTTATTGAAATTTTCCTGTTAATGTTTAATTTCACAATCTTATTTAGGGGAATTTCTGGCATAAGTTATATGTCTGAACTTTAATAATAAACAGGTACATAGAATGCTGCGCTTCCCACATCCTTTATTCAGAATCAGCCGCAATGACTTCTGGGACTTCTCAAGGTGACACAATAGGTGACGCCTATTATTAAGATATTGACTGTTTATTTAGTACTTATAAAGTATGATTTTATTCCACACCTAATCTTAATGCCTAAACCCAACTGCTGCCTTACTACTAATAAGCAGCTAATAAAGTATGATCAAACATACTTTTGAAATTGTCCACTAAAAACCAAATGGTGATGTTATTGCCCCATGAACATTTCCTGCTTGTTGTCAAGCTATACCATAAGCATAACCACAACAAAAGGTAATTCAATCATATCGTAACATTAAAACCGCTCTCATAAAGTTATTTATCAATATATTGACTTTTTTGCATTCTCGGAAAGTGTGAAAATTAAAAATGTAAAACAGGAAATATGTTAGAACCATTGTTATTGTTTACATCTCTCAAAATGGTCTACATCATTTCAATGTGGTGATGTCAATGGCCCATGAACTTTTCCTGCTTGTTGTCAAACTATTTCATAACTGTAACAAGAGGCAGTTCAATGATAACTTTACATTAAAACACCTGCCATAGAATTACTTATCAATACATTGACCTTTTTGGATTCTCGGAAGCTATGGAAATTAAAATTGTAAAACAGGAAATAAGTTAGGACCATTATTATTGTTTAAATCTTTCAAAATAGTCTATTACAAGTATGGTCTCATATCTCAATCTCAGTTGCAATTACACAAATATTCATTATCTTTTATTTTCAGCTTTAAGCTAAGTGACTTTTTTTGGTTTCTGTAACAAAATTTTTCAGTGCATCTTTACAGCAAACATTTATGAGTCACAAGTGTTATGTAAACGCAAATGGGTAGCCGATAAACAGTGCTGCATGAGGCAACAGCAAATGGCTGTAAATTGCCAGCAAACGAGCAGCAGCGCTAAAATGACAGAAACCACTGTGAGCAGCAAAATGGCTGCAAACGGTAAACAAATAACAAGGCACAGCACTGAGATTACAGTTGTAAGTTGTCAGACTTCCTTGGTTTTATCTCAAGTACACATTTACATTTTTTAACATGCAGTACCCTGCTGAAAAAAAAGCTTAAACCAGCCTAAGCTGGTTGGCTGGTTTTAGCTGGTCAACCAGCCTGGATTTAGAGGGGTTTTGGCCATTTCCAGGCTGGTTTCCAGCCATTTCCAGCCTGGTCTTAGGTGGTCAGGCTTGAAAATGACCAGCTTAAACCAGTTAAAACCAGCTTGACCAGCCTGGTTTAAGCTGGACATAGCTGGTTTTGGCTGGTCAAGCTGGTTTTAGCTGGTTAACTTCCAGCCTGACCAGCTAAGACCAGGCTGGAAATGGCGGGAAACCAGCCTGGAAATGGCCAAAACCCCTCTAAAACCAGGCTGGTCAACCAACCTTTGTCTAAAAGGCATCAAACCTCAGGCTAAAGAGCATTGTGGTCGCAGAAAAAACAAACAATGTAAAGTATCAGTTAACACATCAGAGGAAATAGGTTCAGTTGTGGCCTAATGATTAGGGTTTTAGACTTGTAATCGAAAGGTTGTAGGTTCAATTTCCAGGAATTAAAGATAGGGGAGTGAATGAATTGCATTCCCTCTATCTTTGAAACCAAGCTGAGGTGCCCCTGAGCTGAGCAAGGCACAAACCTGTAACTGCTCCCTAGGCGCACTGCTCCAGGTTCACTGTGTGTTTGTGTGTGCACTTTCACTCCTCACTCAAAATAGAACCCATGGGTTAAAAGCAGAGGACCAATTCCTAAACAAGATTTATTTTACTGACACTTAGGAGAAGAAACTGTTGAACATTTTCATCTGGAACATTCCTTTTATGATACAAAACACATGATTGTATGCACTAATTTAGGACAAATCGAAAAAGGAGAAACTCGAATCTCAGGCTTTGAATTTGACCTTACCTTCAGCAGCCGTCAATGTTACTCGTAGTGACTGAAAGCACCACTGGGTGTCAGTGTTTACCAGTAATTGTGTGTTCAATGGGAGTGGCACTTCAACGTGAGGCTCCACTGTTTGAGAATAGCAGAAAGCTAACTAATTATCACCTGCAGAGAGACGATATGCTCACACACCGAATATCCTATATATTTATATAAAGGAATTGATATGACATTCTGTTTTACCGTTGTTTTAATGCAAGAGTTGCCGATTGTAGCAGCCTGCCCGACTGAACAGTTTGACATACAACACGTCACCCTCTAATATACAGTGTAACAGTGGAATTTAATGAAACTTCATCATGAATTGTTCTTAATGTTATGCAGAAATGTGCAGATTGTCAGAGAAACTGTGCTGGATTGGTCTGGATCATTAAACAGCCCTGGGGAACATGCTAGTAGCTCGGTTTAAGGAGGAACAGATCACATAAAACCAATGCTATACTGGGACAGCCTCCAAGAAGAGCCTGGAAATCAATGGCAGATGATCTGGGCTGTAGGGGACGCTGAGGAGTATGAGATGTGAATTAGTAGGTCTAAAGTCATTGTGAAATCAAAACTGATCTCACTGTTTATTTCTCAATACACATTAGGGGTCTTATTGTGAATGATAGGACTTTAATTTGCAGATGATGTCACCAAGGTTATGAAAAAAAAAATTGTTAAATGGCTTGCTAGTAGCCTATGTCCAAATTGAACACAGGAATGTAATGATGGTAATCGATACTATATGAAAACTGTAAAGCGAATAAAAATGCACTATAGATACTTAAAAGGGAGCATTAGTATTGGGATTTGAATTTGACCTTCATGCTCTGATCAAAACCCCCTGTAAGGACTGTTTTAAGAGACCTGCATTACTCAGATTTAGATAAATGTTTTTGTTTAGTTTTCTGTATTCTCGCCTTATTTCTTTAAAAAATAAGTGTAAAAAATACTTTAAAGGCACGGCATGACTTTGTTGGTGCCAACTATGGTGCAAACTGTGCTTTGTTAAAATGTAATTGATATCACTTTTAAGATGTCTGTAAATCAAAAAAACATTTTTTTTTATTTCAAATTGTTTCTTTCTACATTTTTTTTTTACATTAAAAAAGTCTCATATCTTGTATAAAACACATGAACTTCACACATGCAACCACATGCCAAAATCACACTTAGAATATTAAAATAGTTGTTTTGAAAACATTTTCATGTGAAACCTACTTGATAACATTTGAACATCGTCATGCGGGTTGCAAAAACTTGTGTTCCACATATTTCATACATGATTTTAATATGAGTGCCAATATAAAGCTCCCCTGCTGAAAAATCCAGCTTAAACCAGCCTAAGATGGTTGGAAATGGCCAAAACCCCTCTAAAACCAGGATGGTTGACCAGCTAAAACCAGCCAACCAGCTTAGGCTGGTTTAAGCTGTTTTTTCAGCAGGGTCATGTGTTTTTTTTTCTGGTAGAGAAAAAAAAGTTTATGATATTATTTTTATAAAACGTTTTTATAACACAATTACAGCACTATATAGCATGCTCAAAACTTGCTTCTTTATGAAACCATATAAAACTAGTTCTGTTTAGCACCAAAAAGATTTTCTTACATGCCAAATAATCCTTAAACTAGTACCATTTAGGGCAGTGGTGCCCAAACTCGGTCCTGGAGGGCTGATGTCCTGCAGAGTTTAGCTCCAACCCAATAAGACACACTTGAACCAGCTAATCAGGCTCTTTCTAGGTACTGGCTGTTTCTCAATTACAAGAATGCAGAGAACGGACTTGCTTTCTTGTGAAGACCGGTCTTGCCAGGTCACCTCGGAAGAACGAACTCGGAAGACCGCGAGAACAGAGAACGCGTCCTGAGAAATGAGATGCTTCTTTCTTCCTGATGGTCACATGACCTTCACGCGTTTTTAATAGAAAATTATTTAAACATTACAGCATTTATACAACGATTTATTGTTTTTCCCCATTTCAAAATATATACTCTGCATAAAGACCTTACAGATATACATTGCACAATACAAATAAAACAATTTTTAATACAAATTTCAGCAAATTAACACCCTTAATGTGTTTATGCCTTTATTAAGATTTTCATGGTAATGTTTATATTCACCGTTTTCTTTAGGGAAACTCATGAGACAAATAAGCTATATCTCATCTATATCGCATAATGAGAAACAGCCATATTAGAAACTTCCCGATAAACTTCCTGTGTAAAAGCAAGTTGGAGCTAAACTCTTAGACATCAGCCCATCAGGACCAAAATTGCGCACCCCTGATTTAGAGCCATTTTTTTAGAGTATAGATCTCATAGGCTGTTTCTCAATATGTATTCTCCAGGGATCTTGCGACCTTGAGTTATTGTGTAGCGTCATCAAAGTTCAGTTCGAATCCTCAAGACCTTAAGAACAGAGGATGCGTAAAAGTTCCCGGATGCATTCTTGATATCGAGGATGCATACAGACGCAAAACTTGCTTGAAAAGTCCCAGAAGTCATTGCGGCTGATTCTGAATAAAGGATATGGGAAGCGCAGCATTCTATCTACCTGTTTATTATTAAAGTTCAGACATATAACTTATGCCAGAAATTCCCCTAAATAAGATTGTGAAATTAAACATTAACAGGAAAATTTCAATAAAAGGTGTTTATTTGCTCAAATTCGTATTAAAATCTGTTTTATTTGTATTGTGCAGAGCATATTTGTAAGGGTTTTGTGCATGCTATATATATTGAAAAGGGAAAAAGCAATAAATCATTGTATGAATGCTGTAATGTTTAAATATTTTTTCTGTTAAAAATGCATGAAGGTCATGAGACCATCAGGAAGAATGCAGCATTTCTCACAGGACGCATTCTGTATTCACGCGCTTTCCTGTGTTCGTTTTTCCGAGGTAACCTTGCAAGAGCGGTCTCCACAAGAACTCGAGTCCGTTCTCTGATTTCTTGAAATTGAGAAACAGCCATATACTACCAGTTGATCCTGTGATTCTCAACCACATTCCTGGAGGACCACCAGCTTTGCACATATTCCATGTTTCCTTAACCAAACACATCTGATTCAGATCATCAGCTCATTAGCAGAGACCAAAAGACCTGAAATGGGTGTAACAGAAAAAGGAGACATCCAAAAAAATGCAGTGCTGGTTGTCTTCCAGGAATGTGGTTGAGAAACACTGATCTAGTCAACCATTTTTCATTTAATCAAGCCATTTATCACAATTTCCTTATCAAAAATTCAGTTTCACTAGAATGTAGGTACTATTTTGTAAATAAAAACACAAGCTATTTTTCATGCATGCTGAATTGTGGAGCACATACCTGAAGAGTCTTTCTTTTTTTCTTGTAGAGTGTATTGTTGACCTGGAAAGCCTCACTGTGTGTGTGTGTGTTCTCAATGTGTACAGTATGTGTGTGCTGTTACAGTAGGGGATGCTGTTGACCCCCTTAAGGGCTGGAGTGGAGGAGGAGGAGGAGGCGAGCTAATGGTGGGTCAGTTTTCAGGAGAGGGCCACATGCAAAAGCTCTCAGACCACAAACACACTCAGACCCCACAGCACATAAACCTGCAGCCCTGCCTAATGATCCTGCCGTTCCCACAGCAACCTGTCGAAGAATCCAAGTGCCTTGCACTCGCTTTCTGTCACCACACTGTGCACGTTTGTCATGTGGAACATTCTACGGCCTACATTTCACCAGTGAAATGACATGAAGGGATTTATTATAGACTAGGAGATAAAGACATCTTCAGCAGTGACAGCGTGTCGTTTTACTTGGTTATACACTGCCTTTTTCAAGTATCTTACTTAATAGTATTTTGACATCTTTCCGTTACTTTCAGCACATTTCAGGGAAGCATATTTCTCATTTTGAATTAAAAACACTCAGAAAATTGTAGAGATTTGTATTATGCCAGGTTCAGACTGTCTGTTTCGATGTTATGGTGGTTTCAGTGAGCCGACCAAGGGTGCATTTCCCAAATAACGACATAACTCATGGCTGACCTATCATAGTACGATGCATCGTTTGGGAAATGAATGATGTAGTGTGAGTGTTTCCCCAAAACTGTAATTTCTCTGTTGCAGATCAGTGGATCGCAGATCAATGACGCTCTAAATGGGGTGGAGTAACAATTCTTTAGAGAAAACGCCCATTATTTTTTGTATAAAATTATATTGTTTTACACGCACACACACAATAAAAAATCCAATATTATTTTTGGTAAAAACATGCACTTGTTTTCTACTAACTGAAATATATGTAAACGACAAATATAAGACTTATGTTTCCTTTACAAATATTATTGAGAATATTCCATATTCTAAGCTAAAACGTAATACCACTTAGCTATTCTAATCTCATATATAAATCATATAAATTTTTTAATGGTTGTAATTTACAGTAGGCTATTTATTAAGTAATAATAATAATAATAATAATACTTATTATAATTATTATCATTTTATTATTATTAGGTAGGATATTGCTTATTTATTGTTATTTTTTTGAAAAGTCTACTTTTACAATTTGACACATTCAAACCACTGCAGAAATCTTCTAACCAACAGGCCCATGTCATATACAATTGGCTACAGACACATTTCTCAATAAATAACCTACTATAAATTAAAACCATTAATGTGTGCTATATATTTAGTTTTCACAAGCTTTGGAGATGTTATGTAAATTCCGCTTTTAAATAAAAGTCACCTATAGCTTTCGTCATGAGCCACGGCTGTGTTCAAAATAGCATAAATGTTTTCAAAGTGCACTGCGAAGGGAGCGCAATTGTCAATATGAAAATCGCTAAAAGCAATTGAAAGCAATTTACATTTAATAGATGACTTTAATGTTTTTTTTGTTTTTTTTAAATCATTCCAAGTTTAAATGTTGGAAGGTTCGAAAGGAAAAGTGCATAGGGACTGTGAATAGCTCTAGAGGTGTAGTTGTAAGTGTACAGCTTGCGACGCAGTTTGCGAATGTTTGTTGAAGCGATGGATTTAGAAAACGTCAAATCAACAAACTATGTTTGTAACGACAGAACTTGCGACCTTAGTTGGCTAACGCTGGTTTTGGGAAATGCACCCTAGACCTAGTTATAGGATCCTCAGCATGTGCCTATGAAGTATACATCAAATGAGCAATATCACACTAGTAGCAGTGCAACATGGCTGTATATCAGCACTGGTGGGAGGCGTGCATTGGCACGAGGCTGCAGGCCTCTTAGGCCCCGTTAACACTAATACATTTTAGTTTTAAGCGCATAAGTTTTGTTATAGTTACGCCATCCGTCCACACTATGCCAAAGTTTTCGAGTGCTGAAAACGGATCGTTTTGGAAACGCTGAAAAGGCCGTTTTCATTTTAAAACGCTTGTGCTTCGTCTTAGTGTGGATGGGGGAAAACGGAGACATCTGAAAATGGAGGCAGGGCTGCAGACATTCGTCTAATCTGATTGGGGCTTTTTCCTCAAAATTAAGTAGCCTACACACAGTTTAGTCCTGCATCCTCTCCTTGTAAGTTCAGACTTCGCAAGTTTGATATGGAAAGCAAACTCCTGAGGACACGTTGGGTAAATCTTCAAAGGTAACAGTGTACTTTAAACGCTGGGTGAAACACTAGTGGACGCGGATCGTTTTGATTCTAAAACGCTGTTTTAAAACTAAAACGTATTAGTGTAAACAGGGCCTTAGTGTCCCACCAGGCTGATATACAGCCATATCGCACTGCTACAAGTGTGATATTGCGTTTATAAAACAGTTCGACGACACAATCATGTATATATATATATTTAAAAAAATCAAACACGGAGTGTCTTAAAACCCTTTTGCATTAGGAACTACTTTCTTCCTCCATTTATTCACAGCTGATGTCTAAACAGCAGAAGCTGTTACTAATTCACCAACGTCATTTTAGAGCTAGTGTTTAAATGATTATCTAGCGTAATGTCTAAAATGATGACAAAACAGGTGATTTTGCTGATATTTTAAGATTATTAGGCTGAATGTGACATGAAATGCCACCCGTCTACAGAGATATCTTCTTACAGTATTTCAGTCTATTACAGTCTACAGCAGGGGTGCTCAACCCTGTTCCTGGCGATCGACCTTCCAGCTGATTTCAGCTCCAACCCTGATCAAACACACCTGAACCAATTATTTAGAACGTGAGGAGCGCTTGATAAGTGAAGTTTCATAAACAAATTTCGAGAGGAACACGTGATATTATTGACCGCGGCTGTTACCTCATCCACAATCATTAGCTAGCCAATCAGATCCATCCAAGCTCACTATAAGAAGCCTAGGGAATATCACTCCCTTATCTTCATTTCGAAGAAGCTAACGACAGGTCTGCTCCAGCTCCTCCGAAAGCTACTCACGGACAAACCAACCTCCCATCTACTACAGCATCATACTACCACCATCTCCACCAACAACAATAAACTACAACAGCGGCGGCAAACACATCGACAGCAACAACGCAGACCCGGACAGAAAAGAAAACTCTGCTCTCCCTGAATCACCAGCCCCGTCCAACAACACCCAGCTCAGCCTGGAAATCGGCTCAAGACCGAGGCTCTAGCAAGAGGCTAAAGGCCTATCCGCTCCACTCCAGCCAGAACTCAACACCCCAATTTACTTTAAACGCCACTTACCTCTTCCAGCGTCTTCACACGTCTCTCATCTTCAACCAATAACAGTCAAAGAAACTCCGCTCAGCATCGGGAAAAGATGACAATGTTTCTCTATCCGATCTTGGCTGTAACGAACCAGGCCTGAGGGGTGTCGCGCTACGGACGCGCCGCGACACGGGACGCACATGACTATCGATAGTATTGAACACCAGACACGCACCTTCACAGGTGACTTAAAACGGAGACTCCAAATAGCGCTCCGTGGCACGGCAGAATACGAACAGCGTCCTGAGCCGCGGCCGAGCGCCGCCGAATCGCGGCGCAGGCGCGTGCATCCTGAAAATCCATGTTTAGAATTCTAAATGTATGGCTTGACTCTGCGCGTCGCCGAGCGGCGCTTCTGATGTGCTACCTGCTTACGCCCCATTCACACGGGGCTCGAGCGTAAACGCTTGACAGAGGGCGTGTCAGAGGGCGACCATCATAGCAACGTCAGCCAATGAAACTAGTCAGTAATAGGCCATTGTCTGAGCTGGCGCATTTGCATACAGCAATCCGATTGGCTGACACTTCCTTAAGCACTGGAACAGCTGCTCATTTTACAACAATTTAATTCCATCCCTAGTCGATATCCACCTTTACACAGACGCCACCCCCGCCACAGGCTTCGGGGTACATTACTACGGTTTCCGGCTCGTTACTGATGGTCCATATAGCGGAGAAATGAATGGCCCGCCTCCAAGATTCTCACTGCTACAACTAAGCCGTTGTTTACCGCATTAATAAGGGCATTATCATTTTCCTGCTCTAATAATGCTCTCCACCACTATATTTGGACTTCAGCCAAATAACAATTCATTATAACTATTGTACATGTTCCTGGTTTCATAACTAATTGCTGACACTCTCTCTTGCTTTTATTTCCAGAAACCGGATCCAGAAGTAGAGCCCCATCCCTCCCTAGGAGATGATATCCCCATAACCTCCGCATACACATTTCGAATCATCCATATATATTTATATTTTAGGAAATACACCTAGAACATCACAATTCCCCACTGCACAGAAAACTTCCAAACATTTTAATTCCCCGTACAACACTTCATTCCCTGAATTCCCCGCTTCCAACTAGTTTAATCATCACAATCTCCATTCACAAACACGTCCATCCACCGTTATCAAAGCTATCCAAGTTAACGTTTGGTTCCACATCTGATTCTATACCAGCCACAGCAACACTCAAAGGCTATCCAATTGTAATATGCCAGTGACTCATATGTTCATATACTAGTGTCATACGTGAATTCATAATAGCAAGTCGGTTGGACGTAAGATGGCAAAGAAACAAACTTCCCGCTTGACTGCTATGAACGGGAGGATATTCCTGACGAACGGAGCAACGTTTCATCCATTGACTCTGTTTAGATACATTTGCATTTTAACATTCAAACTCCACTCCACTACCACTTCACCTACTCTGTCTTCAAGAGGCACTTCCAGGAGCACTAGAAAAGCCACGCCCCATATCTTCAGCTCTCCACCCATCTGCCCTCCTGCGGGGGGTCGAATGCCCACCTCAATCATCTTCGCATTGCATCTACAAAGCTATCATACCATGCATTAACAAAGGCGCTTCCACAGTTGCCCATGCCCTCATTAAGACTCCTCGCATGAATATCAGCTAAAAACAATTCATTGTGTCCGTTATACATGTATCTTGTTGTAATAGTTTCTCAATCCAGAGTTCTTGACAGCCGGCACCAGAAGCTGACCCTCATCCAACCTATCACACTCTACATGCATTCTAAAGCTACTGCAAAATCTGCAACTGACGATCATCTTATAAAAAGAGATCGACAACCTCTTTATGATTGGACCGCTCTCTGCCCCACCCTTCAAGATGTCATGTATTAGTCCCATAAGCTGTGCAACTCACAAACTCTTTAACAAAGGATTCTATTTAATAAAATTCAGATTAAGGAAGCCACAGTACAATGCATTAAAAAGGCATTCCTATTCACCACCATTAAACGCCGTTTTTAAGGCGCCTCATATTGACATCAACTAAAAAGCAATTTATCTTGTCTGCTGAATACGTGCCATGTTGCAAACCAAATAACTGACATGTTTTTCTTTCCAGAAAATCTCGTCATTGGCTCCAGAAGCAGACCCCAACCCAACGCCTGTCCCTCTGTTTCCAGAAAAGAAACCTCCACCTTAACATCATAAACTCATGGCTCCCGCAGGAGCCAATACGAGCTTCGGCTCTCGCAAGAGCCTCACCTATCCCCTGAGCCTCACCTATCACCTCATCTTTCTATTTCCCCCGCCAGCGTTGAGTGCTTCCGCTGTTTTCTCCTAGCACTTTACTCCTTCCCTTTGACTCTCATCTAACCTCCCTCCTCCATCTAACCAGCTAATGCCATACTCCAGACTAAGGGCTCGAGCACGACTCTGTCTTCACATGTGTATGCGTATACAAATATACGTGTATGTATGTACGCACGTATGTATGTACGGGTATGTATGCGAGTGCGAGCATGTGTGCGTATATGTGTATGCATGTACGCGTACGTAGGTACGTATACGTACGTGTGTTTATATGCATGCATGCGTGTGTGTGCGCGTCCATGTATGTATGTATGTATGCATGTATGTATGTATGTACGTATGTATGTACGTACGTATCTTCCTTTCTGTTTCCAAGCTCTGCTATGCTTACCATCCCACCCAACAGCCGGGACCCCCGCAGGGGTCTAACCTGAGCTTCTACTCCCGCAGGAGTCAACAAGAGCTTCGGCTCGCGCAAGAGCCTCACCTATCACCTCATCTTTCTGTTCCCCCTGCTAGCATTGTTTTCTCCTAGCACTTTACTCCTTCCCTTTGACTCTCATCTAACCTCCTTTCTCCATCTAACCAGTTAATGCCATACTCTAGACTAAGGGCTCGAGCACGACCCGGTTTTTATACGTATATGCGTATGCATATATACGTGTATGTATAGATGTATGTGTATATGTATGTACGTATGTATGTGTATGTGTGTGAGTACGCATCCAGCCCCAAACTCTCAAGGACAAGGGCACGATCCAGCCTCATCAGCTTCCCAAGGGCGAGGGCACGACCCAGCCATCTAACCCTCTTTCTTCCTTCTAGCGCTGAGTTTTACTCAGCCTTCTCCCCTATTCACTCACCTAACTCCCGCCGGAGTTCGGCCCACCCATGCCCCCCCCGTCACCCCGCCCCCCCCCCCCCCCCCCCCCCCCCCCGCCCCCCCCGGCCGCTGCCACAGGAGTCTTCACTACTCCCCTCCTTTACCACCCGACTCCTGTTGGACCCCTCCCATGGCTCCAACTCCCGCCGCCGAAGCCACTATACTGCCCCTCCCCCGGCCATAGCTTTTATATTATATATCATTATTAATAATGATATATAATAAATCTTATTTATTTCCTCTGTTTTGTTTCATTTATATAAATTCATATCTATATGCACCCACGTATATAAATATGGATTTATATATAGTGCCGCCACCTTCACGCTCTGGTTCCCGCAGGAACACCCCCTGAGCACCAATTTCGCCCGTCACCCTCCAGCAGGAATCTCCACCGCCCCCTCACCTTCCCCGACTCCTACTGGAGCTGGCCACCTTAGCTCTACCTACCCGAGCTGCGACTCAAGCACGAGTCCGTCACCGCCCCTCCCCGGCCCTAGCTTATATACTCATATTTATTTTATTTTATATTTATTTTGCTCTTTTTTAGTTTTTATATATATATATATCTATATGCACCCACGCATATAAATACATATTTATATATAGTGCCATCATTCCCAAGCTCAGCTCCCGCAGGAGCATTCCCGAGCACCTGACCCCCACAGGGGTCACCGCCCAACAGCCACTCACCCTCCAGCTGGGGTTTCCACCCGCCCTTCCTCTTTCCCAATTCCAGTTGGAGACGGCTCATACAGC
The DNA here is from genome assembly GCA_903798195.1 of Danio kyathit. Classification (NCBI taxonomy): domain Eukaryota; kingdom Metazoa; phylum Chordata; class Actinopteri; order Cypriniformes; family Danionidae; genus Danio; species Danio kyathit. The sequence goes on from LR812541.1 coordinate 17,689,007, forward strand.
TCTATCTCCCGCAGGAGTGCCCACGAGCTTCGACTCCCGCAGGAGTCCGCATCGCCCCCCCCAGGCCCTAGTTTACCCCATTATATATATACGTATCTATATACTCATATAAATACATATTTATATATAGCGCTGCCACCCTCAAGCTCAGCTCCCGCAGGAGCAATCCCGAGCACCTGACCCCCGCAGGGGTCATCGCCCAACCGCCACTCACCCTTCAGCTGGGGTCTCCACCCGCCACTCCTCTTCCCCGACTCCAGCAGGAGACGGCACATACAGCTCCATCTCCCGCAGGAGTGCCCACGAGCTTCGACTCCCGCAGGAGTCAATAAATGCCCCTCCCTAAGCCCTAGATTACCCCATTATATATATATATATTTATATTCATCATATACATATATATTTATATATAGTGCTGCCACCTCCCAGCTCTATCTCCTCCAGGAGAGTTCCACGAGCAATCGACTCCCCCGGAGTCCATACACCCCCCACCCATGCCCCCTTCACCCCCCTATCCAGCAGGAGTCCTCACTCCCCCCCCATTTATCTGACTCTGGCAGGATTCCCGCCCTCGGCTCTGACCCCCGCAGGGGTCTCCCCGAGCCTCTCCTCCCGCAGGAGATTTTAGCGCCCACGCCAACCCTGCTCAGGCTCCCGCAGGAGCCGTACCACCCTTTGCTCCCGCAGGAGCCTTCTTTACCCTTCCTTCTCAAAACCACTATATCCAGCAGCCGGATATAGCATTTAGCATTTTGGGGAGTTTCTTCGAATACACGGCTGCTGTCCCGAGTCTCATGCATTTTGGGGAGCTCTCGAGAACCACCTGATCTCGTACTCCCCTGATACGCTCTATCGACCAGGCGGGAGCCCTGGGCTCAACTATCTCCGAGCTCAGGGTTCTCTCCCGGGACAGCATGCCAAACCAGCTAACAATTTGTCAAACAATATCTAAGTGCGAACTCTTGAAGTGAAGTTTCATAAACAAATTTCGAGAGGAACACGTGATATTATTGACCGCGGCTGTTACCTCATCCACAATCATTAGCTAGCCAATCAGATCCATCCAAGCTCACTATAAGAAGCCTAGGGAATATCACTCCCTTATCTTCATTTCGAAGAAACCCCCCATCCACCCCTTCGCCTCCTCTTTTCTTCCTTTATCACGGGGAGCTCTCGAGAACCACCTGATCTCGTACTCCCCTGATACGCTCTATCGACCAGGCGGGAGCCCTGGGCTCAACTATCTCCGAGCTCAGGGTTCTCTCCCGGGACAGCATGCCAAACCAGCTAACAATTTGTCAAACAATATCTAAGTGCGAACTCTTGAATTACAGGCAGGTGTGTTTGATAAGGGCTGCAACTGAAAACTGCAGGACGGTCGATCGCCAGGAATAGGGTTGAGCACCCCTGGTCTACAGTCTTTCTCTGTTGCAATTGGGATATCACAATAATTAACCCCGAAAAAAGCAGCGCAACCAAATTGCTGTTGTGTTTGCGATAAGGAAAATCGCTAAACACATGCGGGCATTTTTTCTTTCTTTCTGCCAACACAACACACATTCCTGATATGCGAATCCCATTTCACACTCAATACACTACAATTATATGATATAAATACAGCACTACAACATACAAAAGAGAGAGATCGACTTACCAGTTTAATAATGATTTGATCAGCTATAGTTTGAAAATTAGGCTGATTTAATTTTCTAAGGGCTTATTATGTGGTCCTATCTTGTGGATAGACAACGTCAACCGTGTTTGGTCAGCTCAGTATGGCAGGCTAATGGCCGCTGACGCGCTGTCTCTCAGAAATTATAAATATTTTAAAATAGGCACTATCCTTATAAATAAACTGCATAGTTGCAATCTAAACAACTACATTCTCGACTGAAAAAGTCTCAAAGTACATTATGTTGTCCAACAGCTGCAATATTTGTCAAACTGTAGGGTGTCCTCAGCTTGTTGCTGTATGTGGGCGGAGTAATACACAAGGGTTGAGAGGCTGTACCAGTGCTGTTATTGCAGAATATCACACAGCTATCAGCCAATCAGATTCAAGAACCAGACAGAACTGTTGTATAAACTGCGATAAAATATTTAAAGAAAAAAATTAGACAGATCAGTGACTCTCAGCCAGAGCTCAATGATCATACTCCCGTGACATTTTGTAGTTTTATGTTGTTACTACAACTCATGTACAGCTTTAAAATTAAACAGTTACACATAGAAAACCATGCCATAAGTTCACATTTAGACAAAGCTTGATTCATGCATTGATAACTGTTCACCCTGTTCATATTCCAGCCTGATGCATAATGCACTGAGACAATACCTTTGCAAACACTTTCTGCTCCTGAATTAATTGTAGCTGTAGGAAAACCGATTCCTTGTCAGACTGCATGTACATTTAAATTCATCCCTTAATCAGACACATTTATTCAGGGTGAGAATAATACAAGTAGAAAGAATTAAACCTAATGAGAACTTTACATAAGTGGTGGCACTATATCGACTTTCCATAAGTGTCATCAGAGTATTTCATTGCTAGAGTGCAAAAGTGCCTTCATTTATTTTTTTTTAAAGACTAGCTAGTTAAGTGCTCCTGGAAGAGGTCTTCAGCTGTTTTATGAATATTTGAATGAACTTTGATGTTCGTGTAGCACCTTTTACCTCTATTTATAGTGTAGGGCTGGAAAGTTTTTGATGGACAGAAAATCCGGAGAGAAGATTAAGGCTCAATCCCAATTCTATTTTTGTACCCCTACCCCCTTCTCCTTGGCCCTTAAAACAAAGGGTGAAGAGGAAGGGCTTTAAAACTTACCCCTAAGAATTGGGACAGCACTACAGCACCTGCACACGTCATCATATGTCATTGCGATCTCTTGCTTCACATGAGATCAGACAATCAAGACTGCTGTAGTTATTCCAGTTGTGTTATTTTTTGGTTTTTATCTTCAGGAAATCACAGAAGGCATATATTATGCTATCATAATGATATAATGTGGCAATAAGGTCGTAACTATACTGTGCATTTACACAGTGGCCATATTCATCAATGTAAACACACCAAAAACAACATTAACATTATAGCAGACCAGGGGCGTCGCTAGTGCCCCAGTAAAAATCGCCAGTGCCCCAGTAAATGCTTTGAGATATATGATTTAATTCATATGCAAGTGTATGTATTAAGAGTGGTAATCCCGGAATAAAGACGTTATTCTCTATGTGCAACCGAACCAACGCTGGTGAAAGCAATGTGTTTAATCAAAAAGCAAACTGATGCATCTATGCATGTGCGCAGAAAACCACACTGCACACACTGAAAACCGCCAGCTCTTCTCCTGGTGCGAGTCCGGGTTGTTAACATGCATGCCGAAAAAAATACCTGCTGCTCACGCGCCATGTGGAGGTGACTGCACGCAGTGAGTTTTGCAAGTCGACAAAACTAAAGTTTAAACAATGTGTTGGTGATCATACTAAGCATGCCTCCTGATAGATATTTTAGTATGAAGCACAAAGGAGGGATGCAGTCAGGGAGGTAAAACTTAATAAGCCTAATTCTCTGCCATGTGTCAAGTCTAAGACAACAGATAATTAAACTTCTTTTTTTGTATGCTATAAAATTGCCTATATAGAATTTCATTCAAATAAAATTATTATTTATGCAAACGATCTTTTTAAATGACCTTAGCATCACTCCAGTTGTGCCTTTACAATATTTTCCAGTTATATTTAGGATTAATTATTTATAATAACAATAATAATTTTATTTATTATATATATATATATATATATATATATATATATATATATATATATATATATATATATATATATATATATATATATATATTTTTTTTTTTTTAAGGGAGTGCATGCCCCATTAGAGCTTTATGTCTAGCAACGCCCCTGTAGCAGACACTGTAAAAAGCCTATTCCCAGCCACTAGACTTTTCTGACAGGGTATTCGAGTGTCATTTAGTGTCAGAATGTTGTGGGACTGCTATACAGGAGTTATGATTATGGATTATAGATCGCAAAATTTAGCGGTTTTTATTTTAGCGATTTTTTTAAAGCATGACGGTAAAACACAAACGCAGTTATGAAATGCTTGTTTGTTGTAAAAATTTGTAATAATGACAAAAAATACTAATTTGTGGATCTCCTTACTTCCGGGTGCAGCGATCCTGCCGTTGTGGCTGGTGTATTCTGGGAAATTTTCTTACCCCTTGGTTTCGAGTGTGGTCCTGAAAAATCTTTGTTCGAAGGGGTATTTACCCCTTCCCCTTAGCCCTACGCCTTCAAGCTAAAGAGAATTGGGACACCCCTATCCATTCACATGAACGCGCAAAACGAGGTGTAGGGCTAAGGGGTAGAATTGGGATTGGGCCTAAGTACAGGGTACCGATGTCATCAAAATTGCTGATCCATATTTGTTGAAGTGATAATATATTTTTATGTTCATTCATTTTTCTTCGGCATATGTTTTACGCAGCAGATGCCCTTCCAGCCACAAGCAAGTACTGGGAAACACCCATACACTCTAACATTCGCACTCATACACTAACGTCAATTTTGGACCGCATGTCTTTGGACTGTGGGGGAAACCCACGCAAACTATTTTTATGTTGCTTTCCATTAAATATACTTTCTTTTTATAATATTAATATCAATTTTTAATATAATATACATTTTTATTATTATATATTATATTATTAGTTTAATATAAATCTGTACATTTTTACAACAAAGCAGATTTTAGTGTTTATATTTTATTTGCAGATGTCTGATCCCAGCTGAACCAAGTAAATGAACCAGAGAAGATTTCTCAAAGTCAAGTAAGATGGAGCTCCACTTCCATATCTATCTCTAACGTAACAAAATAAACCAATGGTATTTTGAAGGCGTTTTCCAACTGAAGCAAACTTTTCCAGAACCCAGCAGGCACACAATGATGTTGAGGTTTAGGTAGAATTTTAGGTTAGATTTAGGTCGTGATGTCAGATGACCAAAATTAAATGTCTAGTCAGCGTCTAAGGACGTCATTTTGACGCCCAATAATGACGTCAAATGATGTTGATATTTGGTTGAAAAGTGACCAAAATCCAACATCGAGCCAACATCTTAAACCAACGTCATATTGACGTCAAATACTGACATTTATTCGTCAGGTATGGCAACCAAAATCCAATGTCTGATAGACATCATAGTGGTAACGTTTACAGAAGGTCAGGCTGTAACATCATTAAAGAATGATATTTAATTGATTTTAGGTTGGAAGATGGACATTCACATTGGCCTGACATTGAGTTCTGATGTTAACCCAATTTTCATTTCCAAACAAAATGCAACGTCCCCATGACATCAAGGTAGAGAATCAATTTGACGTCATGTTGATGTCCTGTGCTTGCTGGGAAAGTACGTTTTGGCAAGCTGTTTTAAACTCCTGAAATGAACTTAAAGTAAATGTAGTGTTAGTCTGGTCATATGGTTGCTGATAGAGCTCAAGCATGCTGCTTAAAAAAAAAAACACACAAACACACATGCAAATAGAAAATTATCAACAAATTGAAAAAACATCATGAGTTTGACAACATCGACTGCTTCCTGTTTAGAATCAGTGGTGTTGTCGAAGATCTGAGAAGTGAGATTTCGTTTTTTTTAATGTCCTGATAATATGAGTCCTCATTGCTTGTATGAAGTGTTTTTAGCCCTAATAATCTGCCGAATTCTCTCAGATCTCTGACAACACTTAAACAGGAAGCAGCTGAATTGTTCTAAAGAGCCCACACATGCTTGAAGTTAAGAAAACAAATGCAAATATGTGAGAAACATCTTCATCAGTTTCACAACAAACTGATTCACGCAAATTCTCACAACAAAAATACAGAAATACACTGCAAAGAGCACAGGCGACAATGGAAATATGTCGAGAGACCCCCAAAAGTGGTGAACATGGCTGCTTCCTGTATAGGTTAATTCATCAGGTTATTAGGGCTAAAAATACAGTATACAAGCAACAAGGAACAGTATGATCAGGATATTAAAATAAATAAAATCTCACCTCTCAATTGTGGGCTATTTGTAGCACATTTCTGCATTTGCATGTGTTGTGCACTGTAAAACCCAACAGTCAACTTCATCAAAATGAAATGAGTGTAGTTAACTCAACATTTACTGAAAGTTAATTCTACTCATTTGAAAAGAGTTTTGAAGGTACTGAGTTAATTAAATACTTAATTACTTCAACTTAAATGGAGCCAGTTCACAGTACTCATATAGATCAATACAAATGGTTTAAAATAACAAATGGTTTGTTGCAATTGGTTTCCTCAAACGATTTGAGTTACTTTAACCTATTAGGTTTTACTCGGTTGGTTTGAGTTCTCTTCATTTATTGGGTTTTACTGTGCTTAAATTGCTTCGTTTACTCAAATGGATTAAGTTCACAGTACTCATTTGGATTAGTTTTTGAACTTAAATAGTTTGTTGCAATCGGTTTACTCAAATGGTTTGAGGTTACCCTAAATTTTGGGGTTTTACAGTGTGAGTATTTGCTTGTGTTGTCAAAAGGATGAAGATGTTTTCTCAATTTATTAGTATTTTACTATTTACATGTGCTTTCTTCACTTGCTGAGCCCTGTCAGCCACCTTATGATTTAGTCCAAAATGGTGGTTACTTCGATACTTGAAGGGCTTATTCTAGACATCTTATTTAACCAGTAATGAATCTCATTTGTAATCAGATCAGAGTGAGGTGCACTGATAAACAATAAGCATAATGCATGTTGGAGAAGGAATGGCAACTGAATAACAACACAGTTACTTCACCTCCTGCGATAAAATCACCATGTGTGAACATCCCATTATAAAGCAGTATGATTACAGCCCCAAAGCATCATTTGCTCTGCATCAGTGTGTTCAGACTGGACAGCAGGATTCTTGTCATTGGCAATTACCCGCCGTGACTCTGGGCTTTTCTGCTTGGTTTTTAACCAGGCAATGGAATTTCAAAGCAGCAAGGAAGACCTTGAAAGACCCCGTAGAAAGAGAGGGAGAAACGCTTCAGCTGATGTTTTGTGATAGCTTTGTAATTGGGGTGATTTCTTTGCAATTGTTTTTAGTCTAAAACTCAATTGAAAAAGGAGCTGAGTAAGATAAGCAGTTTAGGCTAAAAAGACGTCATCTTTTTATGAGGTGACAAAAACGTCTTATTCTCAAGCATGCGCATTGTTGTCCCTAATAGTTGTCCTTAAGTGCAGCTTTTTATGGCCAAAAAGAGCAATCACCATTGCCAAACCACATCCCCCCCCCCAACAAAAAAAGTAGAATATAAACTCTTCATAACCACAGTAATGGCCGTCCCCTTCCAAATAACAAGACAATGAGTGAAATGAACACATACAGATGTAAAAGGGTTTTGAGGCTTGTGGACGGAGCAAACCAAGATTCACTGCTCTAGTTACTGTAAAGAGTGTTTCACATACAGGCTCATAATTCACTGTCACTCATTTGTGTTTTGTCTGTGTGAAATGCAACACAAACATTCAGACGTTTGCAAGTTTGATGTTCCCAGTTGTCCCAAAACCATTTTCATAAACCACTCAAACACGCATATTCAATTTTGTTTTACTTTTTCCGAGGCTGTCATCTGATTCAGTTTTTACAGCATTATTTTTTTTTATCCAACTACAATGTGATCACAGCTTTTTGTCTTACTATATGACTTTTTTCTTCATCTTTACAGTTATACAATGCAGCATGACCAGACAACCCCCCACCCTCAAAAACAAAAAAACAAAACAGAAACATTCATACCAACACACTGGCACCATTCTATTGAATACATATAACAAAAGATAATATCTATTTATGAATATTCAGTTAGAAGAATTATATCAAAGACATGGCCACAGAGTCATAAAAATAAATCTAATAAATAAATAAATAAGTCAGTAAATACAGAAGAACTCTTTCGAGGAAATGGATGATTGAACTCGCTAACCTTACCATTCACAGAAGCAAATAATACACAATTTGTACTGTTTTCAGGTCACTGAAACATTAAACTTAAGACCAATACAGCAGTCAGGTTGGTCCTGAGGAATACTGAATTGGTCATTTCATCTATATTTTACAAATGTCCTGTTCTCGTCACTGTCAGTTAAACTCTTTTCATGTGTTCAGTGCATAGGCAGAAAGGTAAGTCCCTCTCGTAGTTTCACTTCCCATGCAAGTCATGTAAACCCCATGTTATTCCCATCAAGCCTGACGTGCACTCTTGGACCACTGATGCATCCCCGGATGCCAAACGTGGTGAGGTCCCACCATGTAGCACCATGCCGACCATCAAGGATCGGACTGTAACCTCATGGCGGCATCTGCCTCCTGAGTCCCACCTCTGCATAGAGATGTCATGTGGAAGGTGGTGGTATGAACAACATTACACCGTAGTCTCATACTCCATCACTTCTTTGGGGTTGCTAAAGCTCTGGTACTGGATACGGGGTGTCACAGGAGACGTATTCTCTAGCACCAGGATGGTTTTCCTCAGCCTACGGTCAATAAAGTGGGCGTCCCAGGCTGGGTACCTTTTTCTTGGCAGGTCGATGCGGATAACAGGACCTTCAGTTCTTGGGTGACGTGGGGAAGAAGGTGGGGGAACACTAGGAGGCCTCACCTGAAACACAGGCATGCAACTGTCTCTATCCCCAGCCCCATTCTCCCGATCCCCACCAGTAGTCCTCTGGAGTGTTCTGGGAGGGCTAGTGACCACGTCTGGCTGAGGCAAGGGTGTCCCCAAGTCCCCAATGCCTCCCAGGCCAATAACTCCCATTCCTTCCTCAACACAGCTCCACTGAGTGCCCAGAATAGGTCCGTCCGGGTGAAGCAGGCAATAATAGACAAACATAAAGAATGTTCCCAAGGCATAGCTACACACTACAACGCACACAATAATCAGGGCGTAAAAGTCAGAGGTGTGAGGTCCCCTGTGAATATACCAAGCGGCGGTGAGCGCGACATTCTCAAACAAGCTCACGCAGTAGTACACGCCCAGCCGAAAGCGGGCACGACCTTCCTTCACGTTGAACCAGCAAAAGATGTAGATGATGCCTACCACCATGTTGTAGATGATCTCCTCCCATTTGGACATGCAGAAGTCAGTCTCACCCTGGATGATCCAGAAGGTCATGGCGCACCAATGAGCTACGATGAAGATCCCAAAGTAAAGCTGGAAGACTGAAGCGAAGAGGGCGAAGGCGATGGTTCGAGCACCGATGGTGAAGAGGTGCCAAAGCATCTGGACAATCACTGCCTTGTAGGACATGGGGAGTTTATCATCACGAGAGTCACGCAGAACCTTCTGGTAGGAAGCGATCATCCAGGCGAGAGAAACCAATGAGGCAGATGCTGAGAGACCTACAGAGACAGAACAAGAAAGAACAAAGAGACAGCTCAAGTAATGAAGCAGAAAGCCAGAAACAACTTTACAAATATATGCAAAAGCAATTTGCCAAATGTGCTGCAAGCAAGAGAGCATGAGTGTGTTCTTGCAGTGCAGTGCTGATAACAAACCTACTGTAAATACTTAAGGGTCAGTGGAGTTTAAATAGTCTGTGTTATTAAAAAGGACTTCTTATTGTTCCTTGGATATATTAAAGACAATTTTACATTTACATTTATTCATTTAGCAGACTTATTTATGCACAACAACCTGCAATTGAGAAGCCCTTCAAATCCTTAGAGAGCAGCAATATATAAATGCTTCAGTTAGTTTAGATCCCCCCCATCTGTGCATTTGAGAGGTGAGAGTTTGTGTGTCCTACATGTGGTTTGTCAAGCCCACCTGTGTGTGTGTGGAGCACACTCAGAATTGCACAATGTTTTCCAAGAAGCATGGGGTGTTTATAGGAAGGTGTCTGATGGATATGGAGAGGAAATGAGTTTGACTTCTACAGGTGGTTTGTCAAGCCCACTCACCAGGGTCAAGCACTTAAAAGAATTCAATTAAATTCATGTTTCTTTCTATAGTGCTTTTACAATGTAAAAAGTGTCAAAGCAGCTTACATAGAAGTTCTAATAAATAAAAAATGTGTCAGTCCAGTTTTCAGAGTTTAAGTTTAGTTTAGTTCAGTTCAGTGTGGTTCAATTCTCACTGCTGAAAGTACAAACACTGAAGAGCAAATCCATCGATGCGCAGCTCCACAAGTCCCAACCAAGCAAGCCAGTGGTAACAGTGGCATGGACAAACTTCACCAATTAATGAAAGTGAAGGAGCCAAAAACCTTGTGAGAAACCAGGTTCATTTGAGCACAACCATTTCTCATGGAGTGCTCATAAGAAAGTGTCTGGTACATGCAGAGAGGATTTTACCTTGATGGTCATAGAAGATGGTCTAAATCAGGGGTGTCCAAACTCGGTCCTGGAGGGCCAGTGTCCTGCATGGTTTAGCTCCAACTTTCTTCAACACACCTCCCTGGATGTTTCTAGTATACCTAGAAAGAGCTTGATTAGCTCAATCAGGTGTGTTTGATTGAGGTTGGATCTAAAATATGCAGGACACCGGCCCTCCAGGACTGAGTTTGGACACCTTTGGTCTAAATCTTGCGAAATTAACATGAATTTGAGGCATAAAAAAGGGGTCAGAGACCTGTATATTTAACGGTTTCGGTTGCACATTTACATTAATGAGGGATGTTGTGAATTAATGGGTAAAGACTTGCAAGGTTCAGGTTCGAGTCTCAAATCTGGCAAAGATTATAGATGGGGGAGTGAATGGCCAGCACTTCCACCCTCAATACCACGAGAACCCTTGAGCAAGGCATTGAACCTCCAACTGTGTTTACAGTTTGTGCACACCTGTCAACCCTCCCGTTTTTCCCGGGATTCTCCCGTATTTTACAGTTCTATCCCGCTGTCATCCCGTAAAGGTATTTTCCCGTATTTCTCCCGTATTTTTTATCTTTCGGAGAAGAGCTGATCCTCCCTATAGGAAACCCATACCGCCGAACCACCAGGGGCCCTTGCTCTTAAATGTGAACCAGTTCTGTGGTTTCATTTTATTTAGGCATGTAAACCTGATGGAAACACTGAATAAACATAAAAACGGCGTGTTTCATTTCCTTTTCAATACAGGCGCCATTGCCCCTATGCAATCCTCAAAACAGTCAGTTCATATAAAGATGCATGACTGTCAGCTGATGCGCTCCATATAGTGACAACAGACGCTGTTTCCCAAGCGGATTCTGTACATACGTGATTTGATGCTGAGCTCAAGTGGACACTGGGTTTTGGGTGCGTGTTTGAACAGACATATACACATCATCATCATAATGATAATAATAATAGTAATAGCGGTTCATTCTGCTATGGCGACCCCAGATTAATAAAGGGACTAAGCCGAAAATAAAATAAATGAATGAATAATAATGATAATAATAATAATAACAACATCTAGACATGTCGATCTTGTTGGGTTTTCTTTTAAACACAACAAATTTTGTCTTAAATGAGCATAAACAGTTAGGAAAACAATCAAATGCTTTCAATATAGATCTGTGCAGTTTTAAAGTGACAGCTCTGTTATTTAATGTAATCAAACCCAAAAAATCTAAATGAGAGATTCATTCGCTGCTCTTTAATCAGAATGTTGAAATTATACAGTGAAGAAAAGATGAGATTTCATAAGTTGATTCTTTTTCTTTATAATAGCTATTAGTTTTAATGAGCTGTACTGTTTGCTAATTTTTTTGCAACTTTTTCTAATGTATACTAATTACTATAATTAGGGGGGGGGGGGGTTGGGGGGGGGGTAAGTATCCCTTATTTTTACATCCCAATGTTGACAGGTATGAGTTTGTGTCTGTTTACTGGAGTGTGTGTGCACTTGGATGGATGAAATCCCTCTCATTTATAATGCATACAGTGAATTTGGAATCAAGGCTTTTGAGAATCTATATAATTTATCATATTAAAAAAAAACATAAACAAAATTAATATTTCTGCACAGTGAAAATCCAAGCAAATGAAATATGCAAATGCTAGTTTAGCTGCTCAACCCTAGTTTTATTATTGTTTATGTTAATTAAAACTTAATGTAAACTTTTTAATGTAAAATATCCATAAATGTGCTGCATCCATGAAGCTCCTCTAAAGCTGTAGACATTCGTTTAATGACTTGAAAAAGCAAGTGCTAAATATAAAACCTAATCAAAATTATTAGGAACAACCACATTTCCACATTCTCTGACTCCTGCCTTCAATATTTAATTAGATCTGATGTGATTCATGGCTAATTGAACATGCGATTGAATAATTAACTTTCAAAACATGAATAATTCAGGCCCTAATTAATGTCTCCTGCCTCTCTGGACTCATAATATATGAATGTGTGAATACACCTTGCGTCACGACAGACACGCTTTAAGAGAATGTATTCTGACGAGGCAAAGATGCAAAGCGTTTATTTAATTTCAGACGTCACGGCAGCTCTTATGAAACACAAACTGACATGTGCTGGCAGAGATGCGAGAGCGGCTTTTTCAGGAGTCATGGCAGGGAGAAAAAAAATTCAAAGTTTCGTTTGTTGCTTTTGTTTTAGATTTCAAAAAATATTTCATAGAAGCTACAACACCTGCTGAGACAACAAATCGCAAGGCTTGTTCCCCAAATGCTTGAAAGAATGTCTCTCTTGAGGGAGCGAGTGTGTGTGTTTGACTTGCTGACAGAGAGACAGACAGGCGCTTTATATTGTGTTTGCAAGTACCCTAGAGCACGAGGTAGAGCGAAAAGGTGAAGAAGAGGAGTGTGTGATTGAGAGATATGCTGCTATCTCAGGAGGCTTCCACACTGAGCTGCTGTTATCATGGGGATCAGCTCTTAAACACATCTCACCGCATGCTTGTTTATCTGGTGGGTCCCGGCAGATTGGCTTTGTTCTGGTGCTTGATTCCTCGCCTGTCTCACTCCACACACACACACACATGTTTAGGGACCCGTATTTTCAGCTTCACAGCGTTAAACAGTTGAAACCCTCCAGGGTGGATTATTCAAGGTCAGATGAGAATACAGTATGTGAATGATCACAGCATCACTGTTATTTTGGTCGGGGTGGAATTTATCTAAAAATGTCAGATATAAAGGTTGATCTTTATTTATAAATATGTATAAAACACACCACACAACGCACGCACGCACACACGCATGCACACAGACACACACACACAATTATATAGGTCCATAAATATTTGGACATCAACACAATTCTAACATTTTTGTCTCTATACACCAACACAATCGATTTGAAATGAAACAAACAAGACGCATACCTGCCAACACTCCCGTTTTTCCTGGGTGTCTCCCGTATTTCAGACCTATCTCCTCTTTGTCATTTCTCCCGAAAAACTCCCAGAATTTCACCCCCTTCTTCCGGTCCTCAGTTGTTTGGTACAATTTATAACACCCCTGGATCGCCGACTATACTGGACACAGATCCCCCCCCCCCCACCCTACCCCACCCCTGTCTCTCTGATTTTCAGAGACAAATGTAGGCAGGTTGTAACGCCTGCTGCTCACAGGATGAAGAAGGCACAGATTCTCAGGAGTACAAAAACACGTATATTTATTATATAACACTTACGAGGATTACAGGACGAACAGGGCTTGAAGGAGAACAGTGAGACACGTAGACATTAACATCGACAATACCGGACGAAGGACTAACAGAATGTGGGAACTTAAATACACAGGGGATGATGACACACAGCTGGATGACACAGGTGAAGGTGATGAAACATAATGACATGGCGGGAACGGGAACAAGGGAGCACATGGTGAGGATCACATGACGAAAACAAACACACGAGGAAGACAGGTTGTAACAGTACCCCCCCCTTTAAAAGGCGCGCCCTCGCGCCTAAAAAAAAGGAGGGGGTTAGAGGAGAGTCTGTGAGGGAGGAACTGGAGTGCGTGGAAAAGAGGAGGAGGCCAGGGAGGAGTCACAGGAGGGAGGAACCAGGAGGTGAGTTGGAGGGGCGTGGAACAGAGGAGGAGGCCAAGGAGGAAGGAGGAGCCAGGAAGGGAGATGAAGCAGGAGGAGGACCCAGGACACAGCCAGAAGGACGGCCCAGGGTGGAGTCGACATAGGGAGGAGCCATGGAGGAGGAGTGGTCGCCGACTCCAGGGGGCCGACCGTGGGAGACGCCGCAGATGGAGGTGGAGCCAAGGAGTCGACGGAGAGCCGAAGGGTGAAGGTGACGCTGAGGTTCCGGAGGGCCGAGGTGGAGCGGACGGCTCACCCGACCGAAGCGACGACACAGGTCCGGATGCCCGCGGCGGAGCCAGAGCGACAGAGGACCGAGGCGTAGCTGGAGGGAGGGAGGAGCTCAACGGAGCTGGTGGGATGGAGTGATGAGGCGCCGCCGGTGGAGCGGAGTCCAGAGGTGGAGGCAGGGCGACGACTGACCAAGGCGGAGCTGGGGGGACGAGGGAGCCTGGTGGAGCCGGTAGGCTGACGGTCCAAGGAGGAGATGAGGGAGGAGAGAGCCCACGTGGAGCCGTTGGGTCGGAGGGCCGAAGCGGAGTCCGTAGCTCGGAGGGTGAAGGAGATGACATCGGGGTGACAACCTCTGTCCAGCGAAAACAGGTGGGCAGGCCCGCAGAGATACCTCCACACATGCTGTTGGAGGGTGAAGCTGGGGGACTGGCTGACTGTAGCCGCACTGGAGAGGGCAGAATGGCTGTGGATGACGTCAACGAAAATAAAGAGGGCGGGTCGGGTGGGGTGCTGCTCATGACCCTGGAGCTTTCGTCTTCTGGGAAGAACGGGACTGAAGAAGGGCTGTCTGGGAACAGCGGAAGGGGCTTGACCTTCGCTCCAGAAGTCGATGAGCAGCATTTCAGGGTCCAGGGCCAGCTCACCCTCTGCAGTGGGTCGGTGGACTGGACTCTCGCTCAGTCCCTCGATGTCCACCAGGACTCCACTTTCGGCGATGTTGCCGGCTCACACACCTGGTCAGACGGGTAGTTGAGCTCCTCCTGCTCGGTGGTGTTCCGCTCTGTCGCTCTCGATGGCGATTGGCTCACACACCGCGGGTGGCTCTCCGTCTGCGGTGGGCTCTGGCGTACGCTCCTTGCAGATGGTGGGGCTGGTCACTGGGTCTGGAGTGGCACTGACGTCGAACGGTGGTCGGTTCCTCGCCAGTGTCCACTCCACATAGGCGGCGAGATTGCCCCGAGGACCATCTTCGGACGACCGCGCTCTACATGCGGTGTTCAAGTTGGAATTGTAGAAACCTGCAGAGCGCGTCGTCCTGCCACCTGGATCTTTTGGCTAGAACCAGGAAACTCTTCGTATGGTCCTCGAGGTTTGTTTTTCCCCCTGCTTCAACATGATGATGAGGAATTCGGGAGTGTAGAAGGAATCCATGGGGAAGACACACGAGGGAGATGAAAATAAAACACTGGGGCAAAAAGACTATGGAAAATAAAACGGAGGGAAAACAACGCTGCAAAACTTTTGGTCGCGTATTATGTAACGCCTGCTGCTCACAGGATGAAGAAGGCACGGATTCACAGGAGTACAAAAACACGTATATTTATTATATAACACTTACGAGGATTACAGGACGAACAGGGCTTGAAGGAGAACAGTGAGACACGTAGACATTAACATTGACAATACCGGACGAAGGACTAACAGAATGTGGGAACTTAAATACACAGGGGATGAATGACACACAGCTGGATGACACAGGTGAAGGTGATGAAACATAATGACATGGCGGGACGGGAACAAAGGAGCACATGGTGAGGATCACATGACGAAACAAACACACGAGGAAGACAGGTTGTAACACAGGTATGAGAAGATGTGCTTTAACTACAGACTGTCTGCTTTACTTTGAGAGTATTTGATGGTACATCCAAATCAGGTGAAAGGTGTAGGATTTACAACAGTTTGCAACTGTGCCTCCCACTTGTTAAGGGTCCAAAACTAATTGGACAGAATAATAATCATGAATCAAACTTTCACTTTAATACTTTGTTGCAAATCCTTTGCAGTCAATTACAGCCTGACGTCTGGAATGCATAGACATGACCAGACGCTGGGTTTCATTCCTGGTGGTGCTCTGCCAGGCCTCTAAAGCAACTGTCTTCAGTTTCTGCTTGTTCTTGAGGCATTTTCCCTTCAGTTTTGCTTCAGCAAGTGAAATGCAAGCTCAATTGGATTCAGGTCAGAGGATTGACTTGGCCATTGCATAACATTCCACCTCTTTCCCTTCAAAAACTCTTTTGTTGCTTTTGCAGTATGCTTTGGGTCATTCTCCATCTGCACTGTGAAGCACCGTCCAATGAGTTCTGAAGTATTTGGCTTAATATA
The DNA here is from genome assembly GCA_903798195.1 of Danio kyathit. Lineage (NCBI taxonomy): Eukaryota > Metazoa > Chordata > Actinopteri > Cypriniformes > Danionidae > Danio > Danio kyathit. The sequence goes on from LR812541.1 coordinate 17,705,391, forward strand.
AGCAAAAAATATTGCCCAAAACACTTCAGAATACATCCTGCTGCTTTTGTCAGCAGTCACATCATCAATAAATACAAGAGAACCAGTTCCGTTGACAGCCATACATGCCCACGCCATGTCACTACTACCACAATGCTTCCCTATTTAGGATCGTAAGCAGTTCACTTTCTTTCTCCATACTCTTCTCCTCCCATCCCTCTGGTACAAGTTGATCTTGATCTCATCTATCCATAGGATGTTGTTGCAGAACTGTGAAGGCTTTTTTTAGAACTCTAATCTGGCCTTACTGTTTTTGAGGCTCACCAATGGTTTCCATCTTGTGGTGAACCCTCTGTATTCACTCTGGTGTAGTCGTCTCTTTTTGTTGGATTTGACACACATGCATCTTCCTCCTGGAGAGTGTTCTTGATCTGGCCAACTGTTGTGAAGGGTGTTTTCTTCACTAGGGAAAGAATTCTTCGGTCATCTACCATAGTTGTTTCCGTGGTCTTCCGGGTCTTTTGGTGTTGCTGAGCTCACTGATGCGTCATTTTTTTTTAAAGAATGTTCCAAACAGTCGTTTTGGCCTTGCCTAATGTTTTTGCTATCTCTCTGATGGGTTTGTTTTGTTTTATTCAGCCTAATGATGACTTGCTTGACTGATAGTGACAACTCTTTGATCTCATCTTGAGAGTTGACAGTAACAGATTCCAAATGCAAATAGCACACTTGGAATGAACTCTGGACCTTTTATCTGCTCATTGTAATTGGGATATTGAGTGAATACACACCTTGCCATGGAACAGCTGAGAAGCCAATTGTCCAATTACTTTTGGACCCTTAACAAGTGGGAGGCACATATGCAAACACTGTGCAATTCCTACAGCGTTCACCTGATTTGGATGTAAATCCCCTTAAACCCGAGTGTTTGGAGGGGTCATATTGAACATCTATGAATTTGTTTTTTGAATTTAAGTACTCTTCACGTTGATCATTTACCCAAGGTTCCAAAATGTTTCTTTGATTAAATAAATTAAATTAAATTTTGAATTACCCTGTATATATCACTAGCATTTATTACACATTATGAACTAAAATAGACATAAACTGAAAATACATGGAAATTCAAGAGTTCACACTTAGCCGATGATTGATAATAAAGCTAGTTTGGCATGATGTCACCGGATAGAGCACTGAGCTCATAAGATCCTCGAGCCCTGGGCTTCCTCCTGTTAGCAGGGCGAGGGGAGTTTGAGCTCAGGTAGATCTCGATGAACTTCCCTGAATTATTTCTGGCTAATGGCAAATAAAGAGAAGGCTAATGAGATGTACGGCTTACTAGGAGTTCACCTATTATGCCAATTTAGAATTTTCAATTTACTTAGGTTGCGTGTTTTTGGACTGTGGGAGGAAATATTCAAGACAAAGATACTGAGGTAAGAAACTCTGGTTATTTATAGTGGCTTAGGAAACGTCTGATTGGTAAATCATCTGTTGGCTAATGCGGGACCAGCCGTGGAGAATCATAAGCATGCGATCCTCTCAAAATTTGTTTATAAATAAACTACACTTAGGGTTGGGCAGGTTCAAATGTCATTACTAAAGGATGACTGAATTAACGCTGAGAATTAATGTATCACACATTAATACAGTTTTCATTCTTCTACTTGTTATTATTTTAAAAGTCTGTTGCCTGTTGATGGCTTTAAAAAAGACATGCAAACAAACCATGGGTTACTGGAATAATGTAATGTGTATTTCTATAGCGCATTTATTGTGTATGGCCATACACCCAAAGCGCTTCACAATCATGAGGGGGTCTCTCCACACCACCACCAGTGTAGCATCCACTTGGATGATGCGACGGCAGCTACAGGACAACAGCGCCAGTGCGCTCACCACACACCAGCTATAGGTGGAGTGAAGAGACAGTGATAGAGCCAATTCGGTGGATGTAGTTGGGGTGGAGTTCGGTGGAGTATTGGGATGTTTAAATGTACTGGCTTGGGATTGGTGTCATTAGACGTATCAACCAATGAGATCATTTGGGGTGGGCCTAAGACTGCAGGAGTGCTCGCATGAGACGATGGACAATGGAGAAAGTTGCCAAACTCTTAAATGGTCATTTTATTTTTAAATCTCTTCCACACACTGATAGTGTAGTTGGGACCAAAGTTATTTGCAATCGCTGCAAAGCTGAATTTTCTTATCACCAGAGTACTTGGATTCTAAAGTATCACTTAAATCAGCTCTCAAATTCAGTCCTTGTTACACCCCACTGACTGGCCATTTTGATTGTTTCTGTTTTTGCTTCAGATGTCTGTTCTTATTAGATTGCAAGTGCCCTGCGAAGTGAACTCCTGTAGGATTTTCCACCATGATTCAGTTTGAAGCGAGAATATGTTTTTAATTCAAATGACATTATAGTGAGAGATATTTAATTGCATTTATTTTCAGAGGAATGTGTTGCAGTAAAGTAAAGATTTCCCCAACCTCAGGTAGTAAGGAGCAAGACTCTGTCTGAAAGCTCTAATCTATTGAGTAGGTTAGTTGTGGGCTGTGATGACAGGAATTGAGAACCATTGACAAAGGCCTAATGATCACTTAATTTTATTTACAAACATTGTAAATGATGTTGTTTTCTTGCACAGACTGATTTTCTTTTTTACTTCATCAGATATATTAGTTTTTTCACTAGCGGTTGTATTTTATTTTAATTCATTTATTAATTTTCTTTTCGGCTTAGTCCCTTTATTAATCTGGGGTCGCCACAGTGGAATGAACCACCAACTTATCCAGCATATGTTTTTATGCAGCGGATGTCCTTCCAGCTGCAACCCATCACTGGGAAACATCCATACACACTCATTCAAACACATACACAACGGACAATTTTGCTTACCCAATTCACCTGTACCGCATGTCTTTGGACTTTTGGGTGAAACCAGAGCACCCGGAGGAAACCCGCGAACATGCAAACTCCACACAGAAATGCCAACTGACCCAGCCGAGGGTCGAACCAGCGACCTTCTTTCTGAGAGGCGAGAGCACCACCTACTGTGCCACTGTGTTTCTTTATTTTATTTATTCACTTTTCAAAACCGTTTAATTGAATGTTCCTTGCTGAAGGAATGATCCTCCCATTCCCACATGATCACATAGTATCATTCTACGACAACTACAAACCCATCTTTTCCGAGTTCACCTGAACAAATGTGAACAAAACCAGAACCCCCTTTTCGCTCCCCCCACCACACCACAACAACCTCAAAACAGATGAGTGGGCTTGACAACCACCTGTTGAAAACACACTGTTTCATTCCGCTGACACTTTAACCAACAATTGCAACAGTTTTGCACATTTCCACCAGACACTTGGAAAATGACTCAATATCTATAAAAAATGCATTGTGCATTTATGGTAAAATGAAACATTTGTTTTATCAGATTCCCTCTTGCATTATATTCAACATTATAGGCTAGAGTAGTTAAACTGACCGAGTAAACATTTATTTTCATGAACAAACACTTTGTGTTCAATGTGAACAATAAAACATATAAAATGCCTTGTTGTAATTATCACTCTAAAATGCGATATGATATTTTAAAAAATGATTGTGCACTTTCGGCTTCACTTTCACTGCCAAGTGTGCTCATGTCATGGCTGCAGACACTTTAAGAAAAAACCATACATGCAAAATCATACTTCCCGTGCGGCTGTCAAATGATCACTCTGCGCAACAAACTGAACGTTATTTACAATTTAATTACATGTTATTCACAGCCTATGCAGGTTCTGTTTACTAAAGTAGACATCATTGGCGGGTCCTTTCGGTAGTAAAACAAACAGTGGTGTCAGCTCAACATGTGATTTTGCAGCTGCTACTACATCATTACATTAAGACAGAAATAACATTTTGGGGTGAATTATACCTTATAAATACAGTATATGACTCTTTCAACACCATTTGGGAGGTGTTCATGTTACAAGACTTTTGCGACCACCTTTAAGCTTCTCTCCTGACTTTGAAAATATAATTGTGCTGAATCGTAGAAAAGCTGAATTAACCTTTCTGTCATGTTCGGGGTCAAATCTGACCGATTACAACTTAAAATACTCATAAATATTGTGTTTTACATCTGATTGCCTCAAGGCCTTATGATATCCTCCACTATATGCACGTTGAAACAAATGAACTTTCATTGAATTTTGAGTGTTTTAATCAACCTTGTTACACCTGTGGTGTTCCCGGTCAAAAGTGACTGCCATAGGAAATGAATGGGTATACAGACTGCATTCATCCATCAGACAGAAAACATCCCCATACACACCACCCCAACTCACTGACTCACTCACTCATGTCAGACTGAACAATGTCTTTTGCAGGTATACATCACTTTCCGCGCTTATGTGCCAATCCTCCAGCCTGATCTCACAAGGAAACGTAAATATTTTACATTTTGTCAGTTTAGTGGCTAATTCTTACAAGTTCAGTTGTACGAAAATACACAATTTTTAAAAGGAGACGTGGCCCCAAACACCACCCCTAAACCCAACCGTCACTGAGGATAAGCAAATTGTACTAAATTGTATGAATGAGATTGCATGAATTCATATGGATTAGCCACTAAATCAATACGTTATGAATTGCCATGAGATCCTCCAACGTGAATCAACTTCCTGATAAAACAATGCATCATTTCTTCACACAGACTAGACAGGTGGTCTGTTATGTGAACCCATCCTGTGTGTGTGTTTCTTTCTTTCTTTCTTCTTTATTTCTTTCTTTCTTCTTTTTTTCTTTCTTCTTTCTTTCTTCTTTCTGCCAATCTTCTCTGGGTGTAGCAGGAATACTTTTAGCTTAGCTTAGCATCAATTATTTTATTGGATTAGGCCATTAGCATCTCGCTTAAAAATGACCAAAGTATAACTAGTGCTAGTTCTGTGTCCATACTCACCATCCATAACCTCAGTCACTATTCCCTACACTAATATAGTCCAATTGAAGGACTGAATGAAAGTTCGAGCACTCGATACACAGGAAAGTATAGCATTTTGTTTGTGCTTTGCTGGTTGATAAATCATTCAGATGGATTAAAATTTCAATTTCTTTGGTTAGACTCTGTGATAGTTATTTTAGCGAGCTGTCTATTTGTAACGAATCAAAGTGTTTTGATTTCTGTCATCTATTGTTCATTTTGTAATACATTTTTTGTGCCTATTTGTATTTTCACTGGAGTTGTTTTATGTCTAATTCTATAAATTCATGTTCAACACTACTTTGAGACATTGTTCACAGCAAAAGAGGGTTGAATAAAAATTTGGTGGTGAAAAATGTTTTTTTTTTTGCTAATATGAGAGCAGTTAAAACACTAAACACTAAAGTAAGGGGTGGAATGTGAACACGACACAAGGGTTAAGATCGTGTGTAGGGTCGAATCAAGATCATGACCTTTTTTTTATTAATTGTACAGCCCTACTTCACACAGGTGAGTGGGCTTGACAAACCACCTGTAGAAACACTCTCTCTATCTCAAAAAACCTCGCCCCTCCTTACTCTAGCTTTTGATTCTCTGAGTGTAACGGAGGCCAGCTAGTAAGTGCTGTGCAGGTAAACCTCACTCCTTTGACCTCTGAAGGTGCTCTAGCGACAGACGCTTGATGCCATGGTCTTTAGCCTCCTTGTTAGAGCAAATGACTCCCATGCGGAAGGTTGCTGGTTCGATCGCAGCTTGGAGTGGGTTGGGTGGTTTAGGACCGGCGGGGTTACATTGGTGCCGTGACCCGGATGGGAGTGAGGTTTAGGAGGGTGAATCTAACGGAGGCCAGCTAGTAAGTGCTGTGCAAGTAAACCTCACTCCTCTGACCTCTAAAGGTGCTCTAGTGACAGTCGCCAGAAGCCGTGGTCTTTAGCCTCCTTGTTAGAGCAACCGAATCCCATGTGGAAGGTCGCCGGTTCGATCCCAGCTCGGAGCGGGTTGGGTGGAGTAGGACCGGCGGGGTTACATGAGCACAAACTGTTTCTTTGTATAGTTAGCACTTCTTGTGTGTATTGCCTCTTCTTGTTAAATATCTGAATGCCTCCTCAATTGTAAATCGATTTGGACCAAAGCGTCTGCTAAGTGACTAAATGTAATGGAAATGTATTTTTCACCTAGTTGTTAACTTGCATTTAATGACTCGTCAAGGACCAAAGTTTCAGCTAAAATCATCACTAATATAATGTACATCTCGGGTGGCTTGAAGGTGAGTAAAATAACAAGCAAATGTCAATTTCCCCTATCTATTTAAATTCTTAGAATGGAAAGACAATGGTAATATGAATGAAAATGCTACGACTCTTTTCATTTAATGCTTTTCTTTATTCAAATTATCAGCTGATTCAGAAAACGAAATACCAAACATTGGTTGATATATTAGCCATGTATTGTATAACAGTAATATAAATATCAACTTCAAGGCCAAATCACAAATATTAACTTCAAGGCAAATCACACCAGATTTATCTTCACATTTATCTTGAGTTTTTTTATGAGTGTTTATTCTTACTGATTCTTGTTAGCACACACACCGCATTTGACTTTTTCTCTGTCTCACTCATTTTCTCTCTCACTTGGCCTTCGTTCAGAGCGACTCATTTGGTGCAGATCCAGATTAAGTGAGGTCTTAATTAGCAGAGATCCGAAAGCATTAGTCTGCATTTTCCCGCTCTGCTTCCAGCCTGCCCGCATGCTCTCCACGTTCCCTCACGTTCTCTTTTTCAGAGGCTCTCATGGAGCAATGCGCTGGCAATCTTAATTAAATCAAACATCAGACGCAGCGCAAGCCCACTGCCACAAAGACACCCTCAGATTAGAACGCAGTTTAAAGAGAAAGGGATAAGACAAGTTAAAGCTCAGTGCTTCCAGTGCTGAGAGAGAGAGAGGAAGAGGGAAAAAGGGAAGTTTAAAGAGCCCCTATTACACATTAAAAATGGTCATATTTCGGTTTTATGGGTCTCCAACAACATACTGATATGCATGCAAGGTCAAAAAACACTTTCATGGTCTTATAATATGAATTTATTTTTACCTAATTATCCCAGCGACTCCCATTGAATCGTTCAGCGATTCATTTGTTCACAAACTCCTCCTTAGCGCGAAGGTAATCTGCGCTGATTGGACCGATGACAGCCTGTTGCGATTGGTTGACAGTGTTTAGCGCGAGCCAGTACAATGCCCAGCGTGGTTTATCAAGCCCCCAGGTCACCAACATTGGTATTGGATCCGAACGCAGCTGATGCCAGAAACACGCTTCATAGTAAACTTACTAACACCACAGTAAACAGTGCCCGGTTCTCAACAGTGTTATTCAGACACTCAGTGCCAAAAGCAGTGCAGTTAAACACCAGCATATTGCTCTATTCTTAAGTATGACACACATTCAGTATTAATCCACACAGCAGCAAAAGCTAAACTATTCTGAACCTTGACCGCTGCACGTGTTTAGGATCAGCTAACAGTGGCCATAGCAATGACAAATGGCAGTGGAACGAGCTCACAAACGCATTTAAATGCGTAAACAAAGCAGCACGCGTCGCATTTTCAACGTGGCATTATACGCAATATGAGAATATAAAGAGTTAACCTGATACAGTACAAGCGGTTACAAGTAACAAAACATGTAGATCATTTCTCTTTGCAATCATTGCTGTGGCACCTCTTGCGTGAAGTGTTGTATGTTCTCAGGGCTTACCTGTACTTTGCTTTGCCCAACACATCCCCACCCGGGGGGTTGTAGTGCTCACCAGCGCTCCTCCTCTGTCCTCTGACAAGCTATCTCTGCGGGCTCCCATCGCGCTCACCCTGAGCCTTCAAAAGCCTTTCCCGTGCAGCACACCAGCCCGAAGCCCAGCGTGCAGCAGACTGCCTTTGTTTCACTGTGTGCCTAATAAACTGTCCTTATTTTGCCCGCACCCCTGGTGTATTGTCTGTCCATTACAAGATGGAAGAAGAAACTAATCCATGAGCTGTGTATTGACAGATCGCCCATTGTAAGTGTGCAGATTCCTGAACCACTTCTTTCCCTCACACTTCCAATAATATCCAGGTAAGCACAGCATCTTCATGACTCATGACTTCAGGATCTGTTTGTCTTTGCTGCTGTGTTAGTGGGCGGAGCCGCAGGTTTAAATTTGCACGCGCAACACGCCGAAACGGCTAAAGACTCGTTATCAAGACGATTCATTTAAACCACTATGAGTCGACTCTTTTTTAGATGAATCAATAGTTTTAAAAAATGTCCACTTTCAGATTTAAGCCTTAGCTGGATATTTCACTTCACTTAGAGCTGTGTTACACACTACATGGAAGGTCATTTTCAAAAACCCATAATAGGGGCTCTTTAAGTTGGTTACTGCGCCCGCATAAGCATCTAGATGATGTGGTGGAGGAAAGTATGCAGGGAATGTTTGCATAATGCATTTTAATAAGAGCATTTGTGCTTTTAGACTGTATTAAATGACTACATGACAGTTCCAGACAAGTCCTCAAAAGAACAAAGACTCACCGTGAGACCCCATAAGACCTTAAAACACACAGCGGGGAATTCACAAAGAATGAATTGTGTGCGCTGATGGTGCTGTTAATTTGCATGCCACATCTGTGTTGTTTCATTAAATGCTCTTTTGTGAATACTTTCTTATGTTGGCTATTAGCCATCCAGCTTAGAAACTGCACAAGCCTCCATTTCTAGTTTGAAAGAGCTGAAAGTGTTTTAAGTAATGCTTTTGAACTGATAAAAACTTTTTTAAAGAATTTAAGAAATTTTTTCTGTGTGCATTTGTGGGTGTGTGAAATACACTCACTGGCCACTTTATTAGGTACACCTTACTAGTACCGAGTAGGACATTCTTTTTCCTAACTGCCTTAATCCTTCTTGGCATAGATTTGATGGCTGCACATCCATGATGCAAATCTCCCGTTTCACCACATCACAAAAGTGCTCTATTGGATTGAGCTCTGGTGACTGTGGAGGCCAATTGAGAACAGTAAACTCATTGTCATGTTGAGAAACCAGTCTGAGATGATTCACACTTTATGACATGACGCGTTATCCTGCTGGAGGTAGCCATCAGAAGATGGGTACACTGTGGTCATAAAGGGATGGACATGGTCAGCAACAATACTCAGGTCAGCTGTGGCATTGACACAATGCTCAATTGGTAGTAATGGGCCCAAAGTGAGCCAAGATAATATCCCCCACACCATTACACCACCACTACCAGCCTGTACCTTTGATACAAGGCAGGATGGCTCCATGCTTTCATGTCGTTGACCCCAAATTCTGACCCTACCATATGAATGTCGCAGCAGTAATCGAGACTCATCAGACCAGGCAACATTTTTCCATCTTCCATTGTTCAATTTGGTGAGCCTGTGTGAGTTTTACCCTCAGTTTCCTGTTCTTAGATGACAGAAGTGGAACCAAGTGTGGTCTTCTGCTGCTGTAGCCCATCCGCCTCAAGGTTTGACGTATTGTTTGTTCAGAGATGCTCTTCTGCATACCTCAGTTGTAACGAGTGGTTATTTGAGTTACTGTTGCTTTTCTTCAGCTGGAACCAGTCTGGCTATTCTCCTCTGACCTCTGGCATCAACAAGCCAATTGCACCCACAGAACTACCACTCACTGATATTATCTCTTTTTTGGACCATTCTCTGTAAACCCTAAAGATTCAGGTTGTGCATGAAAACCCCAGTAGATCCGCAGTTTCTGAAATATTCAGACCAGCCCATCTAGCACCAATAACCATGCCACTTTCAAAGTCACTTAAATCATCTTTCTTCCCCATTCTGATGCTCGATTTGAACTGCAGCAGATTGTCTTGACCATTGCTGCGTCCCAATTCGCATACTTATACTACGACCTAAAAGTATGTACTTTTTTTGTGGACGAAAAATATATACTTTTGAGTGAGTAACAGAAAAGTATGCAAGCTTTAGGACATACTACTTCCTCGTTTCACAGATCGTTGTGTTGCTTAGTTAAGAGCCCTGTCAATCATCCACATTTCTATCGTATTTAATTTCCTACCTTATTGGAGAAGCAGCAGCAGGATAATCTCCCATTCATGAGTCTTTCATGCAGAGAAATCTCCTCAGGTCTTTGGATAATTCTGCATTCAGACAGTAATGTCCAAACACGTCTTTATATAAGTTCAGTATTGTTGTTGCAGATGAAATATAACACAGACAACACCATTTAAATATTCTCCAGTGGGCTAGATATTAATTAACAGTCATACAAACATCTTTACCGAAGCCTCTCTGCTTGACGGTTGGTCTCGTGCGTCCATCATTTTTGTAGTTTGTTTACACTTTTCACCCGCGTTTTGTAGTTCTAATCGAATTCACGTCCAACGCGCAATGCACTGTGGGCAATATCAGCGGTTAGAGTACAGACGCTTCTACACTTAAAATTTTGACCGGAAATAGTAAACCATCCGGGAATTTTTGGCATACTCTTTTCAACATACTACGATTTGGGACATACTAATTCTACTTTCACATACTATTTAGGACGGATATTATGCGGATTGGGACGCAGCACATGTCTACATGCCTAAATGCATCGAGTTGCTGCCATGCGATTGGCTGATTATAAATTTGTGTTAACGGGCAGTTGGACAGGTGTACCTAATAATGTGGTCGGTGAGTGTATAGAGAGAAAAGATTTATCATGGTTACCTGTGGTTGCTATAGGTGTACATTACTGATTTGGTTACATCATTAAAGCATTTCCTTTTTTGTTATCTTTTTCTTTCTTTTTTTTGTAACAGGGATGGGTGATATATACAGAGACCCTGAGGGGACATACTGATGGAAAATAAAATAAGATTGAAGGAAAAAGTATATTTCATTGCTTTTGCATCCTCTCGCAAAACATTTGTGAAAGAAACTTTCCATTCCATAGTTTCCTGTTCCCCAAAGAAACTTTATGTTTGTTCACTGGAAATAATAGAGGTTTGAGAAAAATACTTATATTTCAGTGCTTTTGTGAGTGAATGCAAAGTTTCTTAAGGGAAGCTAAAACTTTAGCGAGAGAATGCTTTGTGAGTGAATGTAACCCCCTCTAGGTTCTACTCACCCCAATCTGAGCAGGATTTGGACTGACGTTTCTAATAGGAAGTGAGTCTGCTGAAGCACGCTGAAAACTACAGTGTGAAGTGCATCTTCTGTTTACTCAAACTACTCCTAACTAGCCTCCATTATACTGACACCCTTAATACTCACACTAATCTAGGTCATGCCAACAATGTGAACTCTACTTGTCCTAATCATATGAGAAGGGTCTGAACCAATTCAACCCAATTTGCAAATGGGCAGGTCAGCTCCAAGGTGGGACTTGAGCTCCAAGTGGCCTGGAGTTTTCACTGATTAATTAAATGTCTTGTGCATGGTATGGCATCCAACCTATTGTGTTTTAATAACATCTACACCTACCTCAACCCTAAACCCAACCACACAGTAACCTGTTGTGTCTCATTAATATCTACACTCACCACAACCCTGTGGCGCAAGTCCCTCCCACTTGGAGGTCACCCAACCTACAGTACTTGCATTGTAACTTCCTTCCACTTGGAGGTCTCCAGGCTGCAGCGATACCTACTTGAATCATACAGGGACTTGACTGGGATTTATACCTTGTGAGGTAAGTGTAGTAATTAGATTGCCAAAGTCGTCCACCAATTTAGGCCATGGAAGTGAGCTTTAAACACACAGCTCTTGCTAGCTGGCATCTGTTACATAAACCCCCTTAATACAGATCTCACTCCCATTCAGGTCATGGCACCAATTTAACCTGTCTGCTTAACTCTGAGTGGATTTGAACTGCCATTTCCACCATGGGAGGCATGTGCAAGGATGACAAAGCTCTCTGCCTTTAGTCTACCATTTTTGAGAATAAGACTTAAGAACCCTTACTAGCTGGCCTCTATGACACTGACCCCACCAATGCCCTCACTCCCATCCAGGTTATGGCACAAATTCAACCCCTCTGGTTAACAGTATATTAGACACATCCCTAAACCTCACTCCCGTCATGGTCTTGGACCCAGGGTAAACACTACGGGTGTACTCACAGGACTGAGCTGGATATAAATCTGGGTTTTCAACATAGGAGGCAGGTGCATTTACAAGGACGCTAAAGTACACAGCCTCTAGTGTGCCTGCTGAAGACAGTGGACTAAGGGATCTTAGTACCTAGCCTCTGTAGACAGGCGATCTTAGGATCTTACTACCAAGCCTCCGTTACAGTGACCTCCCCCAAAACACTCACTCTTATCTGAGCACCAATTTAACCCCTCTCATTGACAATATTTTGCTAACAATGATCCTATTCCATTACCCTTCCTTACGCACTCCCCCTATATCTTACTCGCAACCAGGTCATGGAACCGATGTAAACCCTTTGTTTCTACCGATCTACCCCTGAGCAGGATTTCATTTATTGTTTCTTGTTTATTCTAACACTAAAGTCCACAGCCCCTGTTCTGCCTCATGAGGCCAAGGGAGTTAGGGTTTACTTACATAGCTCTTACTAAACAGCCTCCATACCATAGCCCCCTAAATCTCACTCCCATCTGGGTCACGGCACCAAAGTTACATCTCCAAGTTCTACACATCCCACTCTGGGTTTTCAAAACGTTTGCATTCGCTAGTTTGAATCCCACTCAAATTCATGAACAAGAAATACACAATTTTCAAGTGGGTTTCTTGGACTAATGGCATACTAGATGTTTGAATTCAGTATAAATAAAAAATTTACAAATTTTTAAACTTTTGATTATTGCAACACAGGCTCATTCTGAAAAAGTACCACTACCCAGGAGCTACGTTTTTTTTTTTTTTTTTACAGTTTTTGTTTTCGCGAATCCACAAGAGACCACTGTGTACATTTTTTCAGATCTCAAATTTCTCTCGGGAGTGCCATTTGTGCCTGCTGACTCTCGGAAATCCACCAGAGGCCACTGTCAACTGAGTGTTTGACTGACCGAATGACTGACCAATCGATTGACTCCCCCTTCCCTAAACCCAACCAATAGTATTTTAAAAAGGACAGATTGACCGCCGTGTCGCCATGATCATCTCCTCTCTGCGTCTCAAGTCCACTAACGTACATGGTGTGCTAACTAGACACACTGGTAACAGCCGGAAAGCCGTTTCATATGGAGGTAAGTGGTCAGCTGGTATGCGCGAAAAGGAACAGCGTCATACCGCTCCATAGCGTTCGTTTAAAAAATGAAATGCAGCCATACGTAGCTCTGGCTGCATAAATCACGATCTCCAGAAATGTATTTAGGGATTATTCAGAATGAGCCTATGTTGGATTATTGTGAAGAAGTGGATTTTCTGATGGATGTCCACTCCATGATGGAGTAACACATATATTTTTAATGATTTTATGATCATTAATAAAGTTGAATGTTTAGGCGCCTAGATTATATGATGACCTTAGTGTCTTCCCTTTTCAGAATAAAAATTGATTTGATATGATATGATATGTGTGTCATAGCTTTATCTGTACGCCAAGTTATTTGTTTCCTCACGATCTTCCATGAACGTCACGGAGACTTCTCATTTGAAACTGGACATTTGATGCTACTTGAACAGCTGTCACTAGATGTGTATTGTCTTACCTGTCTCTGTCTTAGTCTGCTATGTTTATATTACTGGTTTTGATAAGATGGCTGAAAGCACAAGAAACAGCCTTGAGTATAAAACAGTTTGTACTTTGGTGTGTGTTCAATTCTTTGCAGGATCGTTCTTACAGCTCTGGGGTCAGCTCTGAATAGCCTACTGGCTGTCTGACCTTTGTATGCTTGACGGCCAACTAATCATTAGAGATATTCTTCTGAATTGTAAGCACACACACACTTTTTCTAAGTCTATTTGTGTTTTAACCAGTCAGTTTAAAACACCTATATGTATGATACAGTTAAAGTATAATTGTTGATGTTGAACTCTTCTTTGCTTCTAATTGATGAACCTGCAGATCTTCAGTAATTTTTTGTTCATCTACATATGACAAACCAGTCATTTTTGGGCTAAAATGATTAGTTCCCCAACAACTGTACAAAATGTATTTTTTATGAATAAAAATGGTGGAAATTAATCATCAATGTTAATGTACATATATCTCTGATTCATGTATACATATGTCTACATATATACATATGTCTTTAAACATCAGAAGGCAGTGGTGGAAAGAGTACTGAAAAATCATACTTCAGCAAAAGTAACATTACTGGCCTAAAAATGCAGTGCAAGCAGAGTAAAAGTATCGGTTTTAAATATTACTCAAAGTATGAGTAGAAAGTAGTCCTTTCAAAAGTACTCAAGAGTAGTGATTAGTGAGTATTACGCTGTGAAAAAAGCTGATGGATTTACATGTAATTTGTGGATGTGTGTAAACGCAACATTCTGTAGTACATTTAGTTATTGCCACGCAGGCACACAATGTCATAAGACGATAATATTAGGTCAGATATAGGTTGGGATGTCAGGTGACTAAAATTCAATGTCTAGCCAGCGTCTAAGCACAATGTTATTTTGATCTCCAAAAATGACTTCAAATGACGTCGATATTTGGTTAATTTTAGGTTGTGTTGGAAAGTGACCAAAATCCAACATCTTAAACATATTGACGTCAAATACTGACATTTATTCATCAGGTATGGCAACCAAAATTCAACATCTGATAGACGTCATATTGATAACGTCCACACAACATCAAGCTGTAACACCATTAGACGTTGATATTTGGTTGATTTTAGGTTGGACGATGGATATTGACGTCAGCCTGACGTTGAGTTCTGACATCAATTTGATTTTCATTTCCAAACACGACGTTGGAGTACAACATTAATCCGACGTCATGTTGACGTCTTGTGCCCGCTGGGTGTTTAAAGCCATGTTGGTGATCTTACAGTAAACATCTGTCATTTTCTCATCAGTGACATGCCTCTAAACAGTCTATGGGTCAATGCGTATGACGATTTTGGACATCTTTTTGGACACTTTTAATGCTTTCAAACAGTTTGCTGCAATTATAAATCACCCATTTCTTGAGGTAGTTCATTATGAGGCGATTTATCTTCTATGTGCGATTTGATTGAAAAGGAATCACAGGACTGATTTTCCTAATCCCATAGACAAGAAAAAATAAAGTAGTGACTGCAAAAGTAGGAAAGTAGTGGAATAAAAGTACCAATACAGCACTTAAAAATGTAGTCAAGGGAAAGTAAGAGCACACGTTTTTATAACTACTTATAAATTACAGTACCTGATAAAAAACTACTCAATTACAGTAGTTTGAGTATTTGTAATTTGTTACTTTACACCACTGTCAGAAGGCAAAAACAAAACTGAAACAATACAATATTCTGCTCATTTAATAACTAATTTATAACTAATTGCTAATTTATTATTAGCTTGCATATTACCTGATTATTAGTACCTATAAAGCACATTTTTGCCTTATTCTGCTTGCCCATTTAATCTCTTAATCTGATCCATACCTAAAATTAACCTACAGCTTTCTTACTAACTTTAAAAAGAATAAATTAGGAAACAGGTAGCAAATAAAAAGCAATGTTAAAAAAGCAAAGATATGAAAACATCTAAATTATAGCAAAGAGTACACTTCAGAGTGCTCATTTCAAGTGCTCTTCTCTCCACCACGAGCGCGGCATACAGATGCTCACTTTCACATAGACTTCACTGACACAATGTAAAGGTCAAAGGTGTGAGTCAGACTGACAGGCAGGGCCATGGGATCAGACAAAGAAGCGGAGAAAAAGTCAGGAAAAGAAGATAAGAAGAACAAGAGAAAGCCTTTCTGCGTGGTAGTTGGTAACCAAACCCATGACCCAGAATTAATCAGAACATCTCTGAGTCTGTTCAGTCCTACAGCGTGTCCCTGTGCGCTCTCCGTCCAGACTGTGCTCTTTCCCTTTGATTCCCTCCTCTCCTCTTTTTCTGCTGACTCCCCTTTTCCTCTCATCTTTTGTCTCCAGAGAACTGTTCTTTCTCTCTCTCTTTCAGTGGTGTTTGGTGGCTTTCTGAGGAAGGAAATTCCTGTTTCTGATTTTCAGCATTTACTTTAAAATATTTTTTTTCCATCATTTGATAACATAAATATATAATAAAAATAAAATAATGTCATAAATGACCATTAAAGGGTTAGTTCAACCAAAAATAAAAAAATAATATCAATAACTCACCCTTGTGTTGTTTCAATTATCTGAGATGTTTGTTCAGCTTCAAACCACAAGTTAAGATATTTTAGATGACATTCTCCATAGACAACAATAGACCAAAGATGTTCAAAGTCCAGAAAAAAAAAAAAAACTCAATGTGACTTCAGTAATTCAGTCATACATAAGTCCAAATAACACTTAAAAAAAATTAATTTAACTAAGTTTTGCCTTCTCTCATGCAAGCGTTATTTCGTCCACAGTAAACGTGCAGCCTGACCTGATACAAAAACCATTGGTGAACAAAGTCATTTTTGAATTTTTTGGGCACACAAAACTGTCTACACTACCTGACAAAAGTCTTGTCACCTATCCAAGTTTTAAGAACAACAATTAATGACTTCTGGTTGATCCTTTGGTATCAGAAGCTTATATGAAAGGCAAAAGCCTCTAGATTACACTTATTTTACCAAAATAAAATATCATAAAATATGTTTTTTAATTATTTAATTAAGACATTAAGGTCTGACTTTGCTTGGACACAAGTCATCTGGAATGGCAAAGAAAGCGTAATTGCAGGACTCCCAGAGTTCATCCAGATTCTTTGGATTCATCTTCAATGCCTCCTCCTTTATCTTACCCCAGACATGCTCAATAATGTTCCTGTCTGGTGACTGGGCTGGCAAATCCTGGAGCACCTTGACCATCAGGAACTTTGATGTGGAGGCTGAAGCAGGGGCGTTGCTAGGGTCGAATGGAATAAGGGGCTTAGCCCCCAAGAAGTCCCCCCACCCACCACTTCGAAAAAGAAGAAGTTCCAATTTACCCCGCTGAACACACTCTGTCCACCACCCCCCTCATGGATTATTTGCAAGGCATTTACATTATTTTATAAGTGATTAATGGATAACAATGCATTTATTGAACAGTGCATTTATTGAATAATGCATTTATTGAATTTTAATCACTCTGTATGAACTATATATATGTTCTTTGTCCTTCTTATATTTCTACTGCATTTCTCATTGTCTGTCATTTTCTATAATAGTTTTTTGAAAAATGTAATTTTCTGCATGTCTTCAAATATGAAAATATGATTTGATTTTATTGTGTGAGTTGTTATCCAATGTGATACAAAGCTACAAAGGTGTTCATTTGGACAGAGTGATTAACTCAGGTGTAGTGTTGTCAAGATACTGGAATTTCTAAATTGAATACCTTGCAAAATATTGATATTCAATAGGCTGCTATTTTTGATATAATAAAAATTGTATCAAAAATAGTAAAAAAAAAATAAAATAAAGATCTGTATGCTAGAAATATGTTTACTTCAAATTTCTTTGTAGGGAGTTTTTTTTCCAGTCTTTCTCAAAATAGGTTAATGTGGGCATTATGGCACTTTAAATGCATGCACTGCCTGTTTTTTATTCATACTTGAGCAGAAATTCCATATATGCCCCCAAAAGTAGTAGGAAATCCCTGATATGGATGAAGGCATCCAGCTATTGCTGTAGTTGAATGCATGAAAATAAGATCTAAATAAAAATATAATGGCTTTAACTGACTATTTACACGTCTGCGACAATAAATGGTCTATATGTGCTCTTCCAGCCATATTAGGTATTTCCATAAGAATAAAGTCGATTTATGATCTGATGCTAACTGACATAGCATGTTACAGTAGCTATAAAATAATAAGCTAGCATGAACTCATTGTGATTTAACTACAGAATATGAGATGTGACTGGCTATATCATCTAGATAAATGTGTCTAGATATCTATATTATATCTAGAAAGCTACAGTTTACGTTTTTCTTAATAATTCGCATGTATTTACAAATACATGACGCACATTTTATTGATTAGTTATTTTATTTCACCAAAACTACACACATTTTATACTGCAGAAACATTAAATTAGAACTATTCAGTTTCGCTAAACAGTTGTATTATTACCTCATCAGCTTCATCTCCTCATAACAATAAATGAATGATGACAGTACAGTGGCGAGATTTTTTTAACACTTGCAGTGTGACAACAGTCTCAGGCCTCGTTTACACTAATACATTTTAGTTTTAAAAACGCATAAGTTTTGCTACGGTTAAGCCATCTGTCTACACTGCGCCTGAGTTTTCGAGCCCTGAAATTGGAGCGTTTTGAAAACGCTGGAGAGGCCATTTTGGTTTGAAAACACTGCTCCATCTCAGTGTGGATGGGAGAAAACGGATACATCTGCAAACGGAGGTGGGGCTGCAGACATTCGCCTATCTGATTGGGGCTTTTTCCTCAATATTAAGTAGCCTACACACAGTTCAGTCCTGCATCCTCTCCTTTTAAGTTCAGACTTCGCAAGTTTGATAACAACAAAGGCAACAGTGTACTCTACAACCTCATTCACATCACCCTGCTCTTTCACTATCTTAACAATAAAATTAAAACATGATGTAAGGAACTGCCTATTTTCATTTTGATATTAACTTAACAGACATCATAAATGTTGAGGCGTCATTTAGCTGCATAATATGACCGTCATCTTCATGCATGTTTATAACAAAACGGAGCCTATAACATAACTGTCTCCTTTCATTTTCATTGAAAATACAAAACATACCTACTCTTTTGTCGAATATCAGTTTTAATAATCAATAATGGCCATTATAAAAGTATAACGTACAATAAGTTTCAGTCAATGTGCAGAATCAGTGTACGTGGTTACATTAATTAATATATGAGCTTATCTTTGCGCTCAGCCAAAGCACGTTACCTGAGAACAAGTAATAGATTCAAAAGACCAAAGTCTGGGAATATGTCGTTAGATATAGACAACAAGATGAGTTAAATATCACGTTTAACAAATATAGTGAGATTAGATCCAGCGGTAGATCCTTGATGAACAGTCCAACGTGCACAGCTCTCATATGGTTATGTGCTCAAAGCACGCTGCAGCGCATGCCAGAGTGTGTTTGTGTGGTCACGTCATGTGCGTTTTCAGCCGTTTAATGTAGACACAGAGTTGTTCAGAAACGCTGGGTGAAACGCTAGTGTGGACGCGGATCGTTTTTATTCTAAAACTCTGTTTTAAAACTAAAACATTTTAGTGAGTACCGGTACTGCTGAACAGCTGACTATTTATTTACGCGACACAAATGCTGCGTTAAGTGGAATGCCTGTGATGTAGGTTTATTTTAAGTACTTGGATAACAAAATAAATGATATATATAAACTATGTTTTTTTAAGTGCAACATATTTCAAAAGATCTGGGGCTTTTGACAATCCATCAGGGGCTTAAGCCCCCAAAGCTCCCTCTCCTGTGGTTTGTAATGTAATAGGCAGCACAAATGTCTTGATACCTCAGGCTGTTGATGTTGCCATCCACTCTGCAGATCTCTCGCATGGCCCTTTACTGAATGTAACCCCTAACCATGATTTTTTTTTTCACCAAACTTTACTGATTCTATGAGAATCTTGGGTCCACGCGAGTTCTAATAGGTTTTCTATAATATTTGTGAGGACTGGGATGCAGATCAACAAATAATTCATCTGAAAAATCTACCTTCTGCCACTTTTTTAAATGATCAACTAGAAGTCAAGTTTTTATTTGTTGCTCTTACAACTGGGATCGACAACAAGGCTTTTGTCAGTAAGTGTATGAGGGAGCTCTCAGAGTTCATCTAAAATATCTTCATTTGTGTTCTGAAGATGAACAAAGGTCTCAACAGACTGGAATAACACGAGGGTGAGTTATTAATAACAGATTGTTCATTTTTGGGTGAACTAATCCTTGATGTGGCTGAAAGAAGCATTTCCCCAAGGCTACATTTATTTGAAATAAAGATATAGTAAAAAAGGTCAATTATTAGTAAATATGTCAATAAATAAGTCATTAATAGGAATGCAATATTAATCTAATGAAACTAGTAAATAAATATAAATCATTGAAATTAAATATATGAATTTTTTTGTCACTGATATATATTTATGGATGCTCTGTGTACCTTTTTTATGGTAATATCTCTTAAAAAAAAAAACATCTATCACTGTCTTTTTTTCCTCCATGCATGTACCTGAGGTGCCAAAGTCATGTCATATGCTATTGCACAGAGTGTAACGTGTTAAGAGTTTTGTTTAATTCATCACAAGCAAACCCTCTTCTCACGAGTGGCAGCATGAATAAGTCATGATGATCACAGTGCAATCACACAAGTGTTCAGTCTCTCTCGCTTTCTTGCTCTTTTTCTCTCTCTCAACGCGGCTCATTAACTATGCTATACTAAAAGCATCTCATGTGTTCACCTGGGTCAGTATGTGTGTGTGTGGGTATGTAGCCTATATGGGTATTTGTATGCATGTGTTAGTTTGGTTCTATGCATGAGTGTGTTTATATACTGAACAGTATATGTGAGTGGTCCCCACAAATGTATAGTAATACCAGTAGGTTTTGACCTTTTTCTGGTCCCATGAGAAAAACAGCTCATAAATTATAGAATAAAGTATTTGAAAATGTACAACTGTGCAATGTATTCTGGGTTGTGTTTAGAGGTAGTGTTGTAAGAAGAGGATATAATACCCAGTCTGTACGGTATAGGAATTATTACGTCTATAGGATGTCCCCATTAAACATAAAAACTCAACTGTGTGTGTGTTCTCACCCTGCAGTGGCAGTATGTGGTTGCTGTGGATCATGATGCTGAGCTGCAGCACTAGTTGAGGTGCGCTCTTCAGGAAAGCCTCCAGCAGACGCAGCATGTTGATGTCAGCGCTCTCGAACATCAGGCGCCAGTAGAAATGACGCTGACCCGGGCCACCATGCCAGCGGCTTTTGCACACCCAGGTACAAGGTGTGGACATACCTGGAGACACAAATAGAGAAAATGTCAAGTGGTCATTTAGATTTGGCAATTAAAGGTCAGGTGAAGAATATGTTAGTAAATAGGGACTGGATTAAACACTTGGCAAGCAGCAAATGTGTTTGCGACTTGGTATACAGTACTATATGTTCCAAGATTTTGCCACTGTCGGCCCTTAATTGTGTAATGGTCTACCACTTTCTACTAGGATAACGAAATAGAAACTTCACCAGTTACACTTTATTTTAAACCCTTTAACTGCCTGCTCTACTAAATGGTTGTCCATATTTTTAAATAGTTATAAATAATGACTGTTAAAGTCCTTTAAAGAATGTTGTAAAAAAACAAGAAAGCATGTTAAATGAGAATCTGAAATATGTTATGGCATTCTTTAAAAAAATAAAAATGATTTAGCATTCAGAAATGTTTTATTTTGAATATTTTTAAATACACTTCAAATTTTCAGATTTTATGTATTAATTACTGTACTTTTATCATAAACTGACATATCAGCCATTTGGTAGAGGCTGATATTTTAGAAATTATGGGATGTGTTGAAAAAAATGCATTGAATGTGTTAACTAGCGACATTAGAAGTTAAGAAATGCAATTCAAAAATGTTTTTCTTGGTGGGGCAGTTAAAGGGTTAAGCAGTGGCGGCTGGTCAATAGAGGGCGCTGGGGCGCCGCCCCCTTCAAGATAGACCCCTTTAATATGTTAATGTTTATTATCACAAATATTAACAAAGTAAATTGATTTAATTATAACATTCTAACATTTATTGTAGTCATACTAACATTTATTGAAAAAAAATGTATGAACAATATTTTTTCATATGTGTGCTGGGCGCCGGACTAATGGGTGTCTATGTGGGTACACGAACTTTTGCAATGCACGTGATATGACGATAAGCTCTAATTGGCCGGCTTTAAATTGTCTTTGGGGCGCAGCGCTCTGCGTCCCGAACCCTCCCATTTTGTTGTTAGAACGAATCATATTTGTTTTTATATGATTGGCCTTATGTGATTGGACCATTCTCACCAAAGAGCTTAGAATGGAATTTCTGGAGATGAAGGAAAATTCTGTTGTATCTTTGCAAATATATCCGTTCACAAGGCGTTTGGATGAAGAAAAAAAAAATCAAGAAGCTTGGACCAGATCGACCTTCCTTGCAAATTCCACCAGTAGTCAAGTGATCGCGAGCGCGGGTATATTCGGGGCTTTTCCAGCACTTGTTATGACAAACGGATTTGGCTGGCAGGTTGTGATGTAAGTTCATGCCTTTTACTAATTCCGTGTTTGCTGTTTCAAACAGCATGACGCAAAAGAGGCTGAATGCATTGGCCATGCTGTCAATAGAGAAGTGACTGGTGACTGAGATGACTGACTTTAACCAAAAGGTCATTGAGAAATTTTCAAGCCAGAAAAAAAGGAGAGCAAATTTATTTTCAAGTAGTGCTACTGGCCAGTGATTAGGCAACATTTGTGTGTGTGTGTGCGTGTTTACTGATTATCTGGATTACTTCATTACTGATAATAAACCCAAATTTGAACTAAAATGAACTGATTTGTGCTGCATTTATTGTATGCTTTAATCATATTTTAGTTTGTTGATACATCACCTGAAAAATGGCTTTTACACTCCTTACTTTACCAACAGTTAGATTTTTTTTTGGTGTTTGCGCCCCCCCCCACATTTTTTAACACCAGCCGCCACTGGGGTTAAGTCATTCATGCTATAAACAACTATTAACTAAAGGCCGGCTCACACTGTGCGATTTTTTAAATTTTTTTTTTATAATCCTGAATGATTGTAGCATGTCAGAGTGCACGAACATGGCTCCCATGTCACACTGTAAGATCTCAGCTGTCATAAGTCGACTGAACGACAATGAAGACGCGCCAAACATGAAAGAAATGCCCCCCAGAGTTTGACGTCATCCACCAATGACACTTTCACTATCCTGCGTTCTGAATTCCTCATTCCTGATTCCTCACAGCAAACGTAAACAATCCATAGCTGCAATTTTGCACAGGTGTGGAGTGTCTCAATAATAAAACCAGGAAGAAAAAAAAACTGTTTTGGACATTTCCCCGCGGTCATTTTGAATTGCTGCATGGGATTGCGTCATCAAATTCGAAGCTCACTATTGGTTCTTGGACTGACGCTCATCGCAGCTGTTGTCACACTGCAGGAAAGTGTCTGAAATCTTCTGACACTGCCAGAACTCATCAGAGGAAAAGTCTGCAATGGACACTAAGCGGCCTGTCTGTGAACATGTCAAACCAGTGATCAAAGATCACAGATTTAGCCTAGGGATTTCAGGCATCTTTTAGGATTTCCCAAATTTGTCTCAGATGACAAAATCGTGGCTGAAATCTCACAGTGTGAGCAGGGCTTAAGACTATTAGTTATTAAACTTTTAACTAGCTGCTTATTAATAGTTAGTAGGAGTAGTTGGGTTTTGGACTAGGGATGTAAAATGAGATCATACGTTATAGCTACTAATATACAGTTAACATCTTGATAATCGGCAGGTAATAAGCCCAGTAATTACAGTATAGCGTGAATTGTGACAAACTAAGGTGTTACTATTTGACCATTTAGAAAAGACACATGAGGGTGTAAAGAGTACCTGAAAATCATACTGAGTAAAAGTACAGATACTTACTGTAGAAATTAAGTCCATTACAAGTTACAAGTCACCAATTCAAATAAGACTTGAGTAAAAGTATTAAAGTATCCGATTTTAAAAGAACTTAAGTATTTTACTCATACTAAATGTAATAAAACACAAACTCACAGCTAATGCACTTGATGCAAAATGTATAATTTTAGTGATACATTTATTCACATTGCACAAAAAATAAAATAAGCTAAAATATAGTCATGTCGCAGTGGTTTTTGCCATATCAGTAACTGTATTAATTTTTGGTAACATTATACTTACAATACCATTGTAAAGTCAGACATAATTTGACTAAATTCACATTAAATAGACTCTTACCTCAATGTGTTTTTTTTTTAAATTTGAAGATAAATTCTTAAAAGCACTTATTTTCGTGGTTCGTGGCAAACAAATTAGACACTGCATCCTGTAAGAGCCATTCTGTATATAGGCAAATGAAATCATTTCTTTCAGATAAGGCCATGGATGATCATCAGTGCTGGCATTGCTTGATGTGCCGGCTTCAGCTTCATCATTGGCTGCAGCCATGTCGTTAATTAAACACCTGGTATTAGGCAAGCTGCTAATTCACATTTACGTGATTTAGCCCATAAATAGCATACAGTACCTTCAGCACCCTGCAGATGGCGATATCGCCTCATCCGCCCAACAAATTAGCCGTGGTTGATAAAGATGCCGACTTGTCGCGCACAATCACAATGTAATGAGTAACGGTAAGCGTCCGTTCAAATGTAGTGGAGTAAAGAGTACATATATTCAATCAAAAATGTAGTCAAGTAAAGAGTAAAAGTTGCTTATATTTTTGATACTCAGTACTTAAAAAAACTTAAGTAAAGTAACGAAGTCCATTTACTCAAGTACTTTACACCACTGGAAAAGACCTAAAAAAAAGACCTGAATTGTCATTTTTTCTCTCTGTTTTATGTATTGTATGTTGTTTTATTCCTTTGATTTTTTTTTACCATTCTTGTTTCATTTGGATTTTACAATTTGTGTACAGCAGAAGGATCAACGACTGTTGTTGTATTGTTTAAAAAAGATGTGACATGACATGATGGTGCTTCTTGTCTTGTGTAATCTCTTGGACACATCTGCACCAGTTCTGCTACTCATCCCTCCGGTCTATTTATTGTTGCTAACTTAGTGTTGTTGTGTTGGATGTTGTTCTCCTGTCTGACTTTCAGTGGATATGAGAACATACCGATCACTTGCACAATCTTCACAGACCAAAGGTTTTTATGAGCCAAACGAATTTCCCCAAAAGTTCACTTGGTAAACTGTTTGGAATTGTCGAAACAAACTCAAAATGTACTTTGTTTTGCCCAGATTTAGTTTGAAATAATGTCATTTTAGTTAGTTCTTCAATTTTGTTTGAAGAATTTTACTTTACTGCTTGTAGTTTGTTCATTCAAAAAAAGTGAAATAATTTATAATATGTCCAACATTTTACACATTTGAAGGATGCTTTAACTTACAATAATTTTAAATTCATTTAGCCAAATGTGGCGGAAGATTAATTTTAAACCAAGACGAAGTCACGTTATTTGAATTATTATGAGAATGAGACAATTACAGACAATTAGACTTAATAATTTGATTTGGACAATCAGAACTATTGCTGTTCAAATTTGAAAAGTATGTTAATAATGTTTAATATTTTATATAACATATGGATTGGGCAAGTAAAACAGTTACAGTGAGAGTAGACAAGTTTTCAAGAACTCTTGTTTTAGCAAAAGTTTAGTTTTAGCTTATTTTAAACACATAAATTGCACAAGCAGCAAAATATTTTAGTAGTTTTTTAAATTAGTTATGTCAGTGCCTGAGAATAAACTATAAAATGCTGAATTAGAATGCATAGAGAATATATAAAAACATAATCTGCTAATGATCTTTTGACATGAGAAGCTCATGATAAGTGTGTTTTCAGTGTCTCAAAGCGTTCATAAAAAATAATTCACATGAATTTCATCTCTGAAAGTGCTTTGAATTTGAGCCCAATGTGCGTACAATGAGCATTTGAAAAGGCCAAGCTTGTAATGAGAACGCTTTATAAATTTGCTAAGGTCCCCAATAAAGAAGCATTTCAAAATGGAAGTTTTCTGCGAGGTTTCAAAGTAAAAGACAAAAAAGCATAAATATCAGTTTCGTAATGTAACCATTTTTATAGAAAATAGAACTTTTAGAAATGTATATTAACTGTTAGAAGAACAGTTATTATGGTCAGAGCAGTTTTTTTTAATAAATAAATAAAATGATGTAATATAAATAGAGCCAAAACAAGCTTCACAAAAGCAAGCCGGTGCACAACATAAAACTGATGAAAATGAGGGCTTACATATACAATATAACTGATGACATAAACAAGGCACAGGTGAACGCAATCAATGAAACAATGATACGTTTCGAAAATGGAAAACACAGAAAACTAAAAACAAACTAAAACTAAAAGTCCATGATAATAGAAACTAAACAAAAACTGAACATGACAACAACACCACCAATAATAATGATGATGATAATAATAATAATAATAATACTTATTATTATTATTATTAATATTATTATTATACCACCATTAATTAAGTCCATAAAACTAAAACAAAGTGTCCCTGTTGGACAATCTTTTGCAGGGAAGGGTCAAAAATTCCAAACCAGAGGAAAAATTCCAAACCAGAGTGATTTTCAAATGTACCCTGTAGTGAAATGATAAATCTGTCAACACTGGTACATTTTGCATACAAATATCCTTTCGCAGGTCTATCTAGTGAAGAGTTTACAGCATTTCCCCTCTAATTCAACAAAATTTTACTGTTTACTGTATGAAAAAAGCTCATGATTTAAATGTTTTGACATCATCAGGATTTGCTTAAAAGCAACAGTAGGCAAACTTATGAAAAGATAAACAAATAATTTGCAAAAATAATAGCAGATGTATGATTTACCAGCCAAACAGACAAATCGTGGCCTAATTATTTTGTTTGTATTTGCCACATTTAGAATCCCCAGATTAATTTACCATCAAGTTTGACTGGAAACTCAACAACACAGTTTATTCCTCTTAAATCCTTTTAATTCTTTTATTTATTAATTCCACACAATTATTTTCCCAGCTGTAAATTGGTTATTCTACAGTATACAGCTCTCATTGAACAGATTTTAAAGTACATTCTTATTTTTTTTGGATTTTTAATTAATCAATTCAAATCAAGTATTTAATTAATTGGGCAACATGCTGTGTATTATATGGTTCCAAAAAAGTGCCTTAGGGTAAAAAATCTGCTGTAAACCATTTCCAGCAGAGGAGAATAATTTCTGACATTGCTGGTAGGATAGTTTAGAATTTAGTTAACATCAGTATTTGCATATTCATAAAGTTAATAACATTGACTGGACAAGAAAAGGATGCAACCTGTTTGAATGCCTATAAGTCAACAGTGCTTGTCTTTTAATTTCTGAAATGTAGCACAAAAATGATTTTTTTTTTGACATCTATAACTTTAACTGAAACTGTAGTGTGTGTGTGACAGTTTCTTGTGACTTTTGATAAAATGCATGAATATAAGCATTAAATGTTGTTACATTTCTATTATTTCCATTATAATGCATTAATCTAATACATTTCCATTATATTCATTCATTTATTTTATTTTCGGCTTAGTCCCTTTATCAATCAGGGGTCGTCACAGCAGAATGAACCGCCAACTTATCCAGCATATGTTTTACACAGGATGCCCTTTATTTTATTTTATTTATTTTGTTTTATTTATTCATACATTTTTTTCGGCTTAGTCCCTTTATTAATCTGGGGTCGCCACAGCGGAATGAACTGCCAACTTATCCAGCATTTGTTTCATGCAGCGAATTCAACCCTTCCTGTTGCAACCCATCACTGGAAAACATCCATACACACTCATTCACACACATACACTACGGACAATTTAGCTTACCCAATTCACCTATACCACATGTCTTTGGACTGTGGGGGAAACAGGAGCACCTGGAGGAAACCTACGCAAACACGGAGAGAACATGCAAACTCCACACAGAAATGCCAACTTACCCAGCCAAGGCTCGAACCAGTGACCTTCTTGCTGTGAGGCGATCGTGCTACCCACTGCGCCACCGTGATGCCTTTTTATTGAATTGAATTTCTTTTCGGCTTAGTCCCTTTATTAATCAGGGGTCGCCACAGTGGAACGCACCTCCAACTTATCCAGCACATGTTTTACGCAGCGGATGCCCTTCCAGCTGCAACCCATCACTGGAAAACACACTCATACAGTCTCATTCACACACATACACTACGGACAATTTAGCGTACCCAATTCACCTGTATTGCATGTCTTTGGACTGTGGGGGAAACCGGAGCACCCGGAGGAAACCCATGCGAATGTGGGTAGTAAACATGCAAACTTCCCACAGAAATGCCAACTGACCCAGCCGAGGCTCGAACCAGCGACCTTCTTGCTGTGAGGCAACAGTACTACGTACTGCGCCACCGCGTCACCCTTAATTTAATTTAATTAGTCTTGACAAAATCCTTTAAAATGATAAAATATGTTTCCTTATGTTTATAAGTTACTGTGGGGAGATTCAGGTGTAAATCAGGAGAGAGAGAGGAGAGGGGGTCTAGTATTAAACTATCTGAATACAAGCTTTGGCAGAGCTGAGTGAACTGACTGTCAAAGTGCCCATCACAATATGACACCAGCAGAGTGGCACTGAGGGCTTTTCACCTGTCAGCAGCTTTTGGCAGGAGAAGAAAAGGACACAACCTGATACTGTACACATAAAGTCACACACACACACGCGTGTACGCATGCGCACATACACACATGAAGGCACAGTACAATGATGTCTAAAGTTAACTAAGGCCTTTTCCCCCCTTTTAGTTAATGTTCCAATATTTTTCAAATTTGGTTCAATAGCTCTCTTACTTTCATATTAATTAACTTTAGTAATCAATATGCTTTTCAAATTTCCATAGATTCATCTAAACAATCCTCAAACTCAATTGAAGGATTTTCAGATTTAGCTGAATCCAGTGAGGAATTTTTGACTATTATTTAATCCACTTTATCTTCTTATTCAGACTGAATTGAAATCAGATTCTTCCTCTTTTATACAATCTTCAGATTACTTTCTCAAATACACTGAAAAAATGATTCATTGGATTTACTAACTTATTTTAACAACATAGGCTCATTCTGAAAACGTACCCCTGTCTACATTTCTGAAAATCACGAATTATGTAGCTAGAGGTACGTATGGCTGCATTTCTTCTTTAAAACAAACGATATGATGCTGACCGCTAAGCTTCATGTGGACTGCTTTTCCAATGTTACCAGTTTGTCCAGTGGCTCGCTGCGTCAGTTGACAGTGGCTTCTGGTGGACTTACGCTAGAAGACCAGGCACAAATGGCATTCGCGAGAGAAATTTGAGATCTCAGAAAGGGTACACATCAATCTCTGGTGGACTCGCGAAAACAAAAACTGCAAAAAAAAAAAATAAAAAAAGTACCTCCTGGGACGTATTTGGCGCTCTCCAGAAATGTTTATAGGGGTACGTTTTCAGAATGAGCCTGGTTGTTTTTTAAGGTAAGAGGTTGCAAACAAATTATATAGGCTGAATTTAAACAAACAAATAAGTTGAACATTACTAAATTTAATTTGTTTGTGTAAGTTCAGCCCATATAAATTGTTTACAACAAGATAACTTAAAAAAAAGAGAGTAAATCCAATGAATCATATTTTCTTCAGTGAAATTCATTATCAACAAATAATGATTCCAGTGAAGGATTTTAAGATTCAGTTGAATCCACTAAAAGAATTATGAATTTCATCTTAATCAACATTATTCAATCTTCTTTTAAAGTAGAATAATTAAAAAAATTAGTTGGATTTGTTAAACGATCATTCACTTGTTCAAAATGTTAGTCCTTATTAGTCAATTCATGAAATTATTATTCAAGTATTCAATATTTCTTTTTTTATTAATCCCTATTCTCGCTCAAATCAAATTGAACTGATTCTATCTCAGAAATTTTAGATTCGCACAATTTCTGCCATGAAACTCTATGCACGTGCAGGCTGATAGGTCACCTAATCTGCTCCTTCGTCATTAACTACATGGCGCAGGAGATCGGTTGCTGTCGCTTCTGCAGCCAAAAAGCTTGCTCCACACCATATTTAATGGTCAACGTCATTCTACATTGTTATGCTGCAGCACATTTTTGGAGACCCTCCTCCACACCAGCTCCTCCTGTGTTTAGATCTGCTATGTAGATTACATACAGTTAAAATCAGAATTATTAAACCCACTTTGAATTTTTTAAAATCTTTTTTAAATATTTCCCAAATTATGTTTAACAGAGCAAGGAAATTTCACAGTATGTCTGATTATATTTTTTCCTCTGAAGAAAGTCTTATTTGTTTAATTTCGGCTAGAATAAAATTTTAATTTTTTAAAAAATTAATGGCATTTAAACTATATATTTTTTCGATAATCCACAGAACAAACCATCATTATACAATAACTTGCCTAATTACCCTAACCTGCCTAGTTAACCTAATTAACCTAGTTAAGCCTTTAAATGTCTCTTTAAGCTGTATAGAAGTGTCTTGAAAAAATCTAGTGAAACATTATTTACTGTCATCATGGCAAAAGAAAATAAATCAGTTATTAGAAATGAGTTATTAAAACTATTATGTTTAGAAATGTGTTAAACAAATCTTCTCTCCGTTAAACAGAAATTGTGGAAAAAAATTAACAGGGGGCTAATAATTCAGGGGGGCTAATAATTCAGACTTCAACTGTATGTAATATGTTTGCAGCAGCAGTGTGTTAAATTCTCAGATGGCATGTCTGTGTACTATATACTGGCAGTAGCAAGTCTCGGTACTTGCTCTGCCATAATAATCAAAGCAGCAGAAGCGTAGCAGATCTATGCCTCCAAGAGCAAACACATCAACATTGCCATAAAAATATTCATAACCATACTAAATCCCAAGAGTGGTCAAGACAGAAATTAAATAATTCATTGTCATGTCACAGCAAGAAGGTCGCTGGTTCGAGTCCCGGCTGGACCAGGAGGTGGATATTGCATGTTTTCTCCATGTTTGCATGGGTTTCCTCTGGGTGCTCCGGTTTCCCCCACAGTCTAAAGACATGTGCTATAGGTGAATTTAATTGACTAAATTGCCCATAGTGTGTGTGTGTGTGTGTGTAAATGAGAGAGTGTATAATTGTTTCCCAGCACTGGGGGTTCACAAGTTAGTGTACTCTGAGTGCTGGATTGCATCTGGAAGTGCATCTGCCAAAAGAACAAAAACAAATGGCAGAGTAATTGGCCGTTCATTCTGCAGTGGTGAGCCTAAGGAAAGTGAGTGAACTTTAAAATAGAACATATTAAATTCTCAGTTTCATTTCATGTCCTAAAATTAATTTTGTTCAGTTTACACTTAAACAATGATTAAACACTTAATTCCAGTTAAATATTTTTGAAGTGGATTCAGATAAAAATTATATAATGTATCTTTTTCCAATTGAAGAATTCAGTCTCTTCTGGTTGGGTTCAGAAGTTTCATTTTATATGTAATAATAAGGTTATTAGCTAGTAAATAAAATATATTTTTTCAAAATTGTCACTTTAGACAATTCTTTGGTCTTTAATCATGTAGATTTTCTTTTGCGTCAACAAATCTAAATCCACCAGTGCTTTTTTTTTTTTTGCAAAAACCTCTGAATCAACCATCGGGACAAGACAGTGTAATTAGTTGAAAATCACTAAAGACGCAATTAGAAATTATTTTACCAAACATAAAGCACATTACACAAACTACCTAAAATAAAAAATCTATAAATCTGTCAATTAAGTGGTGGTTCATTCTGCTGTGATAAACCAGGGAAAAAAGCAGAAGGAAAATTAATGAAATCTGTCAAGTAAGTGCATTAATCAATAACTTTAAAAATGACATCAATTAAATCTTAACTATCTGTTGTCATTTCTGATATTTGGGATTTGGGGTATTTAGATTTAATGTAAGTAGAACAATGTAAACATTGCAAACATTGTAAACTAAGCATGTTAGATTCAAATAATGTAGTGTAAAACATTATGAAACATCAATATCTGTGCATTGCCCATTAATATAAAAGCTTATCAGATGTATAGGTAATATGAAGTAATATAAATAATGCATAGTTTTATATATTATATTTATCTTTTAAAAAATAGCCTAAATTAGCAAATAAAACACAAGGTAGGTCTACTGGGCAAAAAGGGGATGCCTCTCAGACAAATTTAGAACCTGTCATTCATTCTCACCATATTTAAGGTCTTGGTCCCTTGTTTATCCTCATGGCATCCACATGGGATAAAAGAACGGCATCTTAACTCTGTCTTTTGTGAAACGCAGTTGTTGTTTAATGTATAGTAAATCAGACTCATTCAAAGTAGCGTCACTGCAAAAAAAAAACGTTATGAATGCATGCTACACTTACGACTGTACATTGTGTTTTCTTTTCCTTATAACGCACAGAGTTTTGAGGTAAGGGATGTTTTCATCCAGTTCATTAAACTCCGTCTTTTAAAATATTTATCGGAAGTGGAATAAAACAGTTTCCTTATAAAAGCCGGCGGATCAGCGCGCCGCTACATTGAAAACATATGATTCGATTCGCGCCTTCTGATTGGTTCTCGGGATATAGCGGCATTTGCTGTCAAAGGCAAGTGGCGTTTAGCAGCTTTTGCCAACAAACTGTTATTTCTGAATGCACTGACTCTGCGATTCAGGTGATTTGAAGCAAATCTATTTGTTGGACATGTACTACGTGCCTAAAGCATTCACTCAATGTTATTATCTCATTTTTGGCAGAAGTGGTGTTTAGTGGCTTTTGCATCTGAACTCTTCAATTCTTTTTTTTTCTCAACTAAATTCTGAAATAAGATGTTTTCAATTAAAGAATACAGTCATATAATCCCATGAAATAAAGTTCTTGTTTTCTTTCTCTTTTAACCTCTCTCTCTTCTCTCTCTCCTCTCTCTCTCTCTTGCTCTCAAATCTCAGCTCAATCCAGCTTCAGGCCAGCTGCATTATCTAAAGGCTGCAGAAGAGTCCTTCATCCCGAGCTCTACACTTCCAGCCGGCAACGGGAGGCATTTCTTCATGCTTAACTCTGATAGGTGGTGAGGGCCAAAGATTGTGTTTCATGCCCCTCTCTGATAGGCTAAAGGTTTTAAGGGAACTGATCCTGCATGGCACTACAGGAGGTTTCCAGATGATCCATTGCCAAGTGTTCCATATGAAGTGAATGGGAATAGTTTTGTATCTACAAGAGGGAGAGAAAAAGAAAGGCATGGCCAAATGCGAAGGCATGCCAAATACCACACAAAAACCAGAAACAATATGCTTGAATTTGTGCTGTGTGTTTATGTGCGTGTGGTGTCTCCGACAGACATTTAGCCAGAATGTGAGCTCCAGCACATCCATTATCAAATGGATGAATTAATCTTGACGTCTCCAGTGTAATCTGGAGTGGTTTGGACTGACGAAACCTGAGAGAAAAAAGATACAGACAGAAAAACCACCACCGATGTGGCCAGAATCTATTTTTTCTACATCTGTATCTCAGATGGGGTTTTTTTGAGAGTGATGAGAGTCGGCCTGTCATTGAACTGTTGCAGTGAGGCTGATATAAAGGACAGGTAGCGGGTGAAAAATACTGCAGATGAACCTGAGAGAAGAGTTTAAGACAGCCAAGCTTTACAGTATGAAGGACTTTAATTACATTGCGCATTGATTTTGGCATAATGAACCCTGATTACTTTATATACAAGGAGAGCAGAGATTTCTGTGAGAGGAACCGGAGAGAGGGAGAGTGAAAGGGAAAGGGAGCATGTTTGCGTGTGGCTAATTTCTCCTCTGCAGTAATTAGCACCGCTGTCCCCGTTGAGACCGCCATGGAGTATTCTTGTCTAACATGCTTACAGTCAACATTGTTTAATGCAGTCTCTGTTTTTCAGCAGTAAACTGCATTATTATCGCCTGCCTATTAGCAGATGTGCCATCTGCTGCATTAAAGAATGAAGGACGTGTGATTCACTTAAGGAATTCTCAGATTCAGTGGATTAAATTGAGAATGTACAACAAATTCAGTTAAATGATTTTCTTTTTTATGCTTATATAAATTTTTTATGCTTATATCTTGTTTGAATTGAGCCAAATGTATCATTCCAGCGCCACACGTTTGCACTAACATTGCAATCTTTATTTGTTAAAGTTTCTTTAATTAGGTCAATTGAAATTGAATTATTTGAAAATTAATTAATGTTGAAATCAACAAAAGATCTCCATTTCTGATTTGGAAATATATATATATATATATGGTGGGCATAGATTATTATTTTTTTATCTAGATTAATCTCGAAATAATCTAGATTAATCTAGATTAAAATAGCTCATTTGAATTCTGCCAAAGACATTCAGAATATGTGTGCTACCCAAAATAAGTCTTTGAGAACGGGTTTCTCAAGCCAGGTGGCGCATTAGAGCAGGGGTTCATCTCCTGTTTCCAAATGCATCACAAACTGCTTGAGAAACTGTTCTACTATGATAATTGGTGATGAAAATAAATGATGTTCAATAAGATGTACTTGTGTTTACTGACTGTTTATTTAGTTAAACATGAATGTTGAACTGTAGGCCTACATAAGCTCCAAACAGCGATTTCATACTTGCTTTTGATGTACGCACATACAGAAAATGCTGCTTCGCAAAGGCAAGTTCACAGAGCCCTGACTGTGTGTCAAGCATTGAGTATGTTTACATGGGCAACAATACTTTAATAAGATTTTAATATGATTAAATCAATATTCTGATTAAGAGTCTACCATGTAAACAGCGATTTTTGATTACCTTAATGCGACTAAGTCATAACTGAACTAAACAGAAATGGAATTAAGACATGGAGTATGCATATATTAGTGGCCTTACTGACAAACTATTACCGTCTTGTAGGACTTTTCGCCATATTTTCCGCTAAGATCCACACAGGCGTCTGTCAGTAAAGGACCGCACACACACACACACACACACAGACACAGACGCACACACATCGCGAAATTCGGAAATTTTTTTTTTTTTCATTTGGCGTGCGTTATTAAATTTCACTCTCACCAGTCCTTACTCATTATTTGCGTCTAATACCCCAGTTTGTCACGGCGGATGAATGAAATGTTCGTGATAGTGAAACTGCCGAACTGCAGTTAAAGTCAGGCATCCTGCTGATTTGATTCAGAAGGGCACTTTTGTCAGACGGCTCACCGGCCAGGTATACATCCGCGCTAAATATCAAGGTGAAAGTCATCATAGCTTGCGTAGAACAGACCCAGCTCCCAACCCAACTTTGAGAATAGATTAACGGCGTTTTTTTTTTTTTTTTTTATCGCGCAATAAGAGTCTTGCGTTAACGCAGCACGTTAACGCCGATAACGGCCCACCACTAATATATACAGTGGATTTTTCCTGGTAAAAGGAGCTGTTGACATGAAATTGACCCAGATTTTGTTAAAAAACCCAACAATTCAAACAACAAATAAAATTTTTTAATAAAAAATCTAAATTTTATGTGTAACAACAAAGAGAAAATACTGAATTACTGAAATCTATTTAATAATTTGTATAAAAGGCTTTTTTTTTATTGTAATGTCAGCTTCCAGACACGTCTTGTATGGAGAATGGAGTCGCATGAATTGCTCAGGTGTGATTTTTTCACCCAGACATCAAGAGAGTCAAAAAAATCGGGATGATTCTGTAGGTCTCTTCTATAATATCTACCCTTTAGTTTATTTTCTATGGATTCAGGACAGGTGATCATGTGGGCCATTCACGCAGCTTTATTTTCTTTTTCTGAGACCAGTTAATACAGTACTTTTTGGCTGTGTTTGGGACCATTGTCTTGCTGAAATATACACGCGGGATTCCTCTTGATCATCTGGTAAGGTAGGCATTAAAACCGAAACAGCTAATAATAATTTACACTGATGAGGGGTAGAGGATTGCTTTCTAACTACTGAGATATTTCAGCTGCTGTCTGGACATTTCATGTCTTTTTACACCTCCCTTTTTTCATTTTTCCTGTCTCATTTCATTTTATTACACATAACTTTTCTAACCTAATTAGTTGTGTTTTCTTAATATTTATGAATCACTTGTTATTGACATCTGGTGAATATTTCAAGTCAACAGCATTTTAGAAGTAGTTTTTATTTTCTGAAAAATCTCAAATCTCATATTTGCAATATAATTACATTGTATATGTTTCTGCATTGTTATTTTTATTCAGTAAAGTCTGAAGATTATTATATTGTGTCAAATGAATTTTAATTAATTCCATTGGAGATATCTCAAATTCAGTGATTTAAATGAATAATCATTATGTTTAAAGTCCTGCTAGTTTTGCTTCATTGTAAAAATCTGTTTAGGTTGAACAACATTGGAGACAAAGCACCATTAAAGTATTAAAACAAAACAAGAAATCAATAACAAATATCTATAAACATAAGATAATTATTATTTTTTAAGTTGAACTAAACGTGAACAACATATGATCAGTGTGATTGGCCTGGAATTGTACAAAACTCTTTCCTTAACTACTAACGACGATACACATTATTTACATTATTTTGAAACAGGAGTGCTCCTTCTCTCCTAATTCAATTGATTCAATATGGGTTTTATTTCATGTTGATTTACTGTTGGTTTTTAGGGGTTTATGAGGACGCTCTATAAGCGTAAGGGACTTTATACTGTAAAATATGCATATCACCTTACCCTAACCCCACCCTAAACCCAACCCTCACAGAAAACCTGTCACACATTTTGAATATCAAAAGACCCTGTTAAGTAGGATTTTAAGCATTTTTCAAATACGAGGATGCAGTTAATGTCCTAATAAACCATGTTGAGATTGTAATACCTATGTAAAAACCATTTCATTATACAAATTTGTGTCTCATAGGGATGTTTTATAAACAAATTTCAGGAGAAGCACGATCAGTTTTGGCAGACTAAAGCCATGGTCACACTGGACTTTTCTCCCCATAGACTTCCATTCATACGCACGCGAATGCGTCAGACCGGAAACGCAGGGTCATGCGTCGAGTTTCACATTTTGCTGCGGTGCAAAGTTCAAGCTTGGTGAACTCTGACCTGCGAAATCGCATCACTTGACTGCGTGAGACCAATCCAGGATCAAAACATGACCTCTCTGGACAGAAATTTAAAACATGGAGCAATCGCTTGCTTTTTTTAATGTCTAATCATCTTTTAATCCCGCCCCTTTTCGCAGTGCCGTACGACAGAATTTCGCAAGCTCAAACTCTAATGTGACTACAGCTTAATTCATTATTGACAATCATTCTATTATCCAATCAGCTCAAGACCAAACCCTTATAAAAGTGGCTTATTTATAAACTAATTTTGAGAGGATCATGTGCTTATGATTGAACACGGCTGGTACCGCATCAGCTCCATATATTACACCAATCAGATGAGTACTGACACACTTCTGTATAAATAACCAGAGCTTTCCACTCCAGTCATCTTCGTCTTGAAGAATCCCTCCTTCCGCTCCTCACTCCTCCCCTTCTCCTGATAGGGCGGCACGGCAGCCCAGTGGTTAGCACCAGGGCTTGACATTAACTTTTTTGATCACCAGCCACTGTGGCTACTAGTAGATTTCCAACATTACTAGCCACTCGCCATTTTCACTAGCCACACTTTTCTTGTTGGAAAATATATTTTATATGCATAAATTTGACTTTGACATGCTAAAATGACTTGATTTAGATGTTGTGTTATGTCCACATGCCTTCTTATTCATTTAACTTCTTGTGTGTATTGTGTATGAGCTTGCTTAGTGTGCATGAGCAAATGGGTTGTGTTGCAATGCAATCAGTTTTTATTTCACATGAGTTTTGAGGGCTCAAAATGAAGGATTTACCAAATTTCTTAGCCACAATTTTTAATGTGTGAAAACAAGGAAAATATAGCTGTATTGGTGCACTTTTTAATTCAATAAAACTTTTCTAAAATAAAACATTACATTTAAAAAAAAATTATTGTCATGTATCTAAAATAAGCACAGTTATCTGTCCTGGCTAAAAGTCCCAGATCACCAGTTAACTACACATAAACGGGGAGTTAATCTCCCATTAAAGCAATGTTATTGTAAAAATATATATATAATTAAACCATATTAACAAAAATAACTGTGAGCAAAAGAAAGCAGGTGAAACATGCAGTGTTTGATAATGAAAGGATAATCTTGTGCACATGGTTAATATAGGCCTGTTAATAATTTGTTCAAAGAATAATTAAAATGAAAGCAGTGACCACTGCTGCTTACAAAAGAATATGTGTATTTTTTTTTAATCTTGAGCTCTTAAAAGCAGCAGGACTGTGGGTGCACGATCATCGCTCTTTGTCCAGTCTATTTCAAAGGGAACCGATCGCACAGTTGCATTTCCTGTAGGGACGGTTGCTTTGTGCAAGTAAACGGAAGCGCGCGCACTTTTTAACAGTCGCGCTCATCACATCACCTGTGTGCGCGAGTGTTCATCCTCTCGTTCGGTATTTACCTGCTTTCTTTTGGTCGCGTGAACACAGTGCTGCTTCTCGATTCTAAGATCACATTTGCACGAATATTGGGCCACGCTTATTGTCGACCCTGCTTTTTTTTTTAGTTTTTGTAGAAAACTACAATTTAAAAATGATTTCCAACTAGCCAAAGTGGCTAGTGGAGGTGTCTGTGTAACCCGCCAGAGCTGAAATCTACCGGCATTTGGCGGGTGTTAATGTAAAGCCCTGGTTAGCACTGTTGCCTCACAACAAGAAAGCTGCTGGTTCGGCCCCTTTTTAGGCTGGTCGGCGTTTCTGTGTGGAGTTTGCATGTTCTCCCTGTGCTCGCGTGGGTTTTCCCCGGGTTTCTTGGTTTCCTCCCACTGTCCAAAGACATAACCATACAGCAGGGGAGTTATTTGAGACCTACCTGAGCTCAAACTCCCCTCTCCCCTTCAAACACGAGGGAGCCCCAGGCTCGAGGATATTTTGAGCTCAGGGCTCTCTCCCGGGACAGCATGCCAAATACGCTTTATTAGTAATACGCTTTATTAATAATAATAGGATATTCGAGGATATTCTGAGCTCAGGGCTCTCTCCCGGGACAGCATGCCAAATACGCTTTATTAATAATAATAATAATAATTATAATAATTATTATTATTATTATTAATATTATTATTATTACAATTAATTAGTTATTTTTTTTAATTATTATTATA